>OY740770.1:86264757-86610133 GCA_963513935.1 Aphrophora alni
TGTCATGAAGGCGATAAGCAGTCGTTCTCTCTTCATTTGACAAATATCTAAGATATGTTTATATGTATTGGAAGGTTTAAAAAGCATAAATAACCCATTACGCTCATTAGTGCTTTATTAAGTCAACAAAATAAAACAGGATAAAATTAATTCGTCATTTGTAGTGTAAAAACTAGACTGAAAGTCTTGGCATTTTTGGACTTTTTTGTCATAAATTGGATTCTTTATAATTATTTTTAATTTAAATACCATCTACAATCTTTTAAAAGTGGAAGCATTTTATTGTGCAATTTATTTTTTGAAATATAATAACACTATTATCAGTTTTTCATTTCTATTAGTTCATAATATGTGTTTACGGTGCGTCGAAACATATTTATTATCTGCCCGTGTACTAAGCCACAGTTTCATAATGTCAAAATATAAAAATATATTTCAACATTCTGATATATAATAAAGTGTTTGCTTTTCATTCTCTAAAACAAAATTTATACTTCAAAGTGTTCATCCTCAATAAAGCCAAATATGTTCACATCCATAGCTTCCATTAGTTAGAAAGCTTCATATCGTGTTACGGGTGAAAACAGTTAGCAGAAGGATAAGCTCTTCCAGGGAGCGTCATCATTGTCTTGGAAATTAAACAAAATGAGGCAAAACGAAAGTACGGAGAAGTGCACGTTACCATTTTAATTGCATTATCCCTTCGTTATTGTTATTGGGGGCTTTACTGCTTCCTTAATCAGTAATAATATGCACTTTAGTCAATTCTATTAGATTTAACCACCATTTGGTGAATGTAGTTTCCTTTATGTTCTGATATTTTCCTAGTAACTGTCAAAAGTCAAGTGAAATGACGGCAATCATTATATTGTTTTTTGTAGAAAAGTGATATAAAAACTGGAATTTTCATAGAATGACGTTTTTAAAAATCGACATTTGGTCAACATTGTCGTATTAAATTTTGGTCAAGCTCACTGATAAAATAATGAATTGCTACGTTAATTTTAAAAGCAGTGGCCTATTACGATGAACACTAAATATCTAAAAAAAAAATATATGTTTTTTTTTTCTGTGACAAAAGTTAAAAAAAAAAAAACATTTAGAATGTATATAAATGCCATGACTTATAAAATAAATTAGACTCCCCTTCGTTCGGAATTTAACGTTTATAACAGGTATATAATTATTAAATGCAAGTGCAACAAAATGAACATTTTCATAATAATCAATCAAGTAACCTACTCGCCATTTTGCTACATCACTTCTTCCGTGTCATTTAAATTAAAACAAAACATAATTCCAATTATTCTTCAACCTCTTTAAAATATGGCGACCAAATATTTCAAATTTGTTAAACTTTTCAACAAATTTTTAATAGAGGTCGATATTTTAAAAGGTCGATATTTTAATAAAGGTCAATATTTGCATATTCACGTGAAAATGTAATAACGTATGATTATTGAAGGTTTTTTGTACATATTAGCTTTATGACACAAAGTATTTACATTAGTGGAAAGCGTGAATGTAATTTTATATGAACTGATGAAAATTAAATATTTACTGTTATAATTAATAATTAACGGCCAAATACTTGTATTGAAGTAAAAAAGGTAAGGAGGAGTTACTTCGTGCATTGGCAACAAAAGATTTAACCCTCGTTTTAAGTTCTAGTCACTACTTTTACTACAATTTTTATACCTATAGCGATTTTGGTAAATCTTGAAATATAAAAAAATTGTGAACACACAAGATCCATCACGATAAGTCATGTATAAATGTATTACTATGTTATATATTTGTAGCTTGCTTATAAATATTATAATATTTCAAATTATACCCACAGAATTTGAATATATTAAATGTAATTATTATTTGTTATAATTTTAACGATGCTAAGGAAATAATGCTCTTGCCTTTCAGTTATAAATAGGTCGCAACGTTTCATAGGGCCATAAAAAAATCCACCTTGTGGTGTTTATACCCTCTGCAGGCAATATCAAGTTCACATAAAATGTAACTTATTGATATTGCAGCTTTGTAGGCTTCTACTTTAATATCTTCTTGAATTTAATGTCGTTCACCAATAATAAAACGAATTTATTTTTATTTAGAATAGGAAGATGTACATTTCCCTCGCTCTATGAATAGAAATTTATTTTGAAATTACCTTATTTATAGTTAATACGAATTAAAATTCTTAGGTATTGATAATGAATCTTTTTTTTTTCTTTTCTGTTTTTGTTTTTGAAAGGTAGTATTTCTTATACAAAATATTGTTACCAAAGAAATTGTGTATAGATTTTTCTTTTACAAAAAAAACTTACTTATTTTGTTTTTTGAAAGTAGTATTGGTTTTATACAACAATTATCCCTTTTTCCGGTCAAAACAAATATATTTTTATATTTATATATAAATTCTAAGACCAAACAAAGAAAATAAATTGTCAATGGATAACAATTTGTTGTATATTATTTCAAATTTTGGATAATGTATATAAATAAATATTTATATAATTCTCTTGTATTTCCCATGTAAACCTTAACAATACGTTGTTTCAGTTCTGATGCAAAGTTTCAACTTTGTTTCTTCACAATCAGTATAATGTTAGGTTAATACAAACAACAGTTTCTGAAGACGTTTTGCGAGATACGCTTTCAAGAACTGTTTTATTGCCATTGTCTAAGTTAAGCATAAGCTCAAGAGATGTGATTAAGGTATTAAAGCTACTAAACGTATCACATTTGAACGTTTTGTAACTGCTTTTCCGAGTCGTTATTCCTACTTATTCAAATTAATCAAACTTTAATTAAGTTTTAACTTCTCTTCTTTGAGATCAAGTCATAGTTGCGTTTGTTTTGTATGCTTGGATTTCTTTATTACTTTTTATTCTAATATATGCAATAAATTAATTCCTTTTATTCTATGTTAATCGACTTCACATAAAATCTATAGCTTGTGTGTGTGTGTGTGTGTGTGTGTGCGCGCGTGCGTGCGTGTGCGTGCGTGCGTGTGCGTGCGTGTGCGTGAGTGTTAGCGCGCGCGCGCGTGTGTTGTGCGTTTTAATAGTATTTGTCATTAATAATTAATGAATATCAAATAATGTTGTACGTGTATATCTATATAAATATCTCAAATGATTATTTGAACACAATAATTTGATACCGCCCAGTATGAACAAACAGAACCAACTAGTAAACATTTGCGGTTAGGGAACAATAAGCTACAAAATGGACACAGTTAATTTCACTGTTTATATTAATGGCTGCAATTCCTTGTAAGTCTAGAGCAATTCAAATATATAACAAGGGTTTTTATTATTTTTATAGTGTTTTCAGCAATGTTTTTTTTTTATTTATAACCGGCAATAAAACTAGACAATTCGCTTGAGACAATGTTGGATTTTATTCATTATTGCAGTAATATATATGATAATTTTTAACATCTCTAAAACGTGCAAAGATATGAAAAGCATTAAAAAAATATTAGGTCATCATTTTAAGAAATTCTGATAGTTTTATGAGTATTAGAATATTAAGTGTATCTCACAAAACATGGTCAACCACGTAATGTATTAAAATATTATTATAATTTTTATAATATTAATTTATCATTTTTTGTAATATTATTATAGAATAATATTGGTTACAATAATTACTGTAGGAGGAAAACAAAAATTGTATATTAGTAAACTTAATTCATCCACTAATTTTTATTAGTCGTTTGTGAACTCAAATATTTTATATTTTGTTTCATTGTGTGTTGTTACCTTAAAACAATTTATTATATACTTTTATGTATTATTATTCTAACTATTGTGTCATAGAAACCAACATTTATTCACAATGGATATTCTGTATCATGGTAATGAAACAGCTCTCACTTACCTTAAAACTGTTTATATATTAAACAGTATCGCTTATCTTTTGTCAATGTTTGGAACTTGCCGAACGTTAAAGTTGCAGTAATTAGAAAAACTTAACAGCAACAAACCTTCAACACATTTACAAGTACCGTAACTTGTAATAATATCGCAAAATGATATTATTAAACACACAAAATAATAATAATAATAATAATAATACGATATAATAATAATATAATAAACATGATTACTCTAAACACATTGAAATAAATTACCAATAATATTTTCTGAATTTCAACATGTCACAACAGTTCTCTGTACTAAATTTCAAGTCCCAATTTTAGTTTTCTAGCTTTCGTATCAAGATAATTACAATATCTATGACAATGGAAAGAACGAGATGACGAAAATTATATTTTTCAGATTTTTAGAACGTGTAACATCAGTAAAAAATTATAATTTTTCAACAGAATAAATTTTAAAACAAAATAATTATATAAAAATTAGTATCTTTTTTACAGATAACATAAATATTCATATCAATAGTAACATGAGCTACTTTAGCTATTTACAATTAGTATAGAGTATTAATATTACATTCATATTTTGCACCAAATTTTCCTGTGTCGTGGACACGCAGCATCTTGAAAGATACATGGTGATATTTTTGCGTCATACTCGAGTGTATGTTTAGATCCCCTGAAACACTCGATGGTACGCAGTTTATAAATTATCTAGATTCTAAGGGAACGCCACTGCGCATGTCAATTCTGTTACTAAAAGAGCTAGACATTTTCCTTCAATAAAAATGTTTGTGTTAATATGTATGTTTTAAGTATATCACAGGAATAATTACCACGTTCCTGGCCTCAAAATCCCCCTAAATTTTCATAATAAAATAATTATTTTTAAACCGTAGGCTGACGACTAAAAACTAACGAATTTACTATATTACATTAATAAAACTAAGATCAAGTAGACGAACTATCAAAACCAGTATGGACCCTAAAAGAAAAATCGAGCATATGACAAGAAATTATGATATTTGAACTGGAAGACACGTAGTTCTTGCACCTGGCTCTCACACCTCAACCGCTCTGTTCCAATGGCATCAAGTCACATACCGAGCCTAAGGAAATTCAATTTCATAAATTTTATCATGCTAAAAACCAAATTTAAAACAATTTATTAAAATTGTGTGTTTATTTTGTTTCAGGTAACCGTAATTTTGATTTGTTTCCTGAAATACTTGAACTTATCGTAAGTATGTACAACTATTACTGTATATTTACTAGTGATTCACTTATATACAAAGTTTGGTTTTGGTTTATCCATGATTTTTATTAATTGTAGCTAAACGTATAAGGAAATGCAGATTGTTTGAGCGACTCAAAGTCAGAATCCGATTTTCTCACAATAAATTTTGACTTTTTGATTAAAACAAAATATTTATTAAGGACCCGCTCAATGCTTCATCCAATCCCCACATGTCATTGTTGAAGCTATGGTCCTTAATTCCACATGCATGAGCCCACGTATGACGAGGCATGTAATCCTCATTGATGTGAACTACAGTAATATGTACTATTACGTATCAACAGGCATCTAATCCGTCAAGCAGTTTAGATTCTATCAATATGTTAATATTGTAGATTATTTAGAGAACTTTTGATGCCAGTTATTTGCATTTTCGTCATAAAGTGAATGTTTTTATTTAGTTTTTGTCTTTTGTGTAACTTAATTATTCCTTAAAAAATATGCTTTTGTCCTTCATTTTCATAGTGTATGTGTTATGCTGATTTCACAAAATTTTCACTTTACATTCTTAATCATTTGTAATTGCCACATTTTAATTTTACCTTTTTTATTCTGTGACTATAGAAGACAGGATAATTATAAAATTTCCCACCGTAATAAAAAGTATGTGTTACGCTGATTTCAACGTATTTTTTATTCCTAAAATGTACATAGGTTTATTTTCGTCGTACATACATTATTACATAGGACTAAAGTTTATGACATAAATAAAATATTTTGATCGGTATCTAATCTCTTGTTTCTTTTGAGCAATAAATGTTTTACTAATAAAGACCGTATGTCCAGTTACATAGGACGTACGTCAACATGGGAAATTATTAATAAAAAAAACATAATACATTGTTTTATCGATTTATATCTATGTGCTCTTATAATTGATGCAACTTATTAGCCCGTTAGGCTACAAGATCAAGCTAGAACCCAAGAAAACTTTCAGTAGTAACCTTAGCAAAATTGGCAACAGTCCAAATATTATTGCAGTGAGTAAAATTTTTATACCCACAAGAAAGACAAATGTGTAACCATTCCAATTGTAATACCCCGTTTAGTGTTTATTCTTTCATGTTTCCAGACTGTATGTCTCTATATTTTAATCATATCTATTATTTTTTACGTTGTTTGTAGTAATAAGATAATACATTTAAATTCATTATTTATACATTGTAAGAATATGTTGTTGGTTCCATTTTTTACACAATTTTGAAATAACTCTTTTTTAACAATATCTACAATAGTTTACAAAGTATTGACAAATTGCAGGTAAAAAGATGTAAAAAGATAAATATAAACGTGATGTTACCATAGAAACCGGCGTATCTGTTCCCTTCTCCTTCATATAGAAATTTCCTCTATTGTTTGAGAATATTGTTCAATAAAAAGAATGTCTCAGAATTCCTTACCACCTAAATATATATTTTAAATCTAAGATAATGAAGTTACCCAAAAATTTTGTTAAAATTTGTAGGACGTCATTCTTAACACTGACAATCAATGGGGAAGCTACACCAAACGTAGAAATATAAATACGTAAATCTATATTTTTGGTTGATAGATTATTCGGAAATATAATTTTAAGATGTTTTATAAATAGTTTTTGAAGTTAACTAAAAGTGAAATAAGTTTCTAATCCATAAATTTTAGTTATACGTTAGACATAAATATATTATTTTAGCTACATTATATATTTTTAGAATGAATGTTGTTTTATAAATAAAAGTTTTTTGATAGGGAAAAATTGTAAATATTTTGTGACTTATTTCGGTATTTAGTGAAGAGATTCATGCTTTATAGGAAATTCATTTGTCCGTTTGTCGTTTTCCATTTTTCGAGACTTATAACTGAAATAAAGGAATTATTTGCTCAAATTCTGACTTGAATGTAGAATGAATCTATATAATCATTAGATTTTGTTCTAAATACCCCAGGAATGCTTAAGCGTATATGTTGAATAACGATAACAATCCATTGTCACGCCATTACTCAAACATGGTTAGTCCAATTGATTCAACGTTTTTAGGTGTACGTAAGGGTAGGTGTTCCAAGGAATAGATTTCATTTAAAGTCATTTAGGAAAGATTATCCTCAACCGTTGTCGTTTCCCCAGAAGGATGAGATTAGAAGTGTTAAATTAACGTACCTTAATATCTTAAATTTTTAAAACAATACTACATACTTTTTTATTTCTATTGTCTTTTTCTCAAAAATTATATAACACTGACTGTTACTAAATTCTCCTTATTTTCAATAACTAAACTTTTAAATAGCATAATTACATGGATGTAGCTCTATGTGCTACATAATTACTCTATGTGCTAAAAATATGTCCCAAAAATACGGGTGAAATTTTACAGAATTATATTTCGATGTTTTCTCTATGTTGACACTATTTTTAGTCTGTTATGTTTTCCAGGTAAAGTATAGAAGAAGATTTCTTGCAAACACTGTATAATGTAGCCCAAGCCTACTGGTTTCAAATGTTAGACGATATTACTTTCCTCTCAAAGATTTCCCTTAGGAAATCCACCCAAAAAATTATTACATAATACCCAGGATTAGAAATTCCGAGATAAAACACAATATCTGAGCGAAGTTATTATTATTATTTCTTTTTTTATATAATATTCTTTATCGTTTATATAAAACAGATTTCGTACTTTGTTTTTATCATATCAACATTTATTTTTATGTTTTAGGTTATTTTAAAATAAGAACATGGATGCTTATAAAATTATAGATTTTATATTGCGAAAATTGATTTATAATCTGATAATGCTATATTGTTTCGATAAAAATTGCTGTCTCTTTTACCATATTAATTTGTTTTGCCATAATTAAAGCGATAATATGATGCCTTTTTGAAATAATATGCTAATTCCCATTTATTCTGTTAATGGAATTGAGTTTCTTTTCCATTTTCTGGACAATCAGTATAAATTTAGTATTAATAAATAATATACTCGTAAATATTGAACTTTCCCTGCGAGATGACATGAAATTAATCTCAAATACAAAATCTCAATTAACTCTTATTGAAAGAATTATTTGGAAAAAATGTGTTTGTTTTATTTTAAATTTAATAACAGATTGTTTTTAAAGTTGTGTTTAAAAATGAGCTTTTAATACTATGCAGTAAAACGTCGATAATTTCAATATTCTATTGTTGCCACTGTTTGTGTTTCTGTCACTCCTCTTTTTTATTTTCTTATTACACATTTTGGAGTAATATCTTCAAAATTCACTAAGTAGTCAGTGTTGTTATGAAAATTGTAACTGTAAAAATAATAAAATAGAATAGTTTTGACAGAAGATTGATGAAACAACTTTTTAATATTTCCAAATTGCCATTTTAGGTTATTGTCTAGTTTAAAACAGAAACAAACTAACAAAACAATCTTGTAGATAAAACAATATTGTAGAATATTATTATTTGACTCCTGAAACTTGATAAAATCATAAAATAATTATTGAATTTAACAGTAAATATTTTATAGATGTTTTATAGAAAATATGGATGCTATAATAACACAATCTAAATTCGATTGCATTATTTATTATTTCTTTTAATATATTCTTTTTTAAATTTTAATCCATCTCATGTTAACACTATCGCCTGTTATTCCAAGTACCTAATTCAAATATGAGATAACTTGTTTGTGTTATTGAATAGCCCATTTTCTGGAAAAAAACGATATTCAGGGAAAACTTGAAATAGCCCATGGCACTCTCCACTAATAGATCTAACTTTATGGCAGTGCGTTTTTAAGGTATTAGCTAAGAAATATGGGTCGAAATATACTAACAACAGACACGACCTGTGAATGAAACACATTCCTCTTTTACAGAGATTATACAAATTTACGAATTGTGATGAAATGTGCAAACAAATCAACTTCCGATTTATAATTTTTGTTCATAACTATGGTTTCGATGTCATGTTAATTTATGTTTTTACCACTTTTGATAATTGCTTTAAAAAAAGTATTGTTAATTTTAGAGTTCGGTAAAAAACGTAAAATAATCTCAAAACTCACTTTTTTAGAATTGTAATTATTGTATTAAAACCAGAAATCGTTGTAAAGACCACTTGTGACAACCATATGAACGTAATATTTAATGAAAATCCCCCACCAAATATTTCGACCAAATCTAATAAACCATAGCTAATCACTCTTCATAACTACAAAATTATTATTTAATAAATAAGAAAACGAATCTTTTCAATCTTACTAAATAAATCGTATCTAAATTTTCTCAGAAATTCAAAATCAATTTATGTTTTTAAATATTTTAAACTACGAAGTTATTACGTGTAAATCGAACCCGTCATTTAAACCGATATAAATATTTTATGTCTTTAACAGTACGTAAGAAAAAGATTTGTAGAATCATAAAAATATTACTTCACAAAACAAAAGAAGAGACACAAAGAGCAAGGGCATATAATCCAGGATGTTGAATCTTTCTATGAAGAAGATAACGGATCTGTTTTTTCTGCTTCTCTTTTTCCTTTGTAGTTCTCAAGAAGTGTGTTTATTTATATTATTGCCATTTGTCCTTTTCTGACTTCAATACTTTAGTCATCGCTTCAAAGACACGAATAGCCTTTCCAAGTTATAGATTATTTATTTATATAAGCCTTTGTGAAAAGTAAATTTAACTGTAAGGAAATTGAGATAGCGTGAAAATGTTTGTATGATATTTATTTACTATCCTTGATGTTCCAGCATTGAAGAACACATTTAGATATATTCTAAGCTATATTTCTGTGGGCTTTCGGACTTTTTTGTTACATCTTGTAACTATTTAAAAAATGTTATTGGCGATAATAAATTGATCGAGTGAAAAGAAGGTCTTTATTAACTCGTCCATTTGCACTACGATTGTTTGTTTGATACGCTATATTATGGCTAAAACTAGATTATATAGAAAACGTTGCAAAGATATTCTTTGAGGGAAGAACAATGATTATTGTTATCGCTAAGTAGTAATAATTTCAATGTGGTTTAAAAATTTCAGTGCGAATTACAGTAGTCGTAAATGTAGTTAGATGTCAATCAAATATAAATCATAATACTATTATTATCAATTATTTAGTAAAAATTACAATTAGAAAAATTTAATAGAGTTACAAGGCGATAATTTTTGTCAATGTCCGTTAGAGACAGTTAGACACAGTTCCGAGCGATTTACATACTTTTAAGGATTATGAATTTTCATTTATGAAATAAATGAACTTACACACACACACACACACGCACTCACGCACACACACACACGCTCGCTCGCTCGCTCACTCACTCACTCACTCACTCACCGTATGTGCAATTATCCATGCACACACATGCACCCCACCACAAAATTGAATAACAACTAACAACGAAAATGGCTTCAAACTATACAACTAATTAACGGTATGCTCATAAACGTGTCGAAAAAACTAACATAAATAACCTTATATCGTAATTCACAAAAAAAAATTATATTTTAATATTCATAAAAATATTGAGACCTTCAAGGTTTTCAGAGTAAACATGTTTGCAAACAAGAGCAGATAAACCTCCCTCCACCCACATACTTTACTCTGTGATTAGGAGATTTAAAGGCAGTAGGGAACTGAACAGTATTATCACAGACGATAAACGATATTTCATCCTTTACAAAATAATTATAATTTTTTATCTTTTATGGATGAAATACATTTTATCAGATATCCACAAGTTTTCATTATTTTATTTTATTATTTCACACAAACACTTTTACCGGAAGTATATATTGTTCCTGTAATAGTAGTGTTGTGAGTTAAATTTGTATTATAATGTGTGAATAAGTCCTTTTTAGTACTATTAGATTGTAAATCCATCAGTCGTAGGTTAAACAGTTGCATTTGTAACTTTAACGAAAAGCGGTCTGTCAGACTGGTAGACAGAAAAATGTTCTCTCTTCCAAATCCTAAAAGTAGTGCACGTTTTATTTGTTCGCCGTTTACTTATGAATACAAATCGTCCTATAATATTTCATATGTATACTATAGATAGAAATTAAATAAAAGTGGGGATATAAAAACCTTTTTTTTTTATGGTTATTCAAATGTATAATTTTTCTTTTGGTGTCTGGCTCTATTTCGTAAGGTTTAGAATAAATTGTGAAACATTTTATGCAGATAAATTACTGTATTTGTCTACCTAAAGTGTGTATTTGTACAAATTTATTTAGGCGAGAATGAATTTAGATAGAAATATTAATCTGCCTTCTTATCGTCGTATTTTTGTAATAATGATATATTTAAGTATTTAGGTTCTAAGGAAGGTGGGTATAAATGCATTTACCTATTTATATAATCCTAACAGATGTGTAAAAGTTACTTTTAAATTGGTTAAAAAAATGAACGATTCCTTTTTGCACAAATTAACCTATAAAACTAATTTCAACAATGTAGGCATAACATTTAAAAAATATAACAACACTAAATATAAATACTCCATTTCTAAACACAATTGTGTGCTCAACCAGTATAGCCTAGTTCCACAGAAAGAAAAGAAACGCGTTGCAATCTCAAGAAATAAAGTATAAACAATAAATTTGTTAGACCTGGCGGCTACTCCTTGAGTTCTATCTGAATTTATAGTGTGACTTCTCTTAACGTATTCAAGTGCATCAGAAGGATAGTTAATCGCTTCAACAAAAACATCTTTGTGAGAGAAAACGTTTTACAAATAAATAGTAGTTTGTTCCTAATTTAAATGGGTTTCTTTTCAATTCTTTTTTAAGTTATCATTACTTATTTTCTTGTAAATGTTTAGTAAAATACCCAGAAATTACTTTCAAATGCTTGTGTATATTTTTAATGGATGAACATATTTTATACAATTTCAATGGATTTAAGTCACTTAACTATTTAAAAAAAATTTTTAATATGCAAGTTCAATGTATTTACAAAAATAAGACGTAGATTTATAAATAACTGTTACCGATATCTCGTAATTAATTATTACTGTAATATACCAAACTTTTTGCAATAGACATATTCTTTTCATTTTAACTATATATATATATCAGAGCTCATATTTGATATAAAAATTGAGGTTACCCGTCACTATTTCTATATTACTGATTGTGAACAAGTTATATACGTTCAAAGTTGTATTCTACATATTCACGTTTTTTTAAATTTGTAACTACATTTGGGTTGACTGGATTGTTTTGACAAAGTAGTTTGTAAAAAGAAAAGAAGAACTCTAAGTTACCAGAAGCTGGATCAAATTAGGAGGTTTTGTCTTACCTTTAAATTTACAGCAAATCTTTGAATTGCTTTCTCTCGAATGTTTGGAAGTGCGCCAATCTGTATTAGTAAAATCTCATGACTTTCTGTAGTAACTAGTGCTGTTTCTTAAATGAAAACTTTCGGTTTCTCAAATCATTAATTTCTGCAGGTTTAGTTCAAAAACATTATGTTTTAAATAACACCTCCCCCCCCCCTTCAGTAATACGAAGATGAAAAGTCAGGCGAGTGAGTTGGACCTCTTTTACCAATCTTCCTATGTAAAAATGGTCCATGTAAGAGTTCGTGTTACTGTACAGCATAGTAAGACGGAATTGTACAGATCCATCTTACTGTAACCACACGTTATTGTAATTTGGTCCAGCAAGATTTTGAACGTGTGGTAAAATTTGATTTGCCATGCTTGTCATTGTACGTATATCCATTAAAATTTCGTTCAATAATAAATCAGCCAATGTTGTTCCCATCAGAGATTCCTGCCTATACATTAACTCATTGTGGATAATGTACTTGAGCTTCTTGAATCGAAGGTTCTCATACCTTATACTGTAACAATGGAGTTATAACTAAAAGTCAAATAATGATAACGGTTGGTATACTAAAAATGGTGGTAGCTAAAATCTTTGTAACAGGTTTAGGCGACCTAGATTACAGTTAAATCACATTTCTAAACTGTATGTATGTCAGTATGCCCATGTTAGAATAAATGCGTATAGGCATAATTATAACACAAATTTAACTGTGTCTTACTTTGTTATTATTGATGATAGACACTCAAACAAAAGTTTATAATGTGTATTTTTATCTAGAAAATCAAGATATTAAATAATTAACATAACTTAACGCTCGAAAATCTTTAAAAAAAACATTATTTTTTACGTTTATATACGAGTAAATGGCCATGTAGTTTCTAGCAATAATTTACCAAGTATATTAATAACTAAAATGTCGATGAAAATAGTGATTGTCGTTATTAGCAATTGACTACCACTTGTTAAAGTTTCTCCATTTTCTACAATTTTTAAAATCTTGAAAATTTGAAGAATCAATAGATTGGCTAGGCTTTCTATACACTAATATTAATATTAATGGAATTTATGAATAAAGTGGAACCGTATTAAAATTTATAGTGTATCGACGAAAGTGTTACAAATTGTTTATTGAGTGTAATATTTTACCCTATAAGGTGTACTCAAACCTCCTCGATCACTGTCACCTAACATTTTGACACCAAACTATACAAAAACGCTTCCACGTTGTTAAAGAAGATAGATCGGTCGCACATCATATGCACTTAACTCAGGAAATATGAAATGTGTACAGAGTCCTGAAAGTATTTTCGGAAATGTGTTTGTCGATAAGAGACGCTGTTAGACACAGAATCATAACGAGTAAATCAATTTGGAAGATATGAAGGCAAGAAAAATCCACTTCAACAGTAAATTATTATTTTCGCTTTGTGTTGTACGTGCCTATTGTAAATATTATATTGAACTATTTTTACAAAATATTACTGAAATCTAAACTAGATGTGTTATAATAATTTTTCTTTTATTGTGTTCTGTTAAATTGTTTTTCCAGAAATACAAAATTCAATTATAAAAATAAACGTGACCTTTCTTTAAACATTGTGTGATATCAATAATAACGTTTTGCAATATTTTCTAATACTTATACTATTAAGTATATTATTTAATTATTATACTATAATTGCCTTTTGTTTACAGTAAAACCAATGTTAAGGTGTATGAATCCAACATTTGTAATCTTTGCACACAGTAAAATCAAAATACTGTTTATAGTAAAGTCAATTTCATCCAAATACGGAGAAACTCCTTAGATAACCGCATACATAGAGTGGAATTTAGTGGCTCCCGTATCCGATTTAGAGAAACCTGAATGCATTCCCTTACATGATGTCAAGTCCGCATGCCCCCAACACTAACGACATAGAATCAGAACCATATCGTAGATGGACTGAGTACTGGGAGTACTTAGAGAAAGCTTAGTTTGTCCCGTCCCCCATGATACTGAGTACGCTATCATATCCGTACCGGGACTGAGGATTTAGAGAATGGTTATTATGCTTCCGTAACTGTTTAAAAGAAACAGAGTATCGTTTTCTGGCTACCCATAAAAATATAAGTTAATAAAAAGTTCATGACAAACAAAATGTAGTTTTAAATACGAACATTTGTACTAAGAAAGTCTGATTTTTTTAATGATCAGTTAGTGTTTATTTTAAAAAAATGTATGTAAGTAAGCTCGATCCAGAGTAGACCAGATAGTGTTATTCCAAAGCCTGTTATTGCATAGTCTGTTGTACTGAGTCCCGCTTTTATTATATTATAGAAGACACATGATCAACCTATAGCTTTCTTTATAAGTTTCATGAATTAGATTTATTATTGTTTGAAACTTACATTCTCGTTGTTAATTTTGAACAAATGCCAATTATTATTATTACTAATCTAGTGTTGAGGCTTTGTTCTTAACCATTTCATGTGCAAATTATTATCTCAGAAAGAGGAGTAGAAACATGGATCTTAGACACAGAGACAGGGTCTATAACTACTTTTGGATAATGCTATCGCCTTCTCTCTCTAAATAGAAAGCAATATTTTTATTTGAAAGTAAAACGGGTTAATTATTTATTTTAAAATCAAATAACCTGTCGTTGGCTATTCATATTTCAAATTTTAAAGTTTGTTTCAAGATTGTCACTAAAAATTCAAAAATGTGAAACATACAAGATATTGTGCTCTAACAAACGTATACTACTTTATCTTTATTCAACAATATAGGTGATATATAACCAAAAAATCAAAAATTAAACAGAATAATGAGTTAACTAGGTTTTCAATGACGCTATATTATATGCCTCTAGTTCCAGTCGACCCTTTAAGTTAGGGGGAAAAAATATTCCAATTGTTTATAATTTCTTGAACCTGCTTGTTATTTATTTATTATGTTAAATAATTATCTTCGTGACCAATAGAATTATTTTCTTTTAAATAAAATATCACCTTAAGTTATTTACTTATAATTTTATATACCACTGAAGTACTTTATTATAGGAACTACATTTCATCTTTCCTTTCGTCGTTGTAACCATTTCGTCATTAACCCTACAAATATGTACACTCACTTCTTTTATGTATAAAGAAAACTAATTTAGTAATCAAACAGTTTCTTACAATACGGACTGTATCTGTATTGTATGTACATAGTTTTGTATTAATTTTAGTTTATAAAGTCAATGACTTACTAAAATGTATTTTCTGTTCTAATTCTAATATTGTATTATGTAGTAATAAATTCGGAGAATCCATTTGGATATAAATAAGTGTTTTTACGAGATTGCATATTACATAATAATTGACATTGTGTTTCCAGTGGTATTATATTAATAAAACAGAGAACCTCAATGTAACATGTTGTTTTACCGCGTTATCATCATCATGGCTGTCGTCTACACCAGGGAATATAATACGTACTGTGCGGTTTAGTTATATCCGTTTCTGCTCTCGTCACACTAAATAAATGTAAAGAATTACACGTAAATTTGTATGTATATGTATATATTCAAAATTGTATTCCGTGCCAAGATGTTCTCGGGTGTGTGATGAATGCGGAAGAAGGGAGGGGGAAGTGTACGACCCACGAAAAACCCCCATCTTTTTCTCTTGT
Organism: Aphrophora alni; assembly: GCA_963513935.1. NCBI lineage: Eukaryota > Metazoa > Arthropoda > Insecta > Hemiptera > Aphrophoridae > Aphrophora > Aphrophora alni. The sequence continues at coordinate 86,280,907 of OY740770.1, forward strand.
TTAATGTGTTTTCCTTTTTATAGTTAATCTTATGGGCATAAAGAAAGGACGTTAAGCAACAACAACAAAATGTTTATTCTGTAACATATTTATTGTTTCATCATGATGTATTATATTCCAATTGATTATAGTTAAATTGTAGGTCTTTCAACTCTACTTATTTTGTACTCTTTCACTCATATTCCATATTAATTCATTGATAGGAATGAAAGGCACGAAACATTTGTTTGGCGAAGCTACAGAACCAGCTTCACAACCTTATGGCGTTAATATTTACCAATATTCAATGTTATACTTTTTATTGCCTTGTAAAAATAAACAGTGTCTTGAAAATGAAAAAACGATTAAATCTTTACAAACATTAATCAAAATATTGATTTTTTTTTTATTTCCGGACTGGTTTATATTAAGGAAAATCCGGGACCGAGTCAAAACTGTCACATCTGGAAAAGGACACTTCAGTGCCCTAATTACATGATTCAGACGAGCCTAGTACACCCCTGTACTTCGCATGAGGACTCACACATGGGTTAGAATGCTTAAATCTCGGTGAGAACCTGTTATTATAGACAAAGCAACAATGTCGCTTATCTAGAATGAAGACTAATTGGCTCTATATCGTACTACAAATGATGATTTGGTAAAAGATCGGTTTGTTCTTCCGTGATTGTGAATACACCTGCGTATTTAGTATTCAGATTCAGAGGAAGTCATACCTCCTCTTTATGAAGAAATTAGGTAAAACATTTTGGTAGATTATATAAATATAGTTTATAAAAAAGGGTAACGTACGTACTGAATAAAAGTTTTATTATAAAATACGTAAATACATGCTATAGTATATGTAATATTTATTATGGCTTGTTGCTTGTTTTAAGAAAGAATATATGTAGACACCCTCGTTGAGAGTTGTTGCTAAGCTTTTCAATTCATACCATATGTAGAGATTATTAGTCATTTTTCTTTTATTTACAACAACAGACAATCCGCCAATTACTTTTTTTTTAAATCTTTTTTTAATTGTGTGAAATTGATTGTTATTATTTATATATTGCATTCTCGTTGTAAATTTGGAAACAATTTATTTCATTATAATGGATAATCTAGTCTAGAAGCTTTGTTGCTAATATTGAAAATAGAAGCATTTAATATTGAAAATATTATCTCAAAAACAGGAGCTCTATGCTAACACAGAGACAGTTGCTATAATTACTTGAATAAATTGTTATCTTTGTATATAGTTGTGTGTCTTTCCTCAATTCCATCTATTAATTACAATAAACTAATTACTTTGTCCTATTTGATGTCTTAACTTCTTGTTGAAATGTATTTCATTATAGCTGTTTCACCATCAAAATTTCAAGGTTGAAACATGTGGTCACAAAAAATAATATATTATAATACTAATTATATATCTTAGTGTTCGTGTAAAGTTTTTGTTATTTATGTATTGTAATTTTATATTTTACGAAATTATTCCCAAATCATAATGTTCTTGAACGTATCATTTCTAGTTTTGTTACTACAAGCTCATTTTTTACCAAAATAGGACTGAAATGATAGATAATTTCGTCGGAAATGATTTCAGAGTTTGATCCTTGAAATTTTAAGATTTTGTTTAATACTCTCATAAAAAATTGGAGAATTCATCTCGATTGACAATTTCATCATGCAAATAATCCAATATACAAAGAAATGATGATTCACATTTAGTCTAGCCTATATTTTAGCAATTAACACTTAGAAAACAAACGCTGTGAAACGGACATAACGTTGTGTTATATATTCAACTATAAAATAAATCAATATATTTTTTAAACTTCTCAATTTATCAACTTAAATGTGTTATTGAGTTGGAGTTCAATATGTAACTCCAAGACGTCGCTTAAATCAGCTAAATTCATAACATGTTTTTAGCTTTACATTGATGTTTATATCTCAAAATGTTGTATTATTTTGTTACTCTACATACCAAAACCAGAACGATATCGGCAGAGGAATGGAGTACAATTCAGAATGTTGAGTCTTACTACGAAAGAGATGAAAGATGTTTTTCTCTCTTCAGATTTCCACTTGTAATTCTCAAGAGCTTTGTGTATTTTTATTATTGCCATTTGACCTTTTCTGGCTTCAATACTTTATCGGTCGGGTCAAAGACACGAGAAGCCTTTCCCAGTTTTGGAATATTTACGTGAATTTTTTATCAAAAAAGACCTAGGACGATGAAAGTAACTTTTAAACTTTAAAACATAGAAATCCTAAATTTTAGATGTGTTTTTTGGTGCAAAAACATAGTATTACTTTGTCATTATAACATAAATTCAATTTCGCCCCAAAATGGAGTTTTTGGGTGCAACTAAAAATGTGCTAATGCAATCCCACTCACTCATTTTAAAGGTCTTGTTAAATAGAAAATAACTTAGCAAACTAGAGGTCGCTATCTTAATACAGTCCAAAATAGAGGTCTGACAAATATTTATAAAATGCAATTTACTTCAGAATCTACTGTTAAGTAAATTAATAAGGATACAAAATTATAATAGCAACAACTTTACTGTTATTTTATTTAAGTTTGATCAAGAAGTTGCTTTACCCTAATATTTAAATTTACACTCGAATTTTTTTTTTTTTAGGTTTATATCTTTAAAGTATAATACTTAAGTTGAATATTTAGCGACTTCTAGTTTGTCCAGTGATTTTGTAATAAATAAGACTTTTTAAATTGAAGTCAATGGGGCTTTATATTTGAAAATTTTGAGTTCTCCCTCCAAAAACCCAATTTTTGGTGAGATTGAATTTACCAATTTCGGTGGACTAAATGATCCTAAAATTTGGTAGCTTCACACTAAAAACGTTTCTTTTTTTTTCAAGCTTTCCGCCATGTAAAGTTTAAAAATAGGCTAATTGTTCCAGGACTATAAATGAAATAATGTTTGCATAAGTAATAACACTTTTAACGATAATAAGGCCAATTTAATGTTTCTACGCACACACGCGCGCAGACACAGACAGATATACCTTCTTCACAGATAGTGTTCTTTGACTATTAATCATTTCAAAATGTCATAAAGATGTAGTATAAGCTACAGTAGTTGTAAATATAGTCCGATTTTATTGAAATCGAGCACGTAATATATATACTTTATTTCCATTGGCAGGTGCATTTTTCCTGACATATTTATTTACAAGATCTTGGACTTATTTACAAATTTTAAGTGAAGCGGATTTGTTTCTTTATTATTGTATAATATTAGGTAGTAGTTGTAAACATGGTGGAAATGCATATTATTTTTGTTAATTTATTGTATAAGCTTTGTAGTTAACCATTTAATATGCAAATTACTATCTCACAATCAAGAGCAGGAAGCTAGTAGCTTAGAGACAAAAATGCTATACCTACTGGGGTATTACTAACTCTAATCCTCTGTAAATAAAAATCACTTAAATTTTAATTGGAAATTGTGTACAACAATATCCGCGAATAATTTTGTAATGGAACTGCTCATAAAATGGACGTTGTAACTAACTTAGCGATACGTACAATCACAATCATATTTCACAACAATGTTCCAATTTCTATTTTGTTATCGAAATGATTACTCGGAAACGTCAGATGTTATTTCATAGTTTAATCCTTATACATAAAACTTCATTTAATTAGGCGCATCTAATTTGAAGAATTACTGTTAATGAGATTTATATTTGATACTCCCGTTAAGAAATTTGAAGGAATATCCCATCGTGAATGTTATTGGTGGCAATAGAATTATATAGTCCAAATTAATTTCAATAATTTCTCTATAAACTATTGTGATATAACACAAATCAATAGAAATAAAGCTTATGAAGCTGTGATTATACTGGTGGGCTCCATTAACGAAGTATATAGTCTAGATATTTTGAAATAGAAGATAAACTCTAGAAACGTGAAACTATATGTATTAATAAAACGTCAAACTCATTGCAGTTAGAATTTATAGACTGTGTAAAGCGCCACTGGTTCTAGAGCCGTTGCTGTCGGTTTTTCTATTCCAGTGTTTAAATCTAGTGGACACAAAGAGGTAACAAAAACAAAATAATAGTTTTTAACATTTTATTTTTAGTTTCAAATTAGTATCGAGGAAATAAAATGTTTATTTACCTGCCAAAATTATTTCTTTAAGCCCGTGGAATAAAAACAGTATCCATATTTTCAGAGTAAAAGCTTAAAGCTACTATTATAAACATAGTTAATAACACAATAATAATCGGTGTGAGAAGTTCTTTTGTTATTATTAAAATATTTCATTAATATGAACAGGCGAAGTAAAACAGAAGGGCCGGGATTGCTTTGTCATTCGCATGCTTTTAGTTAAGATTCTTTTCACTTATATTTATAATTTATAGACATTATTAATATTCACCTTTGTGTTATACAAACTTCCATAAGTCAATTGTGGATTTGATACTAAAATTGCAATCATTTGATTGGATACATACTGCTAACTGATTTGTTTTAAAATATCTTCACTACTTTATGTCGGAGATTATTTATCATCTGAGTAAGTACTTCAGTCGGATTATTAACGAAATCATTGGATATAAGCAGGCAGAGAAAAGTTCTCTATTCCTGGCCTTAAAACAGGTGAGAATAAAAAACACCTGTTTAAACTTATTATTTGTCTTTTGTGTGTCTGAATTATTGTTTAAGTTGAAAAATAAATTATGAAATATTACCAATAAATGAAAATATACAGAACTATTTAATTTTTCTGTTTAATATATATTTGCATATTTTCTTTTAGACAAGCAACTGGAAATATTTACAATGATATAGAACCCGCCTTCCTATCTTCTTAATATTTTTTTCCTGGTTGGTTTATATATTTGAGTTCTAAGAAAAATGGTTATAAATACACATAATGTATTAAATAATCATATTATAAATGTAAACATTTACTTTTAAATTGGTAAAAAAATCAAAGTGAAATTTAATTTTCATGACAAATTAACTTACAAATATAATTCCAACAATGTAAACATTAAATCAAATTTTTAAAATGTACAAAAGCAAAGATCCTATTTCATGACAATTATTATGTTCAGAGTACAGTATAGGCAAGAGGTCTCCATCCCATATAGTGGAAGGAAACGCATTGCAAGCTCAGGAAATGGTAACAATAAATTTGTCAGGCCTGGCGGCTACTCCTCCAGTCTGAATTTATGGCGTTCCTGTTCCTAATGTATTCAAAGTCCACCAGAGGTACTTAATGAACGAAAACTATTTCTGAATAAAAAGTGTGGGTGTAATAACTAAATTAATAACTAAAATAAGCTCATATTTTAAAAATAAATATACTAAAATAATAATTATTTATTTTGTATAGCTATGTTTAATAAAACATGAAATCACGCTCATATGCGTGTGTATTTTGTAAAGAACTTGTTTGTAAGAGAATTTATTTATATCTGTATTCTACGGTATTTGGAGATTATAGTTAATAATTATCTTTCGAAGTGTGAAACACATAACTCAATATGCCTGATAATATTAATAACATCCTTGACGGACTCCGTACTATGTATACAGATCAAATAAAAATAATGATTACGTTTATTGCCATGATGTTCCAGAGATGCTCTGAGTAGGTGTCAAAACTCGCATACCAGGAATGTGAATATCAGTACTCTCTCGTATATAATCAGACGAAACTGAATATATAGCATCAGGACCTCCTGTTTGAGCACACTGAAATGACTTAGAGGTTATTCAGAGTACCTTCCCTTCCTAGAGTGAGGATTCAGACGAAGATAGGCACGATATTGTACATTAAAACATGGGATTGAGAAGAAGCTATTCTATCTTTCCCGTAACAATCAGTACGATATCGTACAGAGAATTAGGATTGACAAAAATAATCATTATTCTGCTGTGCCTGATTCGAAATAAGAATTTATAAAATAGCCTCCTAATACTCGTAGGATGAAAATTACGTACAAAATGCAAACATCCTTGTGTAATGTTAATTATATGTTATGTTTGCTTGAAACAGATTTTGTATCCGAGCTCCTTTTTTGTTAAAACAGATTCTGAGTAATTGCAAAACCATTCATTGCGTGATTTTTTGTTTAAGATTTCCAATTTTAGTTGAGTCTAAATCCACCAATTTCTTTCAAACAACTTATCAAACTACATTACACAAAAATAATCTTATAATGAATGATTTATATATTACATTTACAATGTAAATATGAGACAAATGCATAATAATCTACTCTTGAAGCTTTGTTGTTAACTATTTATTATGCAAATTATTGTGTCAGTACCAGAAACTGGAAGGTTGGGGATTAAGACAGGTGTTATAACTACCTGTGAGTATAACTATCTCCACCTCTTTCTAAATATAACGCATATTTTAATTGGAATTTGTATTCAACAATATTCCAGAGTAATTTTGTAAAGCAACACCTCGTAAAATGAACGTTTCAACTAACAAAGTTAGCGATTCATATAAACACTATTATGTACCAATTTCAATTTTGTTAAGCGGTCATTCAAAAATGAGAGAGTTTATTTTTAGCCGTGATTCATAAAACTTATTGTTCTTCATTGTTTAACAATGTTGTTCAAAATTTTCCTACGTCCACTGTAAGCTGATAGTTTACCAAAATATGTTCCATTTTGTAACTAATTTATTCCGAAAATGTTGTGTAATATTACCCTTAAAATTTTGAGCTCTTAGTTTATACTTTCATCAAGAAAATTGAGGACTTATCACCATTGGTATTTTTAAAGACCTCCAATTGTAATGTTGGTGATATGAAAGAGACAATTTGATGGAGAGTTACACGTTTGGAATAACGTGAATATTATTATTTTTATTTTTTTTTATGAACTCTTTTGGAAAACTACATTAAGCTAAGGGCACAGTGCTGCTGCAGTTTATGATTATTTTGGAATTGATCGTCTTCGAAGTGCTAAATATCCAGATAGTCTAATTAGAACATGAATTATAGAAATAGGCGCTCAGTATATTAGTAAAACTTTATGCTCGCTGCAGTTCCGACTAGTAAACCATCAAAGCTTAAGCACATTTCATGTAGTCTACAGGGCGTGAACGAAAAACGTATTGTGTGTGTGTGTGTGTATATATATATATATATATATATATATATATATATATATATTAGTAAAATATTTCTTTATTTAAATTTATTTCATATTATTTTAGTTTGGACGAAGCAAAGTGTTTATTTAACTGACAAAATTATTACTTTAAACTCGTTGAATGTAAAAATAGTTTCAGTATTTTTAAACTAAACTTTTTATTGAGTAGAAAAACTAAATTCAACCATTTAAAACGTGTAAGGTTTTATTAAATGCTAATAATAACAGAATAATACTTCGCCTGTATTATAATAATGATGTCTTTTGTTTTCTATTTGAATATTACACTTCTATGATGTCAAATGCAAAGTAACTTGAAAGGGGTTTTGTTGTTCTCATTGTGTTTCTTTTTCATTCCCACATATATATATATATATATATATATATATATATATATATATATTTATATTATTTATTAGTAAGTGCTTCACATTAAAAATTTATGAGTTATTGCTTCCACTTTAGAAGTGGAATATATCCTATTAAATTTATTTTCACGGGTTTATTCCCATTGGAATATATTTCTAGAATGCACTGTATGATGTTTATATTCCATAAAATGTATTTATACTCTTCATTTGTTCATCTGTAAATTTTAATAAATACTGCTTCCATCTTCCATCTATGTGAATCCTTAATAACTGCTTCCGGAGGTAGATTCTAACAATTGATATATTACGAATATATTTATATATATTACGTAGGTCGAATTATGTGGTTGCTTCCAGTACAATTTAACTACTTCTGTCATACATGTATATACTGTACTATGATTTTGACAAATGCCAAGACATGAAAGTTATTAATTGAACCTGTGCAATGCAAGTACGCCCCTGTGACCCTGTGACCAAAATAATCAAGCAAAATTTAGAAAATGTTAAGAGAAGACAAAATCGTTCTACTCCATCTGTTTTACTGTTTTGGTTAATGTTTGTTATTGAATTTAGTATGGTGTTTATGAACGCAGATTTCATTGATACAAGATCATGAAAATAAATAAATTAGTGTACTTTGTGAATACTTTCTTTAGCTGTTGTCAATAGTAAAGTGTGTCTGTGTTAAGGTGATATTTAAGGTTATCTAACTGCCAGGCTTACATTTTCAAATAACAGCTGGCATAACCTTAATTACAATAATCTAATAAATTCTTTTACCCAGTCCTATAGGCCTGTTATTTTAATGTGGAATTCTAATATTGATAACTTAGGCTAAACCTACAAATCTTCTGATAAGTTCATAACAGGACTATTTTTTCAACAAAATGTGTAAAATCCATATTGATCAAATTTGGTTAAGTATGTAGTCTTACTGTCCTTACGATTTACTAGCAAAATTTATGCAATTCATATTCTACACACCTTTTGTTGGAACAGTTAGATAATCCTTTATTACGCCCTACACTTTTAATGTTTCACAATACATTAGGCCTATTTCACTTAAAAATAAGCAACATTCGAAATTTCATGACTCTAAAGAACGTAATTGCTTTATGCCTCTAGGTTTCATAGATTATGCATAGTGAAATGACTTTATAGGGTGAATGTGCATTACAATACATTTCACAGGTTAATATTATTAAGCTATATGATTTAAGAATCATGAAAACTAGGTTTTGGAAGGTGAATATATATATAGGCTATATCATTGGTAATTGTTTACTTTGCCAGACCTAGTAAAGGATAAATATTGACCTTCCTAGACCTGTAGTTCTTTAACTAGGTCTGGTTAGGTAGTTTCACAAATCTCTAAACAGACCAACTTACACGGATGAACTTAAATATCGAGGGATGAGACATACAATAGATTCACAAGTTGTCATAAGTAGTAACATCAATATCCTGATCTAACCTCAAAATCCCATGATATTGTCCTTTTAAATATCTTGCGTTCGACAGAAATAATGGACTTTGGTAAATCAAAAGTGAATTGAATAATAAAGGATGATCTAATTGTTGCAAAAGGAGGTAGGTAGAACACAAATTACATAAATTTTGCTATTAAATCACAACAACAGGAACACTACATATTTACCAAAACTTGTAACATGTTCTCAGCAAATTATATGTATTGCAAAGTTGTTGGTCTAAATAGTTTTGTAAAATCTAAATACAATTAGTGGTGGTCATTAATTCATTACCAAAAAAGTGAAAAACTAAAAATGATCTTGCACAAAAAACAATAATAAATGCTATGAAAAGACACAATAAAAACTCAACTTGATTAACGTTGCCAAGTTAAATGTAACATCATTGTGAAATAATAAATTTATTGGTCTCAAATAAATAAGCCATATTGGCGTTTTGCTAAAGTATTTTATTCTATACATAAAACATATGCGATCACGGTATATTTTTAGTTTTAGTTGTTAAATATATATATAGCACTTCTTATTTCCAGATAGAAATAATCTGGCGATGTTGTATTACAGTTGTTAGTCTATCTGGCGATTGCCTGAAAATTATGGCTAAAGTTTTCAAGGTTAATTATTCTTATAAACATTTTTGGTTTGGTAATTTCTTAAGTTGTAGGCTACTTGTATATTGTTTATAATTGATTTCCGCCAACAGTAAAGTATATAGATCCCTTATATATAAAGGGATAAGTGAAGTATTGTGTCTTTTACACAATAAGGCGGGGTCAAGCTTAACTGTCCTATTACCAATAAAATTAGGATCGATAGCTACAAAACTAGCATTTGACTTTAAAATATACTGTGGTATGTTAGGTCAGATTAGCTTTGGATATATATTAATACTGTATATGTTTTCTATAAAAAAAGGAATTTTATGCAACTGTTTATACATAATAGTCAACAAAGGTTGTTGTGTTCTAATTGAACGGTTTACTTTTATCTGTAATCATTAGATAGAAATAAGTATAATAAAAAGCTAACCTGAACCAACTTGTCAAAGTATGTTTTTTTCAAATTAAACTATAGAAGATACAAGTAATTTTATTCTATTTAGTTACTTTCAGCGTGACCATGGAAAGACACTTTTTGATATTTCTGTATATGTAGGCCTATGGTAAAATGTATTTTAATATAATATTTATACAGTTTCTAAACTGTGATGTTTTACAGTCTAAACATTTAATGCATTTTGACTGGTATAAAATTATATTATGACAACTATGGCTAATTAAACTTATTTTCATGGATTTATTAAATAGAACTAGGCCCTAAATACATATCAAAATTTGTATAAAGTCATACAATGTTTCAAAATTCAATAAATGTTATTAACTTAAATAGCCATTTCTTATTTAAAAAACTACAGTATTTGATATAAGTTTGTATTAATTGCCAAGATTTAAACAAATTTCAATCACCTATATCTAATAATAATATGGAATTATTTTGTGTGTGCAACCAACCCTTGATGAATGATGAATTGTCACTCTGTACATTAAGTTGTCTAGGCGGAATAAACTGCGACTATACCGACATACTAAATGTTGACATACATACACATACATGGAGTATTAAATACTACATATATAGGCTAGAGCTTTATGAACTGGATCTCATTGTGTCCAGTTCTGGGACTTCTATACAAGTTTCATATTAAGATCATGAATGTGTCCAGAGTATGCTAGACATCTTCTATATACAAGAATAAAATAAAGCGAAAAAGCTAGCTTCAAAAATTATTTAATAATATAAATGAGCTACAATTGTTTCGCTTTGCGGCATCATCAGACAACTGATAATATACAAGTATTGACAACTATTTATACACACACAAGTAACAGGAAACTATATACAATACTAATAGAGAAATCGGGAAGGGTAGGGAGAATGACCTAGCAGGTAGATAAAGGTTGATGAACTATGTTAGGATGTGTTTTAGAAGGGGTGAAGAATTTAATACAATTTGGTCATTTAAGTTGAAAATAGGCCTACGTGAAATAGATCTATTTATTTCTAAACATTCTAAATTATTTAATCTATTGCTTTTATTTTTTGTATGTAAGAGTTTAACATTCAATTTCGGATCAAAACTATGACCTGAGTCCAAAAGGTGGTTAGCAAAGTTAGAGTTTCTATAGGCATTTTCTATACAAGTGTAGCATATGCCCAGCATGTGTGTAGAATGTGTGTGTAGCTCATCATATTAAGATAGTCAAATGTGCCCAGCATGTGTGTATAATGTGTAAAAATCATATTGACTTGAATGTGCCCAAAATATGCTAGGCATGTCCTCTAGAAGTGTAGCATGTGCATAGTTCATATTGTGATCATAAAACGTGCCCAGGTTATGATGAGGAAAAAAATAATACGATTATTTTTGAGAAAAGGCGGAATGTGCCAAGTACGTTCTGAGAACATTCATGCATGTCCCAGGCACCTTGTGAGCGCTGTCGTTCACTTTTCCTGAGTATATACCAGGAATATGCCAGGCATATTCTGGAATATTCCAGGATGTGCTTTTCACATTCTGCATTTTCTTAAAGAATGTACTGAGCATGTGCTGTCTGCATGAAAGTATGTTTGTGCCGTCTGGTATGGTGATTTTTTTAATATCAATGTTTTTAAAACCAAAATCTTTTTAGCAACTAAATAACAGTCAATGAGTTATTGAATGAGTTGTGCTCACGACCATAAGATTCAGTTCGGTTGATTAATTAAAAAAATTACAACGTTTTACTGGATATGATATGTAGAACACAGTATTAATTCTTTGTATCCTTGTATTTTTGGTGATCTGTCCAAGGCATTTGATTGTGTGGATCATTCTCTATTGCTTCAGAAAATAAAGAAATGTGGTATTAATGAAAATCTTGTATCTTTGATAAAATCTAATTTACGGAATAGAAGACAAAGGACTATTTTATACAGTGCTAGTGAAAGATATCTATCTAAATTGGATTATGTCAAATTTGGGGTACCACAGGGATCCATACTGGGACCATTGTTCTTAGTTTATATAAATAATCTTTCACCGGCAACAAATTTAGAATTAATATTATTTGCAGATGACACCACAGCAGTTATCAAGCAAAATTTTTTGAAACTTTGAACAATGTAGTAGTTGAATCACTAGAAGAGTTAGATTCTTGGTTTACAGAAAATGGGCTTCTTCTGAATCCAGACTAAACCGAAATAATACATTTTAAAACAAACAGTAATGGAAAAAAAATTCAAAATTCTGTAAATTGTCGTAAGTTTTTGGTTATATATATATATATAATTAGATATATTAATAAGACTTACCTTCACAATAGTCTATATTTTTCTGTAGTTATATCACTAAGGCCATTTCGGCTATTCAGCCATTTTCAAGTGTTATGCTGGGTTTTCCCGTTGTCTTAGTTTAAAATCACAAATTACGAACACACGACACAACAAACACACAAGTTCTTTAAACATTTAAAACATGATGCAGTAGGCCCACTGTCACAACGAGTACTCCAGTACTGAGTACGCGTTGTGACAGTGGGCCTACTGCATCATGTTTTAAATGTTTAAAGAACTTGTGTGTTTGTTATGTGTCGTGTGGTCGTAATTTGTGATTTTAAACTAAGACAACGGGAAAACCCAGCATAACACTTGAAAATGGCTGATAAAATATAGATATTAACAACCCAAAACAGTCTGCCAGATTGCAAGTAACAAATAATTGCAGTTCAGGAATAATTAGCAAAAAAACAAAATTGAAGCTTGTTTTATTTTTAAAGACTATTTATTATCAAAGACTTAATTTCAAAAAATATGATTTTACTCTTACAAGTTTATGGCACAAGTGAAGCAAACTTAGGCTTTATTTAAATATATCTCATTTGTTGCGTGAAGAAACCTGAAGGAAGAGTAGGTAGCTGAGCAAGTGGTGAATTAGGCTAGTGGCAGAGAAGTAAACAAAGATGGTGCCAAAGACAGAACGGCAAAAACACACATTCCTTGTACAGTAGTTGTGATTCTATTTTGTTTTTGTGGAACTTTAATCCAGTGGCGTAAAAAAATATATATAAAGGAATTAAAAAAATTAAATGTAGTAAACACACTACTGTACCATCAAAATAAATTTTACAATGAACAACATTTTGTTAAGATATCTTAATAAAACTGTTCCATAAATAATATAACCATGGATCATAAGTCTGAAACCGTAATCATTACGATTGAGCAATCTGTTTACTAGCAGTTAACAATAGTGCTACCCCGCCCAAACTTATCAAGACTTATTTGAGGAATACAATGTCGAACTCCAGACTGAGTTCGAGCTTGTGCTATCGATCTTAACACATTAGCAGACAAATATTTTCACATGAAGAAAAGAAAAGGTTTTAAATAATTAATTAAAATTATAACAAGTTACAAGGTTTTTAAAAATAATAAACCTAGATGTTTAATGTTGCAGTTTTTCATTCCCTTTTATAGATGATAATTTTTTTTAAACTTAAAGCTTGCATGTTCTTTTGAATATGATACTTCATAGCATTGGCATATTTAACTACAATGCTACCAACAGATAGTTTGGTTATATAAAGAATGTCCTATACTTAAATTAATTTACTTTCATTTCAATTTAGAGTAAAAATAATGTCTAATTACTACCAAATAGTAGTTGCTTATAAGACCATGGGGTGGGATTGCTTACGGTTGAAGAGGGGTCATCAAAAGCTGACAAGTTGCGACTTCGTTTTTTGGGGGTGCCATTCTTGTAGCTGCGGGGGTGGCAATCAATAAAGTTATGTCACTGCTTCAATCTTTATTCTTTCAGCAAGTAAAACATTAGTAAACCACCATTTCAATTACTATATTTAAATTGTCTAAACATAACATGCAATGAATAATTATATAAAGCAAACAAAAGACTATTTGTTGCCTTCACTACCGGGTAAAATATAAAATTCTTTTCCCTGATAACTAACATTTAAGTATAATTTAACTTATCTACTAATAGGTAAGTGCTTGGGTGTTTGATTATAGAAATACAAGCAGTGATGAAAAAACAAGCTACTTTTTGTGGATTGCATTGGGACTTAGAATAAAGACTAAATTTTTATATTATCTCATAATTCCTAACACTATCTTCACTATCACTACTACTGCATCTTCTGTCCTCAGCTAAATTGACAATTATTCTTTCAATAACAGATTCCAACTTTTAAATATTCATCCTCATTCTTTTCAGCATGATTACACCTTTTTAGCCAATCATCTGGGTTATCATATACATTTTATCCTTAGCCCAATTAATGCAGTTCTCCACTTTAAATGTATTGTCTTTAGAAACATGATTTTCATCTAATGGGGTTCAAATCGGGATGGTGAATGGTCTGCTTACACTAACTACATTCTTCAAGTAACGAGTCAATTTCATATGTTTTGTTCTGTTTTTATTTAAGTTAATAAGTGAATACGATTCTGGTTTGAACGTTTTATCATGGTAAGATACTGTATATTGTTTTTGAAGCTATGTGATTATATCAGATTTTTTGAAGTTAGAATTTCGAGATGGGTTTAACTGTGTGTTTTGATATGACACATTGTCAATGACAAAAACTGAGTTGGATGGAAGATTAGGAATTAACTTACCCTTTAACCAATTTTTATAATTCAAGGAGTTGTGATGGTCACGACATTTTTCTCTATACTTAAACATTAATAATGCTTCTTTGATTAATTCTTGTTCCTTGCCAGCATGCACATTGATGGTATATTGTCCCTGAGAATGGGAGTATGAGGGTCTACATTTGAGTCGTTTGTTCACGAGTGCGATTTAATGTATGATGAATGTAAATAAGTTTCATCTTTTTATACAATTGTTCTTTTCTCATCCCTAAATCTTTCGGTGGTCTGCTTTTCCAATTAAAATTTTTCTATTATTACAAAACTTCTACCGTTTTAAACCAAACTTTTTATAATATTCTAGAGACCACAAACCTTTCCTAAAACAAATATTTCCTTCAATACAGGAAGCTGTAAGTGGAGTGAAGTTAACTTATGTATTTATTCAATAACATCAATTACTTTAAAACAAAATTTAGATTATTTATAGTTGTAAGTCTGCGTTCTTACAACTTCATTACTATTTACCTGAAGGGTAGGGTATCAAATTCATTTGTACTAGCAGCTATTCATACAACGTGGCACAGGTTAACACAAATTATCTTAGCCAGACATAGTTATAACAAGAAACCTTCCCTTTATTGTATTATTCAAAAACAAAGACATTATTATTCAAATAAAAACATCATTAGCATACAATTATGCGAAATATAGAAAATATACATGTGCAAGTTATTGTTCAAAATCAAAGTTCTTAAAATGTTCCCAGTTAAATCGATGAAATTATATTCTCAAGTATTTTACACTTTACTCACGAGTAACCATTGTCCATAACTTTGAGTGCTTCTAACTTCATTATTAACGGAGATTTTCCATCTTGGACTGAAACGAGTCTGTCCAGCCAACTTCTATTACGACTATATCGTGCAGGATCCTGACAAAAGACTGAGAAAACCACGTTTCCTCCAGACGCTCGGCAAGCTAACGCTCAGGCTCATGGGAAGTTTCTCCAGGGTTCAACTTCCTTTATTCATGTATTGTGCAACGTTGGATAATTTCATCGGCGCGCACAGTTTGAAATTTAAACTTTCAATGTTTTACATTGTTTTAGAACACTTTACACTTTTTTGTATTTATATATAATATTTATTCTGAATATTATTACTACATTAATATTACTTGTACTTTATTTAAACTTAATATTTATTATTTATTTTGGTTGGAAGATGTCCCATGCTTACAAAGCACATTTTTTTACTGTAGGTCATTTTTTATGCATGTCATGAAATTCATGTATGCATCTACGAACACTTGTCAAATCCATCTATTTCGGATTTCTGTTTTTTTAGCTGTTGTTTATGAAGAATTGATGAGTATTCTCAGTGGATTTATTTCCTTTAGTATATGCTGTATACTACTATGAAATACACCCCATTATGTATGATAACCTACTATGAAGGGTTCAGTGACTATTTTTGTGCATGCTGTGAAATTCATTTATGCATCTATGATCACTTCAAATCCATCTATTTCGGATTTCTGTTTTTTTAGCTGTTGTTTATGAAGAATTGATGAGTATTCTCAGTGGATTTATTTTCTTTAGTATATGCTGTATAGCCTACTACTATGAAATACACTCCATTATGTATGATAACCTACTATAAAGGAGTCAGCTACTATTTTTGAAGTGGTAACATTATCAGACCTTCTTGTATCTTCCTTTTCATAAAATTATAAATAATACATTACTTCACTTGACTGACTATGAATTACTCTTTCCCATTTTTTTCACGTGTCTACTTCCATAATATTACTATGGTATTAAGTGTCCCACATACCTCACTAAAATAAAACACACAAAACAATAACTACTCATACCTATGTTTTACTAACAACACTATATCCACTCTATAATCCGCTATCCCATGGTTTGGCATGTTTTATAATCCACCACACCTCGGTCCTGCTCGGTAAATATTGCAACAGGTGTGTCTCGGCTTTGGTCACTAGCCGCCATTTTCTCAGTATGATGTCATTCTAGAAACGCATTGCATCATCATAACTCTGTTGTAATTGTTGTTTTCTGTTATATTATTTGTTATTAAGTTTTGTGTATATTAGTTTACCATTATTAAATCTAGTTATACTTCACCGTGAAAACTATACGTTAAGATGTTCTCTAAGCCAATTTGTTCCACCGGTACAAGTAATAAGCATAAACCAGCGACTCTTATGATCGAGCAAAAACTGGACAGAGTCAAACTTCTTGAAAAAGGTGAAAACAGAAACTGCATTATATGTGATTATACTATAGGGTCATCAACGATTTATATATAAAAAAAACAAAAAGTTGAACTAAACAAATTTGCTGTTCAGGCTGTAACGGAAAAACTATTGAGTCTAGACATACGTTTAAAAATCCTAAACTGAAACAGACTATTTTATTAACTCGGCTCAGTGCACTAAGATTACAAAGTAAACCTGTGACCAGCCTTATGGTAATTGACAAGACAAAACAATTTCATCGTAAGATGGATTTGCAGATAAAGAATCCTTATTTTTGGACGGTTGGTTCAAAAATTTAAAGTTTGCCATTGAATCCGTAGGCTAGATGTGAGTAGTGAAACTAGATCGTCTGATGAAAATGCAGTTGAAGAATATATTGGAACTTTTAACACCATTGTTTTAAAGCATAATTTAACCCCAAGTCAAATTTACAATGTGGATAAGATCTGCCTACTGTAGTGTTGTTGGCCACTTCAGCCCTACCAGGCTAGACGAAAAATGTGCTAAGGGTTTTAAGAAAAACAAAGAGATTGATGGCTTTACTTTGTGCAAATGCTTCTGGTGACCATCAGTTAACTCCTTTCGTCATTGGAAAATACAAAAGGCCGAGAGCTTTTAAAAGTGTTTTAAACACATGGTTAAACAATCATGGATGACAGCAAAACTTTTTAAGAACTAGTTTTTTCCATAATTGCATGCCTAAAGTGAAAAACAATTTTAAGAAAACTGGAATATCTGAAAAATACTGGTAGTTCTCCTGGTTCGATAGCAGAAGACTCCTCGGAACCTGTGCCAGTGCCTTGGGGCGGATCTGCTGCCAAGGAGCTGAAACTTCTAGTCAGCCTAGTTCCACTCCACAAAGCAAGGATATGACGGCTGTCGCTGTATCGCAAGCCGGAGTTCCCTCCAAAGGTATAGTGGCAGGCTTTCACAGTATGCTTGGCTTCTGGCAGATTTGTCCGAGAAATGGGAATGGTTGGGGTACTGCATCTGGCAGTTCCTTCCTTCTAAAGTTACAAAACCTAAATAGCCATCACCAGCCACAAAGATAAATTCTGGCAGGTATAACTTGTTAGAAGGAAACCAAAGGAGTGGTCTAATACAGACTAAACTGAAGATGGATACTCCTATATCAGGGGCAAACCAAGTCCCTGATAAGAATAATTAAAATGCCAACAAATCTGAATGTCATTCAGATAAATCTCAACAATGCCAGGACAGCTTCCTCGGCAAGTGATTTACTGAATGCACAGAAGATATACCTCTAACCCAAGAGCCATGGGTCGAAGTAGAAAACATCAGAGAGTCCTTTATATTGTCTAACCCAAAAAATGTAAGTTAATTGACAAGAACATGGTAGAAATACAGGGGGCAGCTATATTATTAAACAGTAATGACATATTTCTTCCTATTCCAGAGTTTCTAACACAAGACTTGGTAACTATGGTGAGACAAGAGATAAGTGTAATAGGGGGGAGGGGGGACAATCTTACTTTCAACAAAGCAGGACATAAAGGTTGAATAGACTTGACTTAAGGGGGACAATATCCTTATTTGGCATGAATCAGATATACCAACACTGTCTGATGACATGTACATTAAATTCAAAATTAATTCAACTCGGATCCAGACAGTAAAAAACCAAATCCAAAGAGAACCAATTGGGATAAATATAAAACAATCTAAGTTAGTACAAATTAAAAGCCTTCTAGAAACGGAAACAGAGCTAGAGAAAACTGCTGAAACCTTACAAGCAATAATTATCAATCCCTATGAAAGTAGGTGCCCTGTTAACAAAAGAAGAGTGTAGGCACAGATACCTTGGTGGCAGTGGCGGCGACAGCGGTGTAGGCACTAGAATAGGTGAAATACGAAATTCTATTAAGTGATGTCTACATCAGTAGTTAAAACTAATAAAACTTAGTATGTTGTGAGGCAGTAGTGGAATATTCGCAGAAAGGTTTTGTCTTAGACCACCCACCCCCCGCCAACACTGCCGCGCCAAGCCCAAGTACAAGCTTATGTGGAAATACCCATAATAATGTTTTTGAAGATTATTGGGAGAGGGGGGCCGGATGAACAAACTTGAGGGGGGGCGCTGGTTCTTATCGCCGCCACTGCTTGGTGGAACATAAAGCTTTCCAAATTGAGAACTGTTGTACATAAATTCTTTAACAGGGCAAAGCTTAATGGGAACTGGGAGACAGCCATCACAGAATATAATAAGGAATTGAGAAAGTCTAAAAGAAAGGACATGGAAGGGGTTCTGTGAAGGAATAAACAATGTCCCAACAGTGGGTCACTACACAAGACCTTAAGTAAAGATCACTCACTCCGTATAGGCTTCTTAAAGATATAAAATAGATCCTAGAGGGAGAGTGCAGAGGAAACTATGAGTCAATTGTTAAAGACACATTTCCCCGGCTCTATCACGTTTAATTCCACACAAACCACTACAGTATTGAAGATTATCTTGTGCCTTGTTTCCTTAACTGGAGGAAAATAACATCTAATCTGAAAACAAGGTTAGATGGGCAATGGGGAACCATAAACCATATGAATCACTAGGTGGAGATTGGGTTTTTTCGGCCCTATTGCAGCAGGGCTTGGAGTAGCTACTGCAACTATTGGAATCACTGTTTAGGGCTAATTTTTCCCTGTCATATATTCCAAAGAGATGGATGGAAGTAAGGTGATTTTTATACGAAAAACCGGGAGAAGAGACACTGTGGAGCCTAGGTCATACAGATCAATCAGCCCCAACATCCTACTTTCTTAAAACAATGGAGAAATACTAGACAAGCACATACGGAGTGAAACCCTTGACTAGGCTTCACTCCATAATGCTCAGTACGCTTATCAAATGGGCAATTGACCTCTAATGCACTACAATAGGTTGCGGAGGTTGACAAGTCAATAGCTTTATGCGCCTTTTGAGATATTGGAGGAGCTTTCAGTACTACCTCCTAACCTCTAGAGATATGAACTTGAACACAATATAATTAAATAGATCAGATCTATGTTAATGAGTTAATGTTAGGATGACAGCCAATTTGAGTGGGGAGTCCAAAACAGTGTTGGCAGTCATGTGGTGCCCACAGGGACGGGCACTCTCCCGTCTCATGTGGACCCTGGTGATGGATGAACTGCTTGGGTTGCTGAATGCTAAAGGCTTTAAAGTAATAGCATATGCTGACAATCTGGTAATCATCGTTAAAGTATCTGACCTCATCCAGATTGCTCTTCTATTGGTCCAAAGGTGGTGTCAAAAGAGGGCATTACCTTAGCAATAGCCCTAATAAGACAACCATTATTCCTTTCAAAAGGAAATTGTTCATTCTTCAGACTTTAATGATAGATGGTGTAGAATTTGCTGCTTCTAAAGAAGTAAAATCTGGGTGTAGTTAGTTCTACATCAGACTCACCTGGAATAACACATTGATAAAACCAATAAAAGAGAAATAATGGCTATATGAGCATGCCTAAATATGAGAGCCTAAATGGTAAAACTTGGGGACTAAACCCAGATGGCCTACTGGTCATATCCTGGCTATAATTAGACCCATGGTCACCTATGCTTCAGAAATATGATGGCCAAAAATGAAACAAAAATCTACGACAAAGCTTCAAAGGCAGGCTTGCCTAGGAATGATAGGTGTATGGGTACCTGTCCAACCGCTGCCATGGAAGTGGCTCTGGATGTGCGACCAATGAACCTACTGGTGAAAAGGTGTACATACACTGTTGCTCTTTGGAAGTAGGGGACTAATGCCAAAAATACTGGCTGTAAAACCTGCAAGAACAAGATACCACTCAGTTAACCACAACAGAATCGTACTTAATGTTCAAGACAATAACTTTTGAAAAGAATTTTAAAATCTTTTTCCCAGAACAACAAGTTTGGAAAGAAAATGAACCAAAACTAATGGAGCGATCCCTCCAATGGTACAATGATAGATTCAGAATGAATGGTGGGGATAAAAGACCCAAATTTTAGCCTTAGCAGATCTCTAGGAAAAATTCCATCCATATTTCAAGCTGAGATACATGCAATAGAGCTCTGCACTAGAGAGAATATAAAAAAAGGTCTCAAATTTATATAATATCAGACAGCTCTTAAGGCTCTCAGTTCATACACTTTTGATTCCAGATGGGTCTGGGGATGTCTACAAAAATCAATCAACTGAAAACAAACAATATCTCCTTACTTTGGATGCCAGGACATGAATAAGCAGATCATCGATCTTGTCAAGGAGGATGCATAGGCTGATTTTGTTGGGGCCGAAACATTCTTTGGGGTACCTAAAACATATCTTCATGTAATGAAAACCTGAGAACAATATCAAAAGATCAAGTATTAGACCATCGACCCTGGTCCAAGACAAGCCAAAAAGTTTATAGTCTACTCAAGGACAAAGACTAAAAAATTACTGGATCTCACCAGACTGGATTACTGGATTACCGGATATTGTCCTTCTATCCCGACACTGTCCAGTGAATTACCATATAAACCGCATGGGGAAGGCTGCAGTGGATACAAGCCACTTCTGCCTGACACATAAAGAAACAGCTAAACACTGCTTGTGTGTGTGTGAATCTCTAACATGCAAAAGGCTACTTTACCTCAGCATTCCATTCCCCACCATTGCAGAGGTAACAATCATGTCCCCTAGAACCATTTTAAGTTTCTTAGAAAGCTTAAATCTTGGCAGGGTCAAAACAAAATTAATTGGGTAGTTACAAAAGATCCATTTGGATCGCAGTGATAAGTGATAAAATGAGTCCAAACACGGTACAATTGTGACAACTCTAAGCGGTTTTAGTGAGTTTAAAAACGAGAAAATAAATAAAACCGGTCCTTTATCACGTATTTTATATTGTAATAATCAGATGTCTTTAATGTAATAGTAATCAGATCAATAACATGGAAACTGTTTACAATTATTCTAGGGGTGACTTACATTGTTTGCAAAATTAGCCGTAGTTCTAACTTTTAATAATTAAGGAAAAATTTGAAATATTAATTTACTAGATAAGGAAGAAACTATGAAAAAAATAAATTAAGTAACATCAAACAAATTTTACTAATTACACTACAAACTAGTTTGTTGTTACTCGTAAATACTGTAGTTGTAAAACACAAAGTGCTAAATTCCGGCCGTGACTCACACTTAATTCTGATTATATATATATATATATATTTTTTTTTTTTTGCGTACGTTGGAAATTTTAGAAGAGGCCTTCTTAACATAGGATGGTTATGTAAATATGCTTGTATTAGTTTTATGTTTTATAATATTATTCTATTGGTTTATTAGTTATGGTACAGTAACATTACAAAATTAATTTGTAATTATTTTTATTTAACTCTTAGTATACGTTCACTGTTATAATGATTCTAATTTAGTTTATTTTTTTTTGCATACGTTTGAAATCACTACTAGAATTACTGTAATTATGTATGTTATTGTGATCGTGCTAATTCAAATAAAATGTTTATAATCATTTTTAAGTAGTCAAATTTATGATTTTGTAACCTACTGACCATAAAACCGCTTAGAGTTGTCACAATTGTACCGTGTTTGGACTCATTTTTGCGAGAAATAATATTTAGAGTTCAGTAATTAGAGTAAAAATTAAGTAAAGTTAAAATCTAGAAAAATTTTATTTTGTAGCACAAGGGCTAGTTGGTGATTCATAGAACCATTAGCGGCAGGTAGGCCAAGCCGCTCGTGTGAGTATGTCTGCGCGTTGGGGAGCTAGGGTCGCCCTAATCCTCCAGGGCTCACGGCTGTTTGGACAAACTGTAGTTTGTAAATAGATTTTGTATTTTATAAAACACAGGTTATATCAGAATCGGGAATGTTTTTTGAGTTTTTCCTATGGCAAAAGAAAAAATCCAATGTTCTCTAAGCTGCCTGCATCAGCTGTGACGGTCGAAAGAATACATCACTGCCCGCCGCTTGGTGCGCACACGGAGGGGTGACCTGTTTAGTATTCGCTTACCATTTTAACCCTGGAATGGTATTCTATCGTGATTTTTACGAAGGCGAAATTAATTTTGGCTGGTACTGTTTCGTTTGCGTTTGGACTGTACCGGCCCTTTGTATAAGCTCTCCCCATCCTCCACCAAGGTCAGTAATAACCACCTTGTTTCACATTCAAATAACATTTTTTTACTTTAATAAAAATTTATTAATTGTAACCAAATTTATGTGTTTTTAACACTTTTAACAGTATTAATCAATAATTGGTTATGCAAATTGTTGTTGTTTTATTTGCATGGCAACTACAAATGTTTACAATTACAAACGTAAAAAATACGATACTATACCAATACCGGTAACGTATCTCTGGGTATTTATGTCTATGGGAGAGTAGTTGTCACTAAGGTGGCTACCGTTATCGCTGGGGCCGAATCTATGGCAACGAATTACAGTAAATTATTTGACTATGGTTGTCCGAGTTTAAGAGCGTGAATTGGCCACGGGACGTCCGTTATTGTTAGTAAGAACCGTCCACGGATCATTGTATTTTTTTCTTTTGCCATAGGAAAAACTCTAAAATTCTTGTGTAGCCTATGTCTTGTATTATAAAAGAGAAATTCTATTTAAAAGAAAGAAGGCACTTTTATTTAAGCAAGGAGGCCACAGGGGGGGGGGCGGTCCCCCTAGTATAAATCCTTTAAACCTCCTTCCGCATCTTTATGCAAAAAGGATTTACAGAGGAGATGAAAATCTTACCAATTTGTTGTACCGTTATTGATTCGATAAAATGATATTGATTACGTATATTGATTATTAGACTACAATATATGGTTAACCTACCTATATTAAAAAAAAAAAAACTATTGTCTTTTTTCCCCAATTTGTCCGATTTATTCAAAGAAAATCGGCCCAGACAAGTTTTTTTATTTATTATTTTTTTTTTTAATAAAAGGGGCTAAATTTGCAAAAATTTAACCAAATCGTTCAAGGTAGTTATGTGAAAACATTATTTTATGGACCCCAAAACCTCTAATTTTTTTTTAAGTTGGAAAAATACACCTTAATCCCAAAGTAAAGGCCAACAATATCATTGGCAACAGAGTTACTCAGCTGGCGTAACGTCCATAGGCTACACACTTTTGAAATTTTTGGACTCTTTAGTGATAATAGAGTCGATATTGATTATAATATCCCGTTTGAATTTTATATAATAACAATATTTCCTCAATCATCGCAGGAACCAAAAATACGATTTATTTACATACATAGGTAAATTAGCTTTACTCATCCGATAATTGAGAAGGAAGAGATGTTTTTTTTATAAATATACGAAAGTTAGACAATGAACAGACTAAGAAATATAAGTATTATTACTTAACAGAACATTTGTCATCATTTACGTATAGCTAATAATACACAACATTTCGAAATTAATTATGGATCTACTCTCGTTATAAAACACTACGAATCGTTTTAAACAGTTAAACAATAACTGTAGGCTATTTAATTTCGGTTAATAAATTCGTTTTCCCCAGCATTTAAGAAGATTTGTTTATAATGTATTAATCAACATAAGTATACAAAGAACAAATACTCTTAACAAACTTTAATAAGCAATTGAATGTATATGTATACGGTACATTGTACTGTAATCTCTAAACTGTGGCAGGGCTAATGTGTTGTGTAAGCGGAATATAATAGACTAAAAATAGAACTGGTGGGGGATAATCCAAACACCTGCGTAAAGCAATGTTGCGCGCGCACTACTCCTTATTCATTTATATCCATTCTGCATCTCACAGCGGCAAAGAAATATTTACCATGTTTTGAATTATGAGTTATTGCATCCATGGAAGCAGTAACTATAACTGGAAGCAATAACTCGACCCGGATGCACTTACATTCAAATGACATATAAAATGACGCAGTAACTAATAATTAGTATATGTATATATATATATATATATATATATATATATATATATATATATATATATATATATATATATATATTTAATATGTGTAAAACCGTGGTGCCCTTTTATTTATAATTTATATAAATAACGTCTATAAAATTCCCTCTTCTTTATTTCTAAATTTTTCTACCTTTACATCATGAACAATCAACATTATTGGCATAACATAATTTATGTCATTCTGATTGTTTTTAAAAATTAAGTTCAGCATTGTTTTAAGGGTATACATTTGTTACGTTGGTTTTTTTTCTAACACACAATGAATGAAGGTATCTATAATGTTTCCATTGCATACTTAGATTTAAGTGTAGAAACGGCAAGAATAAAAAACAAAATAATAATACAAATTCGTGAAAGCATTTTCTCCAAATAGATTATGGAACATATGTATTTGAAAAGTATATCGTTCAAGTCTATTAGACGACACTGAATTCAAAATAAAATAATATCAGAATATACATAGTCCACTTGCCTATCAAGGAAGTAAACCCATTGCAAGTACAGGAAATGGCAACAATAAATTTGTCAGGCCTGGCGGCTACTCCTCGAGTTTCCTCTGAATTTATGACGTGCCTGCTCTTAATGTATTCAAAGAGCATCAGAGGGATAGTTAATAGCTTAATCAAAATCTTTATTTAAAAGGGTGAGAGAATGTATTTTAGAGATAAATAATTGACTAAAAAAGAGATTGTTTTAAATAAATAATTAGTTTCCATTTCTATTTTTCAGTAATAATTATTTATATATTAAAAATGCTTCAGTATCTAACCACACGATAAAATAAGGAATCACATTTATTTAATTTAATATTTTTCATTGTGTGATTTTCAAAGAATTTGTGATCAAATTATTTTTAGTAGTTTGAACTTAGCCCCAACGTATCTCACAAAAATTACAGTTTTACAAATATATATATATATATATATATATATATATATATATATATATATATATATACTGTATATATATATATTAAAATTACCCTATTAAAAACATTAATACCACAGGATATAAATTTGAATTTATTTCAAAGATATTTTTCATAACTAAAAATTTTATAACTGAAATAATAACCAAGATATCAATAAAATTATAAATTATATCACGCCAATTGACTTTATTGTGTAATAGTTTCTGTACTGTTCCCACTTATTTAGATCTGAAAAAGGTGAAGACACATTCGTTTGGTTAAGTTTTTTAAGTAAATCTTTAAATATTTAATAAACGTAGTTGACCGTATAAAGATCTAGAGTGCATTGATGTGTGTGTTGTGTATCCATTATTGAGCGTCAAACCAATTCGATCACTTCTCCATACTTCATAACGTTTTCTCACCAAAATGTAGTTAAGGGAGATAGATCTGTTACACAATATACGAATATACATCCTCAAAACTGTAAATATTTACGTATTTTTTAAATATTGTTTATTATTATTAAAACTGTTTGTTACTGAGATTGTTATTTCAATATGTTTGTTGAAATATATATTTTTCATTCATATTTGTTACTTAAAGCCTTGGTGGGGGGGGGACACATACTATTTATATTGCAATAATTTTTCTTATGATTGTTATTCAATGCGCCCTAGTTTTCCAGAAATAAAATCTAAAATTATTCAAATAAATTTGAACTGCATTACATAAAACGTAGTCTCTTATCAATTAAAACTGATTAAAATAGTTGAAATACCATTTTTCATTCCTTGCAGTAATTATTTTTACACGCCTAAATATAAACTGAAGAAAATTATTTTTTTTACAAGTTTTGGTTTTAAAGATTACAAAAATAAATGGAAACAACAACAATTAAATGGTAGTATTTTATAGTTTCAGTTGTAATACCATTAAACTTTATTAATTATTTCACTAGTTTCAACATTATCTACTAGTTTGCATTACCACTATGCCTTATAGCCGTGACACAAATAAACAACACAAAAAATGCTGCATTTGCGTTTAATTTGTTAGTGGGTACAATTTATGTTAAGCTGTTAAGTTCCTAAACAAAATAATTATATTTTCATCCAATAAATAAATGTTTATGGCAGCTGAATTTATAACTAATTATAATGTGATACTGTTCTCTAAAGCATTATGTTTCCCTTTCATAGTGGTAGCCATTTCTTACTTACCCTAAACTTTGTTTAACAATGAACTTTCTGGTCAATGGTTTAAAGAAGTGAATTTATGAACAGCTGGCCGCAAACATCGCGAGACCTAACCATTAGTGACTTACTTTTGTGGGGAAATTAGAAAAAATGAGTTCATTCTCGCACTATCAAATAGATGGTTATTAATAATAATGACCGAGACAATTATTCAAAATGACAAACACAAAAATTCTCAAGATCTCACACTACTTCTGTCATGCCTTTGGAACTTTAATTCGATGGTGTTATGAATGCACAGCAGTAGACGGTTTCCTTTTTGAATAATGATTACGCTTCTTCTTTGATATTTTATTCTTGATTATTGTTTTCTTTTTAGTATCTTACAAAGTGAATAAAATTATTAATATTTCTTACGAAATAACAATGTAGTTAATGCAAATAACTTAATTTTACATCCCCAATACTCAGTTTTATTTAAACTAGCAAGTAAGATATTCTTGAATTTTCTGTGTTATACTTTTAAATCTACACAATTCATGCAAAAGTTAAATAAATCAGTCCAAAAACAACTGTTCCTCGAGAAATAGACCATTGGAATACCTTCACGTGACACGCTGTATGCATAATATAAGTTGCTTAAATTATATTTTTTGTGTATAATATCTTTATATCTTATTAGTATCCGTAAATAAAATATCAATATATCAGTTACGATTTATACTATTTCATTATCTTTAATTTGAAACGAAACAATGCATATTTGTTGTGTGTATGTTACACACTTACTAGTGAATACTATTACATGGAGGACGCTTTAAACCTAATATTGTTGTTTAACAATAGTTGAATGACTCTGCTGTGAGTTGGTATCCAAAAGTCAAAATATGCAAAACACTAAATAGTAGAAGGCGAAAAAGTATTAAATTACATTTCATATTTCTCATATTACAATCTAGTTTTATGATAATCATACTAAGTCCCTATATTTTGTAATTTAGCATAATTAATAAACAACGTAAATATTCATATATTTAATTCATAATTTTAAAATATGTAAAACAACAATATAAAATATAATCAATAAACTTTAAATTATAACATGATTTAAAATTGAATTTAATTCAATGATTTTTAATAACGTATTTCTTTTCTAATTTTAAAAAATCACATAAAAAAGTGGAAAATTATAATTAATTATTGTAATACAAATGCCAAAAGTTATCTCTAAAAATAAATTCCAAACAATGATAAATTAAAATTACCGCATTTAAGATTAAATTAATGGATATTCAATTGTCAGCTTTAGAAATTTGTATAACTGTTAGCAATTGAGATTTTTTAAACGTAAATTAAAACTACTTAACTGATAAATAAACGAATATTCTTACGTTTCTTATATCATACAATAAAATAAATCAAAAAGACTATAATTTAGTTGTATATAACATGATTGCATTGGCCTTCTTGTTCGTATATTATTATTATTAAGGATTAATTCGGTTCGTATTTGTTGTTAGTTTTCTTACATATTCGTATGATGTAATATATAAATAAAATAGTTTATTTTAATTTTATTAGAATAAATGTATATTTATTAGTTAATGCTGCTATTTGTATGAACGTTTATTAGGTTTTACTTAGACAAGATAAATAAAGGAAAAGCACACATTTCTATTATTTAAAATATCCCTCGTTGTCAATATTTGGCAACTGGAACTGTTTTGTTAAGTGTATGGAACTTCATTGGTGACTCATATTAAAAAAGAAAACTCCGAAATTGAGTCTGTCGCTGTCTTTTTTCTGAGCGGGTTGAATAAACCAACTACGAATTTTGAATCTATCAATTAATTGGACGTGTTATAAGGAGCTGTTTCTGCAATTTGTAGTCAACGTCTTGTATATCGTAAGGTATTCTAAAGTTTTGCAGGCGCTTTTGAGTAGAATTATATAGAAGTGATAATATTATTAACTTTATTTACAGTGTATGTGATATTAGTAAATAATATTAATAATATTTACAGTGTATGTGATAAGAAGTTGAACAATAAATTGTAGTATATTGTGTTAAATATTTGTTGCATTACACTGCTAAACATTTCCATACAATTTCAATTTCTAACTACAAAATTTCGTTTGCATATGGACAAGAATGTGTAACTGCAACCTACTAGAAAATATAAAATACACTTATTTTAAAACGAAGGGAAATTATTTTAGAAACTATGCATTGATTGTCCATGATTATGTGTAAAGTTGTAGATTAATATTGTCCTAAATTTCGAGGCAGTTTAGGTTTCGAAATTAGAAAATTGTGCACTGTTGTAGGACAGATACTTATTGTGTATCCGACTGGAAAAAAACTAAAAATCGTATTTTAAAATAATTGGAGGGAGGGGTAAATTTTTGTAAAACATGGATTCACTCCAATAAATAAATTTAGGCATTATATTTTAAAGGTTTTTTATCTCTTTTAGTTTGTGTAAAATGCAAGTTAGAGTAATAGAAAGATGTAATCAAACTCACTTTTCTCTTGTATTGTTTATTGATTTCAACTAGATGAATATGACTGTAAATGTTAAAATGATGCGTGATAATAAAACGTAAACAATTGTTTTTAAAGATAAGGATGTCAATGAACCCTTAATATAATGTTCATTTTAATTTCGAGGAGTGTTTTAGCTAGTATATCAAACGAGGTTTAATTTTATTAATTTAATAATTGAGCTCAGAAACTCACTTGCAAAATAAAGAGATTTTTTTTCCAGTAATGCAATACATATTAAAATAAAATAAAATATGTTAACCAACCCACATAGTTTTTTTTTAATACTTCCAATGTTTTTTTTTTGATTTCCAAAATATCCGTTTCATATAATTAAGATCCTGCTTATTTGGACAACCATTCAGTTAATAAATTCGAGCGATAAGGAAAATGTCGAAAGACACAATGATAATTAAAACATTTAAAGACAAAAACATTTATTCTCATTTGTTGTCTCGCTCCATTGTAGGCTAGATTAGTACTAACTCCAGCTGATAGAGTACTTGAATTTATCTTTAGAGTTGCTTCTCTAAATTTAACACAACCAGACCAACTTCCTCCCCTCCTCTCACTGTCTCTGTATTTAATTGTCTCCACTGAATCTCCCCGACAGAGACAAAGTCGTGTGTCTTAAGTGAAGAGTTGGAAACTTTATGCTTGAAAGTTTTACTCTTCTAAATTTTATTTTAGTTCTACTTTTTTGTATTGTAAAAATGTGTTTTCCCTTAAATGTAAATAATTATTCCTTTTTCTCTACACGAAGAACAAATCATTGATAATTATAGACCTTGGACAGGTAGGAATTCACTCCTTATGTTCGTACCACAAAGATATATTAGAGAACAAGCCTATTGGCTTGTTGTAAATTTCCAGGAAATAATAATATGCATGGGATAAATATATTACATAACTAGTTGAATGCCTGTTCTTCGCAAGGGATATTGTGTTATTATTTATTTTCTGTTGAAAATGAAGCTTTTTAGTTTATTGGCATGGTTCTTAGCGCTACTCAAGAAACACCAAAAGTAAGTTACCATGTATAGTTTCTCATGGGGAGTTTATTGTCGATAGGTCACATTACCTACTGCCTGGGGAGTTTTATTTTCGGCAGGCTCCCATGCCTACTACCTACGAAGTTAGATGGTTACCTAATCCTCGGAACAGGCTATATAAAACTGCCCATGTGAAAAACAATCTTCCCGTTCATCGATAGCAACTATTTTCAGTGATTTTCCTTGGTGTTTGTTTATTGTCATGGCAAAGCAAACCTAAACACAGAACTAGAGACATTTAAATTCAAACGGAATATCTGATGGAATAATTGTAATTCTTGGTGTAAACACAGTCTCACTCACTGCAATCCTTGTTAAAGTTTTGGCCTCAATGACGTTCAGTTATGAAGACTTTATCTGAAACCGTGAATTGTCGATTTAGATTTTTGAGAAGCATCAATGGAGCAACGGCTTTCCTGGTGAGTCGATGAAGTGGCGTTCCTAGAAGGTTTAGAGTATTGAGGAACTCGATGGCATAGTTAAGGACTCTCTCGTCGCTGTTAAGGACAGAGTCAGTTGGTTTGCATTTAACCTCAACACCCTCAATTGCTTATAACAGAAGACCATTGAAATATGTAGATAACGCATTTGTGAGGGTGGGTCAGAAAAGCTCACGCAAAGCCAAAACGATGATATTTGCTCAGTGTGTTGAATATCGGGATAGATGTGGTCTAAAAGACTATCAATAGTGTCTACCAAGTACAGAGTCCAACCGGGATGTTCATCACGTTGTTCTGATAATTCAATCTGCCCTCACCAATATCAAGCAACATCGTTGCGAATTCACCTGCCCTATGATCTCCCATAAGTTAAACCCTCATATTAGTTTTTAATGAAAGTTTTTCAATATGTGACCATAATGAAGAATGTTTTAGGCAAGAATGAATTTCGTAGGCCTTTCGGAACAACATGGGTATTTGTCTGTCACCTGCAAATATTACAGTGACTCCTCCCATCAAGCTCTTTCAAATATTTCTAAAAGTGCGATCGAGAAGTTCAATACCCACCTTCAGACACATGGTGCATTTGCCCCAAAAAATAACTTAGAAATAACAGTTAGACGATATTACTTTGTTTAGAAATATTGCACGAAGGCGAGTCAACTTTATTTATGTTCAGAAAAAAAATCGTCTTCTAACAATTAGTTTTATGTCTATGAGAGAGTTATAGATTTGAATTAAAGTAAATATGTACTTGTACGAATTAAATACATCCTAATTAGGAAAATTATGGTTCTGCCTTTCGCTAAAAATACATTCACAAAAATAATAATAATGACAATCTTGGAGTTGCATATTAAAACGTAATTATTTGTTCTTTTTTTTCCGTTTTTTTCCCAGAGCTTTTCTTTTTATATATCACACTCCAAACACCACAAAATTTAATATTTTATAAACTGCATTATTTCCATCTCTTCGAGTTTTATATTAAATCGTAATTGCTTATTTTTATTAATTGTATGTATGTATTATTTTTTTTCTACCATATAGAAGCATCTTGAGGTTAAAAACAACTACTATATTTTTCGAAAGGATTATTAGAATAAACTATTTGGATTATTACTGTATAAATGCTCAGGTAGTGTTTATAAAGCAAAATTGTTGATTAGAGTAGCTACCCCGATTTCACCCCCTTGATCACAAAATATCGAAATGAAACATCTTTAATTTTTTTTTTTAAATTAGCTTATGAGGAACAACTGTACAATTATCAGCCTTCTAGCTTTGTTAGGGAGTGTGAGAATTAGTGATGAATGAGTGAGTCAATCAGTCACGGACTTCACATATATATTAGTTTTTGTTAGTTTAAATAATTAAGTTTTTGTGTATTAAACCTTATTTATATGAAGACAATATAATTTACCTCTAAAATGTAATTAATTTATATTCTCAATCAAACATAAAAAACATCTGTAGCATAACGTAAGAAATCAAACAGATACGATTGAAAGATCTATACATGTTTGAATAAATTATTGTTTGCTTTTTTTACAATCTGAAATTTTTTAAATTGTTTAGGTTACATTTACTAACATCTGTCCTCACTTCCAACAATTAACATTCCTATTTTGTAGTTGTTGTTTTTTGCATTAGGTAATACGGTTGTATAATTGAAATTTTAATTAATTTAAAAATGACCAAGTCAAACCGACAACTGTATATTTAATACACTAACGTAATAACTAATTTCGATGGATAACTCGTGTTCACAAACATCTCTGCTTCTCTGTGTATTTATTTTGAGAAGTGGTGTATATTAAACATCATAATTAAAATGAAAACAATTTTAAAAACAACTATTATGTAAAAACTTAAGTAAGTTTAGTTTATAAGATTTTACTTCAATTTTAAATAACGCATATATGTTAAATTAGTAAAGTTCTTTATGTTATTGACAAGAGTAATTTTATAGCTATTTTCCTTCCGTTAAATTTAAAAAAAAAATGATATATTTCTACCATATTATAAAAGTAATAAGTCAAGAAAATCTCTAGCTTAAAATTTTACTGTCACGAAGATATAACAGCGGAAAGATATGACAATAAAATAAAATAAATATTGCAAACATGGTAGTGAAGACCGTCATGATAATATTACAACTGGCGTTGACGTTGACCATTGTTAGCGTTAATGCCCAACCACTAAACTCGAATAGAAACATTTAATTTAGTTTTTACACAAAAGCAGCATGTTACTTATTACCATACAACAGTAACTTATGTATATTATCGATATTTTAAGAAAGAACAAATTAGGAACTTTTAACTTTGTTGAATTGGATAGGTTCATTACATTCCTTCAGGATTGGTTTGATTTGTATGGTCCGTCAGCAATCCGTATTACTCTTTTAAATTATACGCTTTTCAGCTTCATACCATCTTTAGTAAACACGAACAAAATTAAGAAGTATGACACTGTACTAAACACACATCTCCATGCTGAGTCTTGTCATTATAGAGTGAATTTATCTTTGTGAACTTTCTCATTAGAACATTTAAAGTTTGTTGGGCAATCTATTTCTTCTTGATTGATATTACCTATTTATTCTATTACAATTTATAATCTTACAAAACAGAGTTATTATTTTCATGTTATTTCTTATTCTCTCTTGATTTTAGAAGCTTTATCGTTTAGAATATATCATAATATATAATATTATCTTACATAACAACTTTTCCGTAGATATTAGCTTAATACTTTTCACAAATTAATGAAACTCCTTTCTACAGAGAGTAACTAATATCAAAGTGGAACCTGAGGCAGTGTGCTAATAATACTAAAACAATGCATTCATTTGAGAAACTTAAGTTTAAAAGGAAAGCTTCAGTAAAAGGTTCAAATTACCTGCTCTAGGCCATACTTTGTAAGACTAGATCATATAGAATAATTATGGCGTAAACTAGTGGGTAAAATGTAAACCCACTTTCTAAAAAAAACGAGTTTATACCTAAATATAGGAAATACAAAAAAAAAGGAAAAAAAATGATTGTTTAAACCCACTTGTCTAAAAAAAAGAAATAAACTAAGATAAAAAAATAAAAAACACACTTAGTACAAATAACTAATTCAAACGTAAATTGTAAAGTAAAGTATGGGTCCTTAGAATTAAAAACAAAATCCTAAAAGTTTAGTATAGGCTCCGAAAATTCATAATTATAATTTTAAATAAATATACATTTGGAGACAGAAAAATCAATAAATCTAATACCTTACAAAGTGAATTTTTCTTTCCTTTTTAAGAGTTAAAAGTCCCGTGTACACTATATAATACCTGATTCGTGTTATTTCAAGTGAACCTATTCCATTTACGTAACATTCGATTTATCAATAGTTCATTCGTTTACATTTATTGAGTAGATTCTCAGCTTTGGTTTAGACCGAAAACTGGGCTGTTGTAAAATATTTTGTAGAGAATCTATCTCCAAAACAGTTATAGTTGTAAGTAAGAAAGAGAACTAAGAATAAAATAGCAATAATTATTGTCATGTATTTATATATATAGATGTAATTTTTCTATATATATGCAACTACTCAAATCATTTTATTCGTTTATTTTTGAATATGTAAGGATATTCACAATTTAAAACAAATTTGTATTGTAGTTCGTATAATATTTTTGTTTGTGAGTGTTTTTAAATTATATTTTCTTCTTAGGGGTAGAGAAATTATATGAACGCCAGTACCTTGAGTTGAAATATATATTAAGAAAAAATTTAAGACAATTTCTTGGTTAATTTAAAATTCCTTGACTTTCAATGTGGCATTATGATATTGTATTATAAAAATACAAACGGGGCGGCAGTTGTAATATTATGTGTACATAACAAAAATTCCAACATATTTAGAGATACACTCTATATAAACATTATAAAAATCATCTAATTTATAAACACTAACAAACAAAAGATATTATACGAACTACACTACAAATTTGTTTTAAATTGTGGATCTAAATACGTATATCTTGAAACATTCACATTCAGAACAGCAAAAGTAACAATAAAACAAAGCATTAGTAAACTGCAAAAGAAATAAAATTCAAAATAAAATATCTTGCCAGTTATAAACAAAACCAATTAAGTTGGTTTTATCGTCGACTTCTCCGTTAAAATCAACTGAAATGCCAACGTTGAAATTGGTAAAACGGCTTTTATTGTTACATTAAATTTTACAATTTTGTCACTAATTTAAAAACAAGAATGCTATAAAAGTAGAGATTGGGACAGTTTAGATCCAACATGGCGGCTGTACCACGTGACCCCTCCCCCCTCCCCCCCCCCTCCCCTTTGCCCCTCCCCTTTGCCCCTCCCCCCTTTGCCCCTCCCCTTTGCCCCTCCCCCCTTTGCCCCTCCCCTTTGCCCCTCCCCCCTTTGCCCCTCCCCCTTTGCCCCTCCCCTTTAGGCCCCTCCCCCTTGCCCCTCCCCTTTAGGCCCCTTCCCTTCCCCCATTGGTCCCCCCCCACCTCCTCCCACCCCTCCCCCTGCCCCTCCCCTTTAGGCCCCTTCCCTTCCCCCATTGGTCCCCCCACCAGTGACGTATTGTTGTCGAGACACACACACACACACACAAGACGCCATACACACATGACGTCATACACTTAACTTTTTTAATACCAGCGGGATTCGAACCTGTGAAGTTTGGATTTGAAGGCGGACACGCTACCGACTGAGCTATCGTGCATAGTATTACAAGTCGGATATTTAAAGCAGTATATAAGCCGCCACGTTGTAACCGCAATAATGTGTTATATATAATGTGTTAAGATAGTTAACCTAACCTATAAGTGTCCTACTTTTGCCCATCCACAGCCTATCAGCTGTTACAATAATGTGTTATATAATTATATAATGTGTTAAGATAGTTAACCTAAAGATTCCCACTTTTGCCCATCCACAGCCAATCAGCTGTTACAATAATGTGTTATATATTTATATAATGTTGGTAAGATAGTTAACCTAACCTCATAGTATTACAAGTCGGATATTTAACGCAGTATATAAGCCGCCATGTTGTAACCGAACGCCAGAACATTTCGTAGAAGTTCGGACACGAACCCCTTACCGTAAGACTTACCGAGTTTTTCGCGACCGCGAAAAACTCGCGTAAGTCTCACGGTACGGGTCTGACCCGAACTTCCGGGTTTAGGAGCTTTGGAATAGGGTTCTAAGAAATAAGAATCAGTGTACCCATAGCCAAGTATATAAATATATTATGATTCACATCTACGACAACAATAACTTATATATTAAGTATATATTTTGATTCACACCAACGACAGCAATCGCTTCAGAGTTAAATTAATATTCAAAGTATAGATTAAGAGCAACTACGTCAGAGTTAAATTAATATTCAAAGTATAAGTAAAGCTGACAGCTGTTCTCCACATTACGCCTACAAAGATGGCACCTCCTGCATTGTACTACGCAATCGGAACAGAAGACGTGGCCGCAAGGTATCAACGCCACAGTAGGAAGTTTGATTAAGCATACTGGACAAGGTGAGAGCATCCGACTATGTACGAATACTCCCGAGGACTGTGGAACTTCCTGTAAGCAGAAAAAGGTAAGTCACATTATTGATCTTCTCTGTGTGTGTGTGTGTGTGAGTGTGAGATTGAAAAGGTTACTTTATACAAAGCTTTAATACTTACAGGGTATCGTGCACGGAATTCTGCTTGCTGCATAGTATTCATTCCTTTGTCTATTATAATACGTAAATCCCTCATCATGAGCCGCCATACACTCTGCGCAAACGCTTGACCAGTCCTGAAGTAAGGACGTCTAGCAGCGTTCTCCAAATCAGTAATAAGACATTGTAATGCAGGTAACGACCCAGTAAGTATCTCAATAGCCGCCTGAGTTCTGGCCTCGTTGATGGAAGACTGTGAAAAGAAAAAGATTATTTACAATGTAACCAACCATCGGACAGTTGACAAGCTCTCTCTCTCCCTCCTATACTTACAGAGTAAGTGTTGTCCACAGCCTGGTACATTATGCCGGAACACAAACAGAATCCACAATCCAGTCGGCTGTGTGGTTGCATCGCTAGGTGTAGTGTCTCATGACTGACTGGACCGTGATGGTGTAACGTATATGATTGTTGTTGCGAGGCTGGTTGTGGCGTGACTCGAGTAGTGGAGGAGGAGGAGGAACGTATCCGCTGCATTTGTTCCGCGTCAACAGGTACGACATTATATTCAGCCATCCGCCTATCCAGAACATCGGACAACGCAGCCTGAAAGGACGTTAAACTGTGAGACAGCCCCGCTCTCATTGCCTCCAGATCACGTCTCAAGTCATCACAACCGCCAGCAAAATATCGTTCCAATTCCTCTAGCTTCCTTTCGGCGTAGACATTCATCTATAAAATATAAACAATGGATATCTATAAAAATCTATTGAACAGATGTCTATAAACAGTCGGTTAGTGACAAAGTTTAAAAACATAACTTACACTACAAGCGCCCTGTGTTGGAGTAGCATCAGGCGCTATTACAACTGGCCCTTCTACATTATCAGAGGCTACAGCTGCTGGTTGCACTACGGGACCCTGAAAGAAAAACAAAAGTCAGTAAGAGTGTGTGTGTGTGTGTGTGTGTGTGTGTGCGAGCGTGCGTGCGTTGTGACTAAAGTCGAAAGAACTACCTGTTGCTCCAAGAGCTGCCGAAGCCAATCTGGCTGCCTGTTACGTCGCCTAGCGATAGGCTGAACCACCTGAAATAAATGCAATAGTTAGGGTGTGTGAATGTAACAGTCAAGAAAGAAAACAATATTTAGTAAAAAGTAGTGGTTATACCATTGGTCAAATCGGGTTACCTGTTGCTCCTGTGGCTGCTCTTGCGGCTGTTCTTGCGGCTGCTCTAGCGGCTGCTCTCGCGGCTGCTCCAGTAGTCGACGAAGCCATTGTGACTGTCGTTGACGTGACATATTTTTGCTATCCTGTAAATAACGTTACAAAGTGAAGAGCGAGATTGAACCGTACGACCATTTAGAATAAGTTGACCCTACAATTTTGTGTAACGCTTTGCCAGAAATGTCCGGATTCGTTAAGCAGATAAAAAAACAATTTTCAACGATTTAATTGCGACCGTATTGGTTCAATCTCGCTCTGAAATGTTACTACTACTACCTACAGAGGATGAACGTATCATCCTCCGGGAAGCCGCCCCAACCACGCGGCTCCCGGTGACGACCATACCATGAATCTAGTGTCGCCTCCCTGACTACCGGTAAAAACTAGTGCCGCAATTCTACAAGCACTGTCTTCCCGCTATGACCAGTCACAACAAGTTTCGCGCCAACAATCTCAGCAATATCCGATTCGCTCAGAGTGTCTGCGTAACGCTTTGGTAGAAATGTTCTAATCGGATTTTCCTCCGAATCGTTAATCAGATCAACAAATACACACGCACCGAACTTTGACTCTACAATCTTCGCATCGACAATAGGATATTCGAATCCTATTTTCAAAGATTTAATTGCTACCGTCTCTACGGCAGCATAGCCGACCGTATTGAACCTATCAATAGCAGACGCCATGTCAAACTTACCCTGTACTACAACGGTAGATAAACCGAGTACAGAATGATTACTGAGCTCACAGAACAGCGCTTATATACAGTTTGGGGACCGATCCCACTCCTACCACTACCACCTCCACAAACATAGCCGTCACCCCCACCTATCAGTCCGAGAGTGGGGATCGGGCGTACCGACATTATAAATGCGACTCGCCCCCACCCATCATTCTCATTCTTCTTGGAACGCTTGGTGAGTAAACTTGATAGCTGTAGTATTCATTAGAATTGAATAATGTCCGTGTACGTTGTTTCGACTTGTGATTCGTACGTAAAAAAGTTTCGTTTGTACGGGACCAAAGTCGTTTTTAAATTCAATTCACTACCGTCGGACGTGGAGGAAATTGAATGGATCAAACGTGGTTTAGAGGAGTTGATCGATCAAATGACTGAAAATACGACCGACGAAGATCAAATAGGGTTTACACTGACTAGTTTGAATGTAAAAAATCGCGAGCCTGGGTACGTAGCTTTCAGACCCGCTACAGATATAACTTACGATGTGCTCTGGAAAATATTCGGCGGTATTATTCAGAGCAATGCAGAAGGTTTCAAGTCTAGCGATACGTTTAAAGTAGAATGTACTAAGGTAAAAGTACCTGTAGGTCGAGGACGTGGACGTGTTAGACCGGGCTTGTACAATAACTATGACGAAGAATGTAAAGCTAGAAAGGGTATTGTCGTGATTAGGAATACAGACTCTCTTTGCTTGCCTTGCTCTATTGTAGTCGGTAAAGCCCACGCCGAGAAAGACAAAGACTATGCGGCTGTGCGTTTGGACAAAGCTAAGAGACAGACAATCAGAGCTAAACAATTAATGACAGACGCAGGTGTCCAAATCGGTGTCGAGGGTGCAGGGGTGCAG
The DNA here is from genome assembly GCA_963513935.1 of Aphrophora alni. Taxonomy (NCBI): domain Eukaryota; kingdom Metazoa; phylum Arthropoda; class Insecta; order Hemiptera; family Aphrophoridae; genus Aphrophora; species Aphrophora alni. The sequence continues at coordinate 86,320,463 of OY740770.1, forward strand.
GAATTGCAAAAATTCCAAGACTTTTTACCCAATCACAAAATAACTGTGTACAGTTATGGAAATAAAGGGCGTGTCGTGTATTTCGAAGGTGACGTAACCAATCCTCAATACACAATTAATCTACTCTTCCACCAAGGTCATTTTAACGTAATCACAAATCTCACAGCCGCTTTTGCCTGCGGTTATTTTTGTGAAACTTGTCATGTCCCTTTTAATACACGCGGTGATCATAGATGTTTGGCCACCTGTTACGGTTGTAAACGTTCGCCACCGTGCATAATGGAAAACGGCCATATCCATTGCGGCGACTGCAACAGACAGTTTATGAACAAGGACTGTTTTGTTGTACACAAACGAAATATCTGTGCCAACATAAAAAAGTGTCGCGAATGTGAGAAAATAATCATGAAGAAAAAACGTAGTACCGAACACGTGTGCGGTGAAACGTACTGTAAAGTGTGTCGGGACTACATGCCTGCTAATCACATGTGCTACATGAAAGTAGACCGTAGGAAACCGATGGAAAAAGATTTCCTCTTCATTTTCTTCGATCTGGAGACGCGTCAAGACGAAGCTCTCGACTCGGCTCAAGTACACAGAGTAACTTTATGCGTAGCACAACAGTACTGTTGGTTATGCATAAACGGTGAAGAGTGTGAAAATTGCGGGGACCGTACACACGTCTTCAAAGACGATCCCGTCGAAGGTTTCATGTCCTACATAATGGACGTACGTAAACCGTACAAAAAAGTCTGCGTAATCGCTCACAACGGTCAAGGTTTCGACTTCCAGTTCCTCCTAAAGTATCTGCTGGAGAAAACGCAGTTCACTCCAGAGCTCATAACACGCGGTACAAAAGTAATACTCATGGAAATAGACAATGTAAAGTTTATAGATTCTCTGAACTATATGCCTATGGCATTGTCCAAATTGCCCAAAGCATTCGACTTGCCACCTGAAAAGAAAAAGGGATACTTTCCTCACCTTTTCAACACGGTGGAGAATCAAAATTACGTTGGCCCTATCCCCGAACAAAAGTACTACTGTCCCGACTCGATGTTCGACAAAGGACACAGAGAATTTATAACTTGGTACGACGAGCAGGTACGATGCGAGTACGTATTCGATTTCCAAAAGGAAATATTCGAATACTGTCTCTCCGACGTGGACATTTTGGCACAAGCGTGCATAAAATTTAGAGCCTCGTTCCTCCAAGTGTGCAACGTCGATCCCTTCATCGAGGCCGTAACAATTGCCAGCGCGTGTAATCTGGCATTTAGACGCAACTTCCTACGATCAAATACCATAGGCCTTGTTCCCAAAAAAGGTTACCGATTGGTCGATACCCAATCAGCTATTGCACTGCAGTGGTTGACGTGGGAGGAAGATCAGCGTGGGGCCCTAATGGAACATGCAGGGCGTGGTCGTGAAGTAATAGTGGATGGAGTGCGTGTGGACGGAGTGTGTGAAGGAATTCTGTTCGAATTCCACGGTTGTTACTGGCACGGCTGTCCCAAATGTTTTCCCAACGGTCGCGATGAACCCCTGGCAGACGATCCGTCCGACACGCACAACGCCCGACTAGCTCGCACGAAATCTAAGATAGCGAAGCTGATCACGATGTGATCGAGATTTGGGAGTGCGACTTTTTAAAGATGAAAAAAGGTAACAAAGACATGGCCTATCTCGAAACACACCCGATCCTAGACACTGCACCCCTTAACCCTAGACACGCGTTTTTTGGCGGTCGTACTGGTAATACAAGATCCTATTACGGATGCAAGGAGAAGGGTGAAACAATTCAGTACGTTGATGTATGTTCACTCTATCCTTGGGTCTGTAAATACGGCAAGTATCCAGTAGGCCACCCGACAATTCACATAGGTAACGAGGATTGCCGGAAGCGCGGGATGAATGCAGAGGGTCTTTTGAAATGTAAAGTTCTACCACCCCGTGACCTGTATCATCCCGTACTTCCGGCAAGCATGAACAAGAAATTAATGTTTGTCCTGTGTCGAACATGCGGCCAAAAATTAATTTCCGGTGAGTGTACTCATACCATTGACGAACGAGTGTTGACTGGAACCTGGACAATGGACGAGATACGAAAGGCTGTGTCTACAGGATACGTAATAGTGGAAATGTATGAACTCTGGGAATATGAAATCGTGTCGTTCAACGAGGGGCGTGGTGGATTGTTCACAGAGTTCATAAACACATTTCTTAAAATCAAACAAGAGGCGTCAGGGTATCCTAACTGGTGTAAGACTGACCAAGACAAGACACAGTACGTCAACGACTACTTTTGTAACGAGGGCATACGCCTAAACAATGAGCGAATAGGCAAGAACGAGGGTCTACGCTCTCTGGCAAAACTTATGCTCAATTCATTTTGGGGTAAGTTCGGTCAGAGAGAGAATCAGAGTAAGACGTCCATAATTAGGCAGCCTACGGAACTTTTCAAAATGTTAGTCAGTCCGTCCGTCGAGGTGAATAATATACAGGAGGTGAACGACGAAACGTTAATGGTTAACTGGCACTACGTTGAAGATGACTGTGAGGTATTACCGACAGTCAATGTTGTAATTGCAGCGTACACTACGGCCCAGGCTCGACTCAAACTGTACGAGCATCTGGATTCACTCGGTTCACAGGCTCTCTATTATGACACAGACAGTGTACTCTATGTGCATAAAGAGGGCTTACACAGAGTGCAAACAGGTGACTACTTGGGACAGATGACTGACGAACTGCAAGACTACGGTCCTGGTTCATATATAACAGAGTTTGTGTCCGGAGGTCCAAAAACCTACGGTTACAAAATTCTGACACCCGATGGACCGGTGACTGTATGTAAAGTTAAAGGACTGACTCTGAATCTGCGAACCGACGGTATTGTGAATTTTGAAAGTTTAAAGCGCATGGTTCAGGAAGAGGAAGACGAATCTCTAACGATAACCGAATCACGGATCCGTAGAACAAGAGATCGTGATGTGGTTACCGTTAGCGAAAGTAAAACGTTTAGAATCACAGGTGCGAAACGAAAAAGAGACGGACAATATGATACACTACCCTATGGCTATTGTAAAACCATGCGTTTCGAGTAAAAATGGTGACCGCTGTCTATTACTCTGACATTGTTGTGTGTGTGTGCCCTCTGGAGCGGTGTAAAAACCCGTAAGGCTGTGGTGCCCTCTGTCGTGACGTAACTGTCCACAAGGAATGTATGTACTTTGTTAGAGTAACAGATAGTATGCCCCTCGTCATGGGCTCGTCTGACGGTAGGCCTCTTTTTAGAGGGATTCTTAACGACACCATGGAACGGCTACCCTGGCCTTAGGCTATAGGCTCTAGCTGGTGATGGAAGGTTCCACCGTAGTTCATATATATAGCCAAGGGGATCCGTCATACGGACTCATTCGTGAAATGGAGGGCGTGAGACAAACTATTGCAACAGAGTTGCACAAACCGGCTCGAAGAAATTTCAAAACACGACGTGTAACGTTGAAAGGTGTGAATGATTTGTATCAAGCCGATTTGGTAGAAATGATACCGTACTCTGGTGAGAATCGTGGTTACAAGTATATATTGACAATGATCAATTGTCTGACAAAATTCGCTATTGCAGAACCGTTAAAGACGAAATCGGCTCCCGAGGTGTCCAGAGTACTGGAACCTATATTGAAAAAACATCGTATGAAAAACTTTCAGACGGATCAGGGTAAAGAGTGGTTTAATTCGCACGTGCAAAAATTGATGACAAAATACAATATAAATCACTATACGACATATACGGAGAAGAAAGCGTCCATAGTTGAACGTTTGAATCGTACTTTGAAAAATATAATGTGGCGTGAATTTACGGCACGCGGTAGCTATGCGTGGTTGAGTCTCTTGCAAAGTGTTGTAAAAACGTACAACAATACTGTACACAGTACTATCGGAATGAAACCCGGCCGTGTAACGAAAAAGCACGAACGAATACTTTTGGAAAAAATTGCACCGATGACTAAAAGTCCCAAATCAGCCCCGAAATTTAAATTAGACGACAAAGTTAGAATATCAAAATATAAAAAAACTTTTGCTAAAGGCTATCTACCCAACTGGACAAACGAAGTGTTTACCGTGTACGCCGTTGTACCGACGAAACCCGTAACGTACGTTTTACAAGACTCGAAAGGGGAGATCCTAAAGGGCGGATTTTACGGTGAAGAATTGAGTAAATCGAATGTCGGTGATGTCTATCTTGTAGAAAAAGTATTGCGCAAACAAGGGAATAGAGTTTTTGTAAAATGGTTAGGCTTCGATAAAACACACAACTCGTGGATAGATAAGAATAACCTTGTGCCTTAATATTGCGACAGACCTTGTGACTGCTAACCGGTATTTGCTTATAACGAGTCTCACACTTTATATTCAACTCAGTGTTACGTCATAATGCGAATAGAAAACACATCGCACGTGCTCCCGATGACAAATTTCGATCTATATACAGGAACGGGTGTAGCCGAAAAAAGAAAACGTCACGGTCCACTATTACCGAATACGATACGAGCTATAGTGTGTGGACCGTCGAATAGTGGTAAAACCAATGTTGTATTCAATTTATTGTTTGAACCCAACGGACTCAGATTTCGAAATGTATACGTATTTTCAAAGTCACTTAACCAGTCAAAGTACAAGTTTTTGGAAAAAGTGTTAGGCGGCGGTGGTGACGACGACGACGACGAAATCGGTTATTTTCCATTTTCGGACAATGAAAGCGTTATACCGCCTAGTGAAGCTAAACCGAATTCCGTGATGATTTTCGACGATATTGCCTGTGAAAAACATGACAATATACGTAACTATTTCACCATGGGCCGTCACAACGATATAGACTCTTTTTATTTGGGTCAAACCTACAGTCGTATACCGAAACAATTGATTCGTGACAACGCCAACCTGTTGATCCTGTTTAAACAGGATGACATGAATTTACGTCACATTTATTCTGATCACGTCACACCTGACGTATCGTTTAAAGTTTTTCAAAACATTTGCGCCGCGGCCTGGAAAGAGAAACACGGATTTGTCGTTATAGACAAAGACAGCGAAATAGTAAACGGTCGCTATCGTATCGGCTTTGATCGTATCGTGAAGGATATATAAATGCGTATCTACACGTACGTGCATGGCGTGACAAACGCACCTATATATTTCCCAGTACCGACAACACAGAGCTCATTAGTCGTTTCGACAGGCACGTGTACGAATTGCCACTGTGGTCCGGTGGCATCCGCCGGTGATATTATACGGTTCTTCTGTGTCTAGGAAAAAGTAGTTTCGAACTTCCGTAATGGCCGATCGTCGACAGCAGGACGTACTAACGATGGAGATTGCACTGTTGAAGGACGCTATCAAGAGAAAATATCGTCGAATGCGATACGGTGACGTAGACTCTGAACTAATGCTCACAAAAAAATATAGCCCTATACTCAAAGAGTTGTCGAAAATAAAGGGTTCGCCGTCTGCACCCGATGTCAAAGCCGAAGTAAAGAACGAGATCGCCGAGATGGGAGGGGATAAGGTGGAGGAGGGTGGGGATGAGGTGGAGGAGGGGGTGGAGGAGGTGGGGGATGTGTGGGGTTCTCCTAGTTTTATGGATACCGAAGTAATTGCAGAAACTCCGGGTCCGCCGCAGACCAGTGTATCGGAGCTATTGTCTACACCCGAAGGGCAAAGTGAATCTGAAAAATGGGTAAACAGTACTTTCAAACATCCGCTGGCACGAAAGTATATGCTCAAAATGATTAAAGATACCGTCCGTAGTCAGAATATAGATCACAGTTACGGACCGAAAATCGGAGCCGACTCTATTATGATCGGTAACAAGACGCTTCAGTTGTCTGACGATGGTAAACTTATAATTGACGGAGTTCACTATAAAGGGACGCCCGGATTGTACGAGTTGGTGTTTAAGCGTATACCCGATGATGAAATATATACCGAGGACGATTTACGAGCGTATAGAGATATCTGTTTGGCGTCCAGTGCACACAAACAATTACACGATCCGAACGGACGCATTAATAGTAACAGATCGTATAAATATAAAAACATTATAATGCGTTTATTCCCACCTAAAAACGTTAGCGGTAGAGGTTATTCATACTGGGACGATCCGAATGAGTTGTGTGACAGACTGAGACTTTTGTTGGCATCTCACGATGCCGGACATACGGGTCACGCAAATGAAATCGCCTCCATCGTGGAGGAACTACGAGAGGCAGGATTCATAAAAGGTTCGGGTAATAGAAAGATACGGTCATTGATACGATGAGTGTCGACAAGTTCGGACGTTATTCGGTGAGAAGGGCTTTATCCACCCAACCGATAGTTAGAGGGTACGACCTTACCCCTGAGGGGAATTACGATATAAAGGGTAAACTCTTGCGTAATGTAGGCGCTCCTCTAACGGAAAAAGATGCTGTAAATCTAGACACTGTGGATAAGACGTGTATAACCTTTGATAAAGTCGCACAAAAATATCACACAAAGGGCATACCCTTGGGCGGTCTGGGTCCGACTAAAGATACCGATGACGCTGTAACGAGAGGATATCTCGAATCTTTAATACCGATTAAACTTATGACCGACTATTCCGTTAGACAGAGTCGAATACAAGATGTAGGTGAACCTATAGACGACGGTGATGCCGTCAACATAGCATACGCCAGGAAAAATTTTCTCGTGAAAAATTTGGAGGGGAGCGATGAGGTGGAAGCGGGAGCCTTTGATGCTCGTAACGCTAGCATCTGTAATTTAAAGTATCCCTCTAGTAAGACGGACGCCGCCAATAAGATGTACGTTGACAATAAAAGTATTGTATCCGACCATATGGGGTATTATTTTCTTCATCGTCGAATTGCAAGTGTCGGTTCTCCCGTCTACGCCGATGATGCTGTCACTTTGATTTTCCTCATGGAAAATACCGTACATCTACACCAATCACCGACATCCGGTGAATCGGTTTTCAATGCTGAAGATAAGAGGATAACTAGTGTAGCCGATGCCGTCGACGATATGGATGTAGTGACTTTAAGACAGTTGAAAAAATACATTCGAGAATTGGAGACGTGGATAAGGAACAATGTGTTGTTGTTGAAAAATGGCGGTTGTTTTAACGCCGAGGGGAAACGTATCTGTAATGTCGCCAAAGGCGATGTCGATACGGATGCAATTACAGTGGCACAATTGGCCGGCTCTATAAAGGCGTTGGAAAATGGTTTTAAGGCGTACAGTAAGTCGGAACTTATCGCTTTCGCTCGTGTTATTAAGAGAGAATACAGTAAAGTGGATGTTTCCAAAGACCGAGTAACGAACTGGAGATCACTATGGGGTTCGGGGAGCGATAAGGAATAATTACTCTTATAAAGCTAAACATCCGGATTCACTCTCATTTGTAAACATGACTTTGACCGAAGCGGTTGTCGTCTTTGTACTCTGTTGCAGCGCGACGAGTCTCGCTGATGATTTCAGCGACAGTACTACTACTACTACAGTAGATGTAGCGGGTTATGGATATTGCGGCTATAACGATAGTGTTAATCCACTCGACGCGTCGGGACAATTTAGATGGATAAATACTACGCTAACGTGGTACATGTACGGTACCGGAAACCGTGAACAAATGAAAACTGTACAGCACGCTTTCAACCTTTGGAGTCGACATTCCAATTTGAAATTTTTTCGCGACAGCTCACTACCCAATATAGTCATTTCTTTTGGTGAACAAGATCATATTAATTTGGTCAACGGTGGTAATAAGTGTTTTAGCGATTTCGGCGGTAGAGGTGGCACCCTTGCACACGCAACTCTACCCACGCTGACCACAAAGCAGACGGAAATTCATTTCGATATGGAGGAAAATTGGGACTTTAGTATGAATCTACCCTCAAACAGTCATCAATCATTCTATACGGTCCTTGTACACGAAATCGGACACGCCCTAGGTCTACACCATTCACCTAGTCACACCTCCACAATGTTTCGCTATTCTATTCCACCTAGAAACATTACAGATATGTATCAGTTGGATCTCTCCCCTGACACTATTTCCGCTATACAACAGTTATACGGACCTCTCACAACGACCACTACCACTACCACTACCACGACAACTCCACGGCCGACAACAACAACAACAAAACCGCCCCCAAAAATTACTACCCCCAAGTCACCCGTTTCTCCCCCTGATCTATGTAAGATAAGACGTAAGATCAATACAGTGTTTATAGTTAATAAACATATATATCTGTTTTACGAGAAATACGTGTGGATAATACCTTTGGACGAGACGAAAAGAGTAGGAAATCTAGTACCCGAATTGATAACAGATTGGTTGGATTATTTACCGAGAGACTTTGTACGTATCGACTCGATTTATCAGGCACCCAATAGCGACATAGTTTTAATAACAAACACGTCTGTATACAGCATCAACTATCCTAGTCTACGAAGAAAGTACATGTATAAACTCGAAGATTGGCTCGGTAGAAAGATAAAAAGTCACATAAACGTTGTACTAAATGATAATCGGGGTATGACGATGGTGTTGTACGATAATAGTTATGTGCTTAGACACGATGAGTGCTCCAGCATGGGCCTACACGAAGGTCTGATTACCGATCTCTACAACGGTGTACCGAATACTGTAAAAGGAGGTTTCAAATATATAGACGGTAATCTCTACTTCTTCGGTGAGAATAATGTGTACGGCTACAATGAGTTTTTGGGTTACGTCACGGAGGTTTATACCGATATTTTAGATGTGTTAAAAATCACTTGTATGAAAGAGAATCGTCTCAGGGAGTTGTACACACTACTATCGGAGATAATTTATACTCGTGCATAGATTCTGTGTCAACAGTATAGAAATGGCGTTGCAACGATCAACATCGCTCAGTCGTAGACGAAGAGCGGTGAAGAAAGGACGTGGACTTGTGTCTAGGTTATTGAGTGCTGGTGACACGGTTTTAAATAAAGCTATCGATCTATTACCGGTCGAACTACATCTACCGTCGTACAATTATTGCGGTCCCGGTACAAAACTAGCCAAGAGATTAGCTCGTGGTGATAGAGGAATCAATCCGTTGGACGAAGCTTGTAAAGAGCACGATATAGCGTACAGTAAATATAGTGATTCGGAAAATCGCAGACAGGCGGACGATAGATTAGCGGGTAAAGCTTGGAGTAGGGTTAAAGCAGGGGACGCATCTTTAGCCGAACGCGCTGCTGCGTTGGCCGTATCGGCCGCTATGAAAGCGAAAACAAAGTTAGGAGGTGGGCGGAGACGGAAGAGAGGGGGAAGAAAGCTCACGGTTCACCAACTGTTGAGTCGATTGAAGGGCAAGGGACTTTACTTAAAACCTTACGTAGGGGGCTCGGGACGACGACGACGGCGACGAACGTGTAAAAAAAAACGCCGATAGATTCGATCCCGATAAAACCTCTGACTAACATTGACCTCGAAAAATACGCTGTTAAACTGAAAATACCACATTTCAGAGGAGTCTATATGAGAGACACTCTACCCGTACAACCTTTGCAAAACGAGTCGGCCATTGTGAATCTGGACACTATTTCGGGAGAGGGTACCCATTGGGTATGCTATAGGAAAAGTGGACCTAACGTAGAGTACTTTGATAGTTTCGGTAATCTTAGGCCCCCTATCGAACTGTCTAGATATTTCGGTTCCAACGCCAATCTTCACTATAATTACAGACGTCATCAGAGTGACAACTCAGTTGTCTGCGGACATTTGTGCCTAAAGTTTCTATCGCAACAATGAGCATTGTTCTGAGCGGTAGTGGACCTGTAATCGCTTGCGATTTTTTTCCAATCATAGAACTGAGCGTTGATGACGAGTGGGAAATCGGTCTCATAGATTTTGCCACTTACAATTCCATCCCCAATATAACTGAAGGTATAAATAACAAGCTACGAATCGTCGGCGACGATTCTGATGTCACCATTGGTATTCCCACGGGTTCTTACGAAATCGAGGACATTGAAAAATATATCAAAACCCAACTGCCGTCGGGGGTGACATTTTCACTCAAGCCGAACAATAACACACTTAAAGCGGAGATTAGGTGTTCTGCAACGATTCATTTCGATAACGACGCTTCTATCGGAAAATTACTCGGTTTTAAGAGCGGTAAATTGGAAGCCAATACTAAACACGAATCCGATTTACCGGTCGATATTATTAAAGTGAATGTGATCCGCATAGAATGTAACATTGTGACCGGTTCCTTTCAGAACGGTATAGAGTCTCACGTTATGCACGAGTTTTTTCCTCAGGTTCCGCCCGGTTACAAGATTGTCGACACTCCACCGTCGATCATATATCTACCTGTCAAGGTGAAAAATATTCATAACATAACCGTACGTCTAACTGATCAGAACGGTGCTCCTATAGATTTCCGAGGTGAAACAGTCTCTGTCAGACTACATCTACGTAAGGGAAATGGGTCTCGTTATTAATAGCGGTCGTACTCAGACTCGCATCAGTATACATCAATCCTCGGTCGAGTTAACACGACGAAATATCCTGTTCCTGAGAGCTTTAGGTTTTAAAGTGAAAAATGGATCTGTTGGCAATCGATAGTGCTGCAGAGTACAATGACGTCATCAGTGGTCTGGAATACCATTCGCATAGACCGTATGCGTCGTCAACGTACGGCAATAATGATGAAATTCGTATTCCCATAAATCAACAGGACGTGATGACGTCACCGTTTGAAAGTCAATTGTATATAAAGGGTAAAGTAAGTGGTAAAACGCTGACCGGTGGAGCTGCCACGGTCAAGTTGGTCAATAACGCTGTAGCTTTTCTCTTTGACGATATACGTTACGAGATATCCGCCGGCGAAGTGGACCGTACGAGAAATGTAGGCATCACGAGTACACTGAAAAATCTTTTGTCGTTGCGTGAGAGTGAAAAGAATAAACTCGGCAACGCCGGTTGGTTAGGGGTTGGAGAAATGAAAGTTGTGACGTCAGACTTTACACTCTGCGTCCCGTTGAAAATGTTAATGGGTCTTTTTGAAGACTACAAGAGGATAGTTGTCAACGTGAAACAGGAACTCATACTTTTGCGTTCGTCGAGTGATTTGAACGCCGTTTACAGTGCCGATGCTACGGAAATAACACTCGAAATAACCACGATACAATGGAGGGTTCCTCACCTGACGGTGACCGATGCCTATAGATTGAAAATTTTGAAAATGATCGAACGAGACAGCCCCATTCACGTACCATTCCGTTCGTGGGAGATTTACGAGTTTCCAACATTGCCTCAGACGAGTCAATTATCGTGGACGGTCAAAACGGCTAACCAGCTGGAGAAACCTCGATACGTTATTCTGGCTTTTCAGACGGATCGGAAGAATCAGATCAAAAAGGACGCCGGTCTGTTTGATCGTTGCAAAATTACCAATGTAAAACTGTACTTGAATTCTCTCTACTTTCCCTACGACAATCTGCACGGTGACGTTTCCACTATGTACGAAATGTATACACGTTTTCAACAATCGTATTACATGCGTGAATCATCTCCGTCCCTCGATTTGGACACATTTGAATCTCGAGCCCCGATATTTGTAATAGACTGTTCCAAACAGAACGATTCCATTAAATCGGGCCCTGTGGACGTACGCCTAGAAATAGAGGCAAGTGAAAATATACCGGCCAATACTACAGCCTACTGTCTCATTCTACACGACTCGCATATCGTGTACACTCTCCTTTCGGGTACAGTCAAAAAGGTGATGGTATAAGTGCGCATGCGCAAAGTCTCTCTCTTATAATACGATACAATCATCGATCCAGTCATTCACGATCGAGACATCATGTGCACCACATACCCAGGAGTCGTTCATGCCTTCCTCAGGCTCGTGCCTAAGGATAGAATATCGGATTTACAGGACTTTTTTAGCGAAAGCAAACTATATTATTTATTCAACCCTAGTGAAATAGACAATCAGTTGATCTTGACATTCACAGAGTATATCTACGATGGCGACGATGACGACAAATATCATGTCGATAAGTCGCAAGTATCGGAACATGTCTATACAGGTTTAAAGAGTCGGCTATCTTCGGGTGACATCGGCCCGTCTTCGGATTCGGTTTACGTTTTAGTGGGTGGGGTGGGGATGGTTTATCGCAACCATTATTGTGTCAGTTGTGGGGAGGATGATATAAGCGACGAAAAATACTATCAATTCGATTTCGATGATGCCCGTCTACACGAGTTCCCATTGGTTCTAATCGAACCGGAACTTGAGACAGGTTATTTGCACAATCTTTCGTCATTTTATCAAAGAAGTCAGTTGTAACCGCCGCCGTCGTCGGTCAGTCGAGACAATGGATCCGAGTAAGATGGACGTGGAGCGAGCTCCTACCAAACGTCAGGTACCACCTAACCTCCCTTTGGGAATTTTTCTTAAATCCGTTCATTTCCTAAACAAAGAGTGTACTAAATTCATAGCAACCGGTTTGTTCCAGCATACAGGTTTCACTCTGGGACTTTTAGTACAGGGTGGTAGAAAATTTGTTTACTTCAATCATAATCTACTCGACGAATTGTCGATTAATTTAAAATTTATAACGGCAGCTCTCGGCAGCAAGAGTACGTTAAAATTCGCCATGAGTATCGGTGACGTAATAGTACGGACTACTTTCGGTAAACGTTACGTTCAATTGTACGATGGGCAACATTGTATGACCTTGACCGCTGACGAATGGAAGCTATTCGAAGAGAGTATGCCGCTCGTGTCCAGACGTGTCGCCGAATTGTTTTATATCGAGGAAGATTTACGCTCCTACATCATTGAGATCTTGGCAAGCGACGAGCTCGTATCTAGCACACTCCCCGAAGCGGACAAACTGTACGACGAAGTCAAGTTGTTTAAGAAACATGCAAGCGGCGGTAGTTGAATTTCACGCGTTTCACGATAACGACAACAAGTATATAGTCAAAGAATTGGCCATTGTCGGTGATCAATTTCAAAGTGTTACAGTCTTTAAACCGCCCTACAGATTTTCTCTCCTTAACGAAAAATCTCAAAAATCGGCTCGTTGGCTACAATCACGTTTTCACTATATCAGATGGGATGAAGGCGGTGTACCTTACAACGAGGACACGATACGCACTTTGTGCAAGCCTTTTGCAACACTTTTCACTAAAGGATTGGAAAAGGCACTGTTTTTGAGACAATTCCATCCTCACGTCATGGAATTGCCTCAAGAAGAGAAATTCACCTATAACAATAACATTAACTGTATATTACCTCAGCATAATAGTAACGTAGATAGTAAATGTGCACTAAAAAGTGCTAAAAGTTATTACGATTTACTTCTAGCCTAATTTGAGTTGTGTGTGTTTCTTAGGTCCCTGGCGAGGAGTTAATTCTCTCGTAAACCTGTGTGTGTGTGTGTGTGTGTGTGTGTGTGTGTGTGTTTCTTAGGTCCCTGGCGCAGAGTTAATTCTCTCGTAAACCTATGTGGCTTGAAGTAAATTTGTAACATATATTTTAAAAAAAACAAAAAAAACAAAAAAAAACAAAAAAACATTAAAAAAACAAAAAAAATTTTGGAGGCCACAATTTTGTAATGGAGTGGTGGTCACAGGAAATAGCGATGGATTTGGGGCTATTTCCACAAGGGGTAAAGCCTTCTGCTTGCCCCGGCTTGTAATGTGAGCACGAGGAACAGCTTCACTGTACCACGTGACGGTTCCAACCCCGTGAAAACACAGAGGACAAGTCTATTTCGTTTCAGTATCGAGCTGAGACGCCAGCAAGGAACATGTGGACGGATTGTATCGCTCTAGTGTATGTACGTCACAGTGCATACTCTACGTACGCTGCGCGATTGAGTAGCTATTCAAATTGGAAACATTCCTTGTCACCGATCAAATTGTCCGAAGCTGGCTTTTTTTTATCTAGGCTTTGAAGATCGTGTATGCTGTTATGCCTGTGGCTTGGGTCTCAAAGATTGGGAGCCGAGCGAGGACCCAATTATCGAGCATTACAAATGGTCACTTAATAGATGTAGATATATAAGAGCACTGAGAGCAATGGAACGAAGTAACACGTTACATAGCAGCAGCAGCAGCAGTTCGACCTGCGAGTGTAGGCTATGTAAAATATGCTACGAATCGGATATAGAAGTTTGTTTGTTGCCTTGTGGCCATTTATTGGCTTGTACGAATTGTTCACTCAAATTAAAGCATTGCGGCCTATGTAGAGAAAAGATAGCTGCCACCGTACGCGTATTTTTTACATAGATATCAGGGATTGACTTTAATTAGGCTGCCTAACCACTAGCGACACTACTTTCGTTTAACTAAATATTGTTTATTGTTTTATCTAACAAGTTTATAATAATATGTTTTAAAAGCAAAGATCGTATAGATCTTCAACCCGCCGCAAAAACCCGTATGCGAGTTGTTTGTTTTTCGGCTTATAAAGGTAATTAATATAATTAAAACTAATTATTATCTAACAAGTTTATAATAATATGTTTTAAAAGCAAAGATCGTATAGATCTTCAACCCGCCGCAAAAACCCGTATGCGAGTTGTTTGTTTTTCGGCTTATAAAAGTAATTAATATAATTTAAACTAATTAATATAATTTAAACTAATTATTATCTAACAAGTTTATAATAATAATATGTTTTAAAAGCAAAGATCGTATAGATCTTCAACCCGCCGCAAAACCCGTATGCGAGTTGTTTGTTTTTCGGCTTATAAAAGTAATTAATATAATTTAAACTAATTAATATAATTTAAACTAATTATTATCTAACAAGTTTATAATAATAATATGTTTTAAAAGCAAAGATCGTATAGATCTTCAACCCGCCGCAAAACCCGTATGCGAGTTGTTTGTTTTTCGGCTTATAAAAGTAATTAATATAATTTAAACTAATTAATATAATTTAAACTAATTATTATCTAACAAGTTTATAATAATAATATGTTTTAAAAGCAAAGATCGTATAGATCTTCAACCCGCCGCAAAACCCGTATGCGAGTTGTTTGTTTTTCGGCTTATAAAAGTAATTAATATAATTTAAACTAATTAATATAATTTAAACTAATTATTATCTAACAAGTTTATAATAATATGTTTTAAAAGCAAAGATCGTATAGATCTTCAACCCGCCGCAAAACCCGTATGCGAGTTGTTTGTTTTTCGGCTTATAAAAGTAATTAATATAATTTAAACTAATTATTATCTAACAAGTTTATAATAATATGTTTTAAAAGCAAAGATCGTATAGATCTTCAACCCGCCGCAAAAACCCGTATGCGAGTTGTTTGTTTTTCGGCTTATAAAAGTAATTAATATAATTTAAACTAATTATTATCTAACAAGTTTATAATAATATGTTTTAAAAGCAAAACATATTATATTTACAACTACTTAATATCTAATGCTAAAAGCTGACTCTACATTAAATGTAGAGTGAATTAATGAGCCCATACGCAGTTGTTTATATATTGTCTTGTTAATGGTGGGAGAATGCTATGTAATACGTGAGTGAATGCTGCCAATACGTACGTGATGTGTTCAACAAAACAGCCGGAGGCTTTGTAATCATTAGAGAACCGGTATGCTAATCGATCGAGGCTCTTGTAAGGTGGCACACTCGACATTCTTTCTTTCTTTTACTTAATTCTTATAAATCAGTGTATAGAGTTAATTTGTCTTACACATGATATATGTTTTTGTCTCTAACAAAGCATATAACACGACACATTTTATTTAAGTATTAATACATTTCATTTTTATAGACGGTATATTTGTATACGACTTAATTTGTAACACACGCGAAGTATGTTTCTGTCTCAAACATCGCTTTAGAGATTTTGATGAAATTAATGTATAGACAGTTTTTGATTGGTACTACAAGGCGGTGTGCTGATTTGTCTCAAACAACGCTTTAGAGATTTTGATGGAACAAATGACTAAACAATATTTATTTAAGTATTAATACATTTCATTTTTATAGACGGTAATTAGGTGTCTTAGTCCCGATTATTTCACATGTAAATTTGTATAGGACCTAATTTGTAACACACGCGAAGTATGTTTCTGTCTCAAACATCGCTTTAGAGATTTTGATGAAATTAATGTATAGGCCGTTTTTTATTTCAATACCGATTACATTACATATACTTTATGTACACTGGAAGTTTCAAATAAAACACCTTGTAAATTTTAATATACATTTATTATTTTTTTTTTTATTCCAACATTCTTTCGATGGCAATCAGTTCTTCCTCCGGAATCTGTACTAGATCGCCTGGATCCATATCCAGCAACTCTTCCAGAGTCGGTAACTGATCACCATCTTCCTGACATGGCGTTGGTGGTATCGACTCTACGTTTTGATGGTCCCTCGCGGCAGCTGGACGCCAATCGATGGTTGACCTGAAGGTCCATACCACCCGGGACTCACCGGAGGCTTGAAGGGCCCTTAGGGTATTCATGATTTCTCTGAAACAAAGTAAAACACACAATTGTTTTTATTTTGTTTTCAGTTAGCCTATACAATAAAGTGAACTCAATTTACTGAGGTAACTATTATTTTTTTTGTATATCGTTACAAACAGTTTTTTAAAGTTAACCTATACAGTAATGTGACTAATAATATTTGTATATCATTACATACGGTCTAAACAAAACTTTTTCAACTACAAAAAAGAGATTATTTGACCTCTGAGATAACTACTGTTTTTTGTATATCATTACAAACGGTTTTTTTTTTGTTTTAAGTTAACCTATATAGCAAAGTGAACGCTTTTCTAATAATTTTTTGTATATCGTTACAAACATGCTGTACAAAACTTTTTCACCTACACAAGTTATTTCCTCTGCGGTAACTAATAATTTTTCCTAATAATTTTTTGTATATCGTTACAAACATGCTGTACAAAACTTTTTCACCTACACAAGTTATTTCCTCTGCGGTAACTAATAATTTTTGTATATCATTACAAACAGTTTTTAACTATACAGCAATGTGACTAATAATATTTGTATATCATTACATACGGTCTGAACAAAACTTTTTCAACTACAAAAAAAAAGAGATTATTTGACCTCTGAGATAACTTCTATTTTTTGTATATCATTACAAACGGTTTTTTTTTGTTTGTTTTAAGTTAACCTATACAGCAAAGTGAACGCTTTCCTAATAATTTTTTGTATATCATTACAAAACTTTTTCAACTAATATTTTTGTATATCATTACATATAGTCTGTACAAAACTTTTTCAGCTACACAAATTTACCATAGACTTACCTTTTAACACCTGCCTGAATTTTTCTTATATCTCTCTCCACCTTACGGCGTTCGTATCTTGTCTCCATTTTCCTTACGTTAACCAAGTGTTTCTTCCCCATGGTGTTGTGTGTATGAGCTGTTGAAATCGAAATCGGCCGTTTTATACATTACGGGATGGTCAGGTTAACCTCTATAATACCATTACAGGGAAATTTATTGATATGATATACATGTACCACATTCGTGCTTTGGCTCACATGTTACAAATTCTTTGACATTTTGTATACCTATATGTTTACACTTTCGTATTCAATTATAAGGCCTTTTGTATACCTATATGTTTAAACTTTCATATTCAACTGTAAACCTATGTGATATACATTTAGCTTCCGTGTTAGGTACTTGTAAACCAATGTGATTAAATATGTAGTATAATTTTCACCATTATAGCTGTTAGATATATGTTTAACTAGTTTATATTTAACCAATGTAGTATAGTCAACCGTTGTATATATACTTATTATCCACTGTTGCCAATATACTATGTAGTATAATTTTCACCATTATAGCTGTTAAATATATGTTTAACTAGTTTATATTTAACCAATGTAGTATAGTCCACCGTTGTAAATATACTTATTATTCACTGTGGTCAATATACTTATCTGATTCTTAGAACCCTATTCCAAAGCTCCTAAACCCGGAAGTTCGGGTCAGACCCGTACCGTGAGACTTACGCGAGTTTTTCGCGGTCGCGAAAAACTCGGTAAGTCTTACGGTAAGGGGTTCGTGTCCGAACTTCTACGAAATGTTCTGGCGTTCGGTTACAACATGGCGGCTTATATACTGCGTTAAATATCCGACTTGTAATACTATGAGGTTAGGTTAACTATCTTACCAACATTATATAAATATATAACACATTATTGTAACAGCTGATTGGCTGTGGATGGGCAAAAGTGGGAATCTTTAGGTTAACTATCTTAACACATTATATAATTATATAACACATTATTGTAACAGCTGATAGGCTGTGGATGGGCAAAAGTAGGACACTTATAGGTTAGGTTAACTATCTTAACACATTATATATAACACATTATTGCGGTTACAACGTGGCGGCTTATATACTGCTTTAAATATCCGACTTGTAATACTATGCACGATAGCTCAGTCGGTAGCGTGTCCGCCTTCAAATCCAAACTTCACAGGTTCGAATCCCGCTGGTATTAAAAAAGTTAAGTGTATGACGTCATGTGTGTATGGCGTCTTGTGTGTGTGTGTGTGTGTCTCGACAACAATACGTCACTGGTGGGGGGACCAATGGGGGAAGGGAAGGGGCCTAAAGGGGAGGGGCAGGGGGAGGGGTGGGAGGAGGTGGGGGGGGACCAATGGGGGAAGGGAAGGGGCCTAAAGGGGAGGGGCAAGGGGGAGGGGCCTAAAGGGGAGGGGCAAAGGGGGAGGGGCAAAGGGGGGAGGGGCAAAGGGGGGAGGGGCAACGGGGGGAGGGGCAAAGGGGAGGGGCAAAGGGGAGGGGCAAAGGGGAGGGGGGAGGGGGGGGAGGGGTCACGTGGTACAGCCGCCATGTTGGATCTAAACTGTCCCAATCTCTACTTATAAAAGAAACAAATTAGAGAACAAGTAAAATTAATCTACATGTGCGTTTACATGAATGCACATGAACAACTTCAAAAACTTTGTTATGTGGATAAAGAAAAACACTGTTATAATCTACAATTTTTTTATTTATCACACAACTAGTTACATCAATTCATGTTTGGAACTCTTTTATCAGAACAACCGATACACTCTATATAAACATCATAATATTTACTTATTAATGATTTTAATTCAATTTTAACACCTCATATATTGTTATCATATATTATTGGAGTTTTAAATTTTATTAAATATCTTTCAAGTAATAAGTTAGTTAGACACACTTTTGTGTAATGTTCAGATAATTTTAATAAAGAAAATGGAATTATAATGAACATTATAAAATAGTTGATGTACATAGAAAAATAAGTTAAATAACAATATTTTAAATAATTCCATAAAATTAATGTTGTTATTTGCCGTGCTTTGATTGCATTACAAATTTTTTGCTTTGAAATTAGGTTCTCCATTCTGTTCTGCTTTAATTTAAGGATATATTTTTCAACAGGTAGCATCCATTACATATATGTTAAGAATGTCATTGTAATACTTTAATCTCTGAGATATTTTGATATAATATTTAACAATTATTTAAATTTACGTTTAAGTCACACACAAATATTGATAACTGGACTGGGATTTCTTTCCAAAATCAAAAAAATATATATATTGAAAAAATAATGCTCTAAACTATAGCTTTGTGTTGTAATTTGTTTGTCTTTCGGGGGGAGGGGAGACAGTAGGCCTACGTAATGTGTAGACTATGCTTTTGTAAATTCATTCTTTGTATATAATAAACAAAACTAAAGTTACAAATAAATTTTGGGACCTATTTTTTGTAATAAACTCAAATTTAATTATTTTAACCTTTTGTTTGCACTCACCTAACTTTTTAATCTTACGATAATAATTTACAACCATGTTTATTTGTTGGTATACTAAAAGAGTAGAATTTTGTACGACTTTGGTAAATATGAAGCCTTGGTAGTACAAGATCTAGTTTTTGTTGTTATTACACTGGTTACTGTGGCTGCAGTACTTATGAAAAATGTAAAAGTAAATATTTTGGGAAGCAAGAATCAATAAATCAACATAATATTTTTCTCGACAATTACCGTCCAATTCAAGATCTAATACGTACAGTTACAAAATAATAAGCTGTTCATAATTAAATTTTTAATTCCATTTCAAAGATTAAAGAAATTCTTCTAGACTGTAATTTGAGTTTTGGTTAAAATGAAAATAGTATGTGGCTAATGTTGATAGTTCTAACTTTTTATTTTTGGAAATAACTAAGTTAACATTTTACTTTTAGCTTTGTAGCAGTTGTGTATAAAATTTAATTTATTGAAAACATTTACAGTAAAACTATTAAAGAAAAAGATGAAATAAAAACACGGAGAAGTTTTTTAATTTTTTTTTTTAAGAAATCCATAAACATTATTATTTTTTGTTGTTGTTCATACCATTCCACTTGGTTACATTTTTCTTATTGGTTAATACGAAATGATTTTTTTAATTCATAAAGTGTTAACACAGTTGACAATATCTTAATCAAAACATTTGTCAGCCTTTTAAAAATCATTTAAAAGATACTTACTTTTAATTATATATTTTTATTTGATATAAGTTTTTATGATTTTATTAGAGTAGTCCAGGAAGCCGTTGATACAGTCTCATTTAAATTTCGTATGTAAAGGTCATGCAAATTTAATACTTAATAGAAAACTCCCATATTATTCTTTTATTTTAATATTGTTTATAATAACTTTACGTTAAATGCTTAAATTTCCTCAAATTTATAGAACCAGTCTCTTAAATATGGGAGAAAATAAATCACTGAAGTTATCCAAACAAGAAAAAAAACACGCTACAATTAATTTAAAATGTTTAAAACGATTTTACCTATGAAGGATATGTAAAATGACATTTAGGGTAACAACGGGAGTCAATACAATTACCAGTACAGAGGAAGGAGTTGCATCTAGACAGTAAATTTAAAACCTTTAAAAACAAGGTCGAAGATGAAAATCTATTATTTCAGGGAAAACTAGGACAGTCGTTTATATTGTCAAATCTTCGATGTTTGTTTAGTTTTGTTTTTTTAGATAAATCTTTGCAATATTGTTATTAACCCAATATGTACTTCCAACTATTGAAATTGAGAGGAGGTCTATACCTTAATTTTGAAAAAAATATACTCAAATAATCAGAGAAATCTCCATACAACATTTGATCTGATCCTCCACCCAATATGTCGGCCTTCTAAGGTTAAAAATATCACAATCTTATTGTGGTCATGTTGAAATGGTAATGTGAATAAATTTGTTTCACCCATAATATGATCAATTTGTCAACAAAATATATTTCTAACAAGATGTCAATCTGTAACTATTCATTAGACATACAATACTAATTTTAATAAAGAATAGGGAGATGAACATGATTTTCATATAATGTTCATTTGAACTAGGGTTGGATTTGTAAGAAAGTATTTCTATGAAAAAGTAAAATACATATTATCACAAAATAAAATTGGTATACTAAGCAGTTTAAACGACAATTTCGCTATCCACTAGTATAACCAAAAAATTATAACTAACCAATATTTTCGTAGTATTATTAATCCTTATTCAACTTTCTGCTTTGTTCGTGTGTAGTTCTGTTGACTTAGTATTTTGTCAATATAGTTTCAAGTTCCGCTCTTAGGTTTCTATTTTTAGTTTTAGATTCTAACATACTTCGAGGCTATTAGATTTTGTTGGTCCTGCTCATGTTTTATATGTACTACATTTAATAAGTGCAATCCACGATCTTGGAGTGTCAGTTATTAATTTTATATACACAATTTATACCAAATATCATCTTAATTATTGCAATATTAAGTAGTCAAAATGTATGGTCAGACAACAATTGGAAAAGGAAGAATTGTAATTTTATAGTTTAACGTTCATGTTATACCTTTGGGAAATGACTTTTGCCCAATGTTGTATTCTAATGTAAAGAGACATAATATTTCCAAAACTTTGGTTAGTACTTTTTCAGAGAAAATCAATCAAACGAGAAAGTGTGAAATTCATACCGATGTTAGTACTATTTATTACAAAAAATATTCGTAAACGATGTCAATCATATTAAAAAATGTTCAAGTCAAATAGGCAAGCTGACATACAGTAACGTAATGTCTAAAAGAAAGTCCAATATTTTAGATCTTACAGTAGAGTAACTGAAAAGTTATTTTTCTAATATATTAAGGGAAAGAAATTATACTAAAATACTACAAATATTATAGGTATCTAATGTAGAGGGTGATTACGTTACTTTATTTAGCTGCAAAGCACAGAACTTCCTTTTGAGTAACGTAATGAAATGTTGGTATATCCCCCTTGCTTTTATTTTGTCGGGTCTAAAACTTTTTGTTTAAATGGACAACGGAAATCAAGCTTTAAATCTACTTGAAATGAGAAAAGTTAAAAAAAAAACCTGCAATATTCGGGTAAGCCTTTCGCTTTAACTTCAAGTCATCAAATATGCTGACGGATATAACGTTGGGAGGTTTTAGATTTGCTCAGTGTATAATTTTCCCCCTTTCCCCAGTTAAATGGACGTGAAAAGGAGCAATGTTTTTTGTTTGCTTCTAACCTGCAAATGTTTGTTTAATATTTTACATGATGAATGTTTAATACATTATAAGATGTATGAGTTTTTTTGAAATATTTTACATTGAAATTTTGTATAATATTCATAAATATATATCAACCAAATAATTTTTACAATTAAATTAAATAAACTGCGAAAAAGGTGACTTTATTTTTAATATTGGAAGAATCCGGATCTCAAGACTGTGTTCAATGATATTTCTTCGCCAACGGTAGGCAGACATCAGTAACGTATAAATATTTTTTAATCTATTAGCTATGGGTGGGATTATCGCATGTTTGTGATGAAAGCATAACAACTTCTCTAAAACTGTATTTAACGCAGCTGCAGCTAATGTTCTGTTATTGGAATTGCCTAAGCCATTCCCCAATGCTTATAATCCACCCGGTTTTCATCATAATTTAGAACAGGAAAGTCTAGAGAGTAAATAGGTAATACAAACCTTAAACCAAGATGAATTATATACACCATAGTATTAATAACACACAGTCAAAACACTCGTTCCTACAAAAATTTTACCCCACCCTCTCTTTAATGTGCTCAAAATATATTTTTCTTATTTTATATTTTAGATACTCTCCAAAATCAGATAAATCAGGTTATTCCTCATTTTAAACTTTTGTGATAGTACACCATGTTTTAAATTTATATATAGCAAATTATTTTCGTTGAACAAGTCGTTGTATCATTGTTGTATTACTTTAATTATATCTGGTACAATATGATTACTAGAAAAAAATTATTCATATTGGTTTTTTTCTAATTGCACGTTTAAAATATCAATAAATATATAAATATTCCAAATAGGTAGTTTTTAGTTATTTATTTGACCTTTATTTAGAAGAGAAAAATAATGATATTTTAAAAGTAATGTCATTGAGCGCTGTAATCAACGCTTATTACCATTTTAATTTCAAGAATATTTTGATATAACTAAAATATTGTTAATAGTTTAATTAGATAATCTGAAGTTAACGTTTAATTGAAGCTGATATAATAAAGTCACAGTTAAAAGACATTACAGTTAAGACAGAGTTAATAAATTGAACATGAACATAAGTATAAATATATGTGAAATATTAAGGGAGTAGAATAAAACAAACAATAAAATAAACAATTTATATTAGTTCCGTTGTATTTATTGTCGTTTATAAACTGACTGCAAGTATAATGTTTCTTAATTTAAATAAATAACACAAAAGTAAAAACTAAATGGTTATAAACCTACACTAATAAATATTATAAATTATCATAATCAAGTTATAATCAAATATATACTATCAAATTATAGGTAATTATTGACTAAAGCAATTTATGAACATAAAGCTTAGTGAAACTTTAAAATAACATTTCCATGAAAATAAAAATTACGAAAGTTACAAAAGTTGTTACTCAGAACTAATATAATGATTACACGTAGAATATTTAAAAATAAGATACTTAAAACCGTAATATACGTAGAAAAAAATGTGACAGGAAATATAACCAGGAATAAAACAAAGTGACAGGTAATTAACAGTGTCAAATTCAACCAGTTTAAAATTTATTTTTAAATGAAATTCAACAAGAAAACCAGTTTTAAGGTGACTTTTATCTTGATCTTAAACGAAAAGTAACCTTCATTGAGTTCCCAAAATAAACAGGGAAATAAGCACTATTCATCCCTACTTCCATACTATGACCTCAAAATGTTACAGAACGAAAGTGACTTCTTTCATATGAAGGTGATTTAACTAATACCAATATTAGAGTATTATTAAGAGACATTTTTTATTGTAAGTTCTAATTTCAATATTTTGAATTTTCGATTAGATAATTAATTTTCACTATTAGTTATATAGAAGGATGTCGTAAATCAAATCATTTAAAGTTTGATATCTATTGAATCTAGTAATAAAGACACAGGGTTACAATTCAATATTTTAAACTTCGTACCCATTTCAGGAAAAGAAATGTTTATAAAAAATGTCAATTGTAATATGTAACCGAACTGTTATTATAAAATTTATGAATATATTTTATAAAAAAGATTAATTGTGGTAGAAATTTACTTACTTCTGGGACAATCTGGGAATGTAAAATAATTCGATCTGTAATAAATTCCTATTATTCAATTTGGAGAAGTGAAATTTACATCGTATTTAGTTGGTAATACAGATAAACTGAACGTATTTACAAAAACAAAAGCTAGGCACATAATTCAACCTGAAACAGAGAGAACCACAAAATTATAGAACCGAGATTTTAACAAGAAAAGTAGGCTAAAAAGATTTTATTTTTTTTCAATAACTACAGCAACAACAATAACGCGTAAAAATATGTACACTATTAGATATTAAATATACAGACAAATAACAAAAATCGAGAAAGAAATTTAATTATCTTTGTTAGGTAATAGAACAACCTTCACCTTTAACCAGTCCTGAAAGTTCAGTTGGGGATGACAATTAAATAATGAGACAAGACAGCGATAGGGGAGGGGAGATCTAGTCCAGCATCCCTTGTTTATTAAAGTAGAGCTAAAGATTTATTGCAGTACTTTATCAGCTGGAGTTAATACTAATCTAGCAGTGTACAAAGGCTAGGGAATTACGAAAATTAGGATAAATGAGTTTTGATTAAAAGGTTGTGAGTTTTATTTCCGAGTATCATGTTATTCTGAAATATATTGAAAAGACTAAGTAAAAGACATCACTTCATTCTATGAAAACCTTTATAATTATAAGAGTTCAGTCTATGTTTAAGTTCATCTATTATGTTTAACCTTATCACACACACAACTGATCAAAATATAATTTAAGCGAGAGGAAGGGTGTTACTCACATTTAGTGTATGTTACTCATCTTGCTGCTTGGAATGGTTAAAAATAATTTCAAACCATAATTTGAATTATCGCAAATTGTACCTAATAATTTATCTCTTTGCAAGGCAATAATTTTTAAAGATAGAATATGAACATTTAAGTGTACAATTACAATTATTTGTTTGTTAATTGCCTTACTGATTCAATAATTAACAAATATGGGTATAATTTTGTCGAAAATTTGTCATAGTTTGTCTACATAACATTAATACATGATATTTCAAGAGTTTGGATAACATGTTGTTATCAAGTAATAAACCTGTTACAAATAAAACAATATAGCCTAATATTCTAGAACTATATTAGAAACTAAAGTAAAAGCACTGCACCAAGACATAGCACCAGAGTTAAAGCAGAGTGTGAGCGGTCGAAAATGTTAATGGTTATCACGAAAACTACAAGTCAACGAAACTATATATATCAACATATGAAATCTCAAGTGACCTAGCTGAAACGACCTCATACGTTAGTCAACTGAATAAAGAAGTGTGTCAACGGGGTAGTTGCGTAACGGTTTTCTTCGGTTACACCTATCGTCTCCTATCTCAAAAATTTAACACAAATTAAATCGGCTATTAATTGAATTTAAAATATTGCAATTTCCTAAATCAATTTTAATAGTAATAAGAATCATCTATAGTTGAAAAAATAATTAAAAATCAAATATGAACTAATTTTGATAGTTGTGTCTTGTTTTGTAGTTTTATACCATAGAACTGCAATTGGTCAAATTATCCCCCAGGGGCTAAATTACTCACGGGAGGATGGGTATAGATTTCCAAGTTACTCTAGCGAGATCTACATCTTTCTTCATATAGTCTTGGGTTAGTCCTTTTTTTAAAATTTTCCTATCAGGTTTTTTTTGATTAACCCATGTTCTGTTTCGAGCCCGATACCATTAACATGTTCGAAGGCTAGCGGTCTCTATTTTATGGTTTTTTATTTTTATTTATTTAAGATGATGATAACCTAGATGTTTTTCGCCTTTAAAAAATAAGGAAAAAAATAAATCGGGTACTTTGTATGTATCAAGCTTTATTAGTTTATGGACTCGTTTTTAGCTTTGTTAAAATTGATATTGAGAATATTTTGTACTATAGAAACAGTCACAGGGTGACAACTCATTAGAATTGTCCCCTGAAAATTTTTATTGGGGTAGAATACTTTTGATCGGTTTCCAATTCAACGTGATGTTAAGTCAGATGGTTATTTTTTTAAATTTGAATTTACTCTTCATATTCTTCATTTTGGGACTGGATGGAATAGGTGCTTCTTATAGGGAATAAACTTTTTTTCAAAATAAACCAAGAACAAATTATGTCCATGTTTCTAACGAACTGATTTGACAAAATTCTCCAAACAGTAAAGTTATATACAATAATAAAAATCAGATTAATTTTTATCAAAAAAAATTAATAAAAAAAATAAAAATATAAAAAAATAAAAAAATAAATAAATGTAACCTCTATATCAAGAACTATAAAAATTCTTCTTTTGTTAAGGATTTTAAATTTATCCCATCACACTGTGTATGTATTCTATTGTTTCACATTCAACAAGATTGTTCAAACATTTTAAAGCGTACAAACTTATATGACTAGCATAATTTATTAGTTAAATAATAAGAAAGCACGTGCAAACATGATAAAATATTAATGTTAAGTAATAGAAATATCACAATCACATAAAGAGATATAAAATAAACTATAGAATTACTATACTAAAGAGTAACTATTGGGTTGTTTAAAAAGTTTTAACGGTTTATAATAAAACAATACTGACCAACGATAGACGATTTGATGAGATAAACGAGTGACCTAGTTTTCCCTTGAAATAATGGCTTTCTATCTTTGACCAAGCTTTCAAAGCCTTTAAATTTACTGTCTCGATGAAATCCTTTCCTGTCTATCGGTAATTTTCTTGATTGTAAGTTGTTGCCTTAAATTACAATTCATATATCCTACACAAATAAGATAGTTTCTTCCACTAAATACAATAATACTCAGAAAGATGGACTATTGTTGTAATAATTTTCTTAAAGCAACATTTAAAATTACTTTTAACGCATTAATTCGTAATTATTTTAAAATAGAGTTAACATTATAATATGTAATTGCGAACGATTTCCTAACCTAGATCAATTAATAGTCATAGTAACCATGGAAAACATAAATAAATTCCCGGACTACAGATCCTCAAAATGCTTATTGAATTGATGGCGGCAATGGATTTATCTAATATCAAGATACAACTTGAACGTAACTATGCCGTTAACTTATCTAATAACAATCTAAATAGTAGATAACACTGTTCTGTGCCTAAAATACCATATACAAGATAACAATATTCATCAAATTTATCTACCTTCGAGAAGGACATATATAAAGAAATTTCCTGAGCAATGTACAATTCCCTTTTTTATGTATATATTACATATTGTAGTCATGACATACCGATATTTTCCATAAGAATAGAATCTTTCATCAGAAAATAGGAAATATCTGCATTATCTGCATAATTAATATTTTTTAAATATTGGTCCAAAAGATATAGAAATTTAGTACGGTATTATTCCAATATTTTAGACCATTTATGATAAGAATAAAAATCTAGTATGCCTTGCCATATCTTGAACAAGTTCAAAACTTAAACGTTCCTTTTAATCATGTTAGCAAGAGAGTTTTCTAACAGTATAGAGACTTCTGACCGTATTTCGAAATTTTGTTCTATTATTGTTTCATGTTGAGAAGAAAATTGTAAATAGGGCTTATAATTTAATAAAAACAAAATCTATCAGAGTGATAATTTTGGTTGAGGAAAATAGTTCTCATAAGGAAGTTTCTAGATCGTTTGGAGGCAACCACACGAATCTTGGAGAAATTACGAGATTTCTTTAAGCAAGAATGGGCAGGGTAGTGCAAAGACAGGACCGATATGGAAGAACGAATAAATGCTGAGGAAATTTTTGATGGTCAACGCATTCAGAAGGAGAGCAGCAACGTGCATTGCGCTCCAGTTTTTCATCAGACAGGTTCAACATGTCCACTTTTCCAGACAACAAATACAATGATGTCTCTTAGAATCTCAACTAATTTTGAAACTGATATAAGCTCTTTCATCACTAGTCACCCAGATTCAGATTTATCCGATAACTTGTAAATAGACTTTAGATGACAGAAAACTAATAATCTTTCAACTTACGAGCCCAGATGACTAAAGTGTGTGGAGATAGCGTAGGGGTAGATTCTCAGAGGTCTACATTTCGCCCAGAGGGCCCTTTGAGCGTGGCTCACTTATATTTTGAAGAGTAGAAGCTACGAAGCTCGCGTAGTCTTAGTGACTGCGCCTAGCCCCTCCTCTAAATGCCCAACAATACATTCAAATATCCTAGAAGAGCCTGCAGTGTCGTTTACAATCTTCATTGATTCAAAATTTCTAGTAATACAATGATGACGTTGGAGATTATACTGAAAACTAGGAAATCATCGAAGACTTAAGGAATAAAGTTTATACCGTTTTTAAATAATTAGTTTAAATGTATTGAAAATATTGTGTTTTAAATTTTAGCCAAGACGAAAAAAAAAAGTTTGATCGTTAATTTTCCAGTTATCCCTAGCTAAATAAAAGATACACAATTTTAGAATTGTATTTTTATTTACGAAAATGTATACGAAATTAAAATACTAGGTAGTGCATTAATTTTGTCCAGGGGTGTGCTAAACATTTCATGCATACTTACTATGTGTGCATAGAAATAATACACTTTATTTACACATAGACAAAACGACAACATATTTAGGAAACGTAAATAATTTATCTCGACATCTTAAACAATTTAAGACAAGAGCAACAATGAAGCATTAAAAGAAAGCGTTAAAACTGCAAAATAAAATATCCCTTTATTGTTATAAACAAAACTAATTAAATCGGTTTTATTGTTAACGTTGTCGTTAAAGTCAACAGAAATGCCAATGTTGAGATTGGTAGAACGACTTTTAGTGCGACATTAAACTTTTCAATTTTGTCACGAATTTATAAAATAAGAATGCAATAAACAAATCAAAATCACCAGGACAAGTATAATTAACTTTATTATAACATAACTATATAAAAGAAGATACTTTAATTTTAAATATGTTGTATGACTTTAATAATTATTATATTATGTTTAAAACGCCTTTAACCACTCATTTATTATAGCCTAATGATGAACATTATTTCTTAGGTTATATGAAGTAGGCAAGTAAATTGTCCTCATTCATAAAATACCAATTCCACAGTTACCAATCAGAAAATGAAACGGAACCATCATGTTGCCACAACTTAAATAAAATTTTTGAAAAAAAAAATATAAAGAATGTTGACGGATACTGTGTTTTTTTATTTATTTTTTTTTAGAGAGTAATAAAAAAGTAAAGAGAAAATTAGAAACCACATAAATAAAAATAAATGCATCAATAGTTTCTCAAATTATAATAATGATATACAATTTTTAAAACAGTAATACTCGGATCAAAATGAAGTGAAGACTATTCTGAAAATTAGTATACCGTATTTAGAAAACTTTCTTGAAATAAACAAATACAAATATTTTGTAAAACCCTAAATGTGATTTTTGAAAAGTCCCCTAAATTAAACAGTAGCCTTATGATAAAAAAATATCCGTCTGACGAAAAACAGAACAAATATAACTGCTGTTCTTGCAATAAACCTATATGTGACATTCTTGAACTAAATACATAATGTAAGGATACGGAGCTTGCTCATCAACTTATTATGATATATGTCAATCTAGTGGACATTTATGTAAGGTAGAATCATTCTCTCAACACCTAAATTAAGTTTACTTTAAAAATTGTCACACGTTAATTGTTATTCAAAGAAAGATTTTGATATTAAAATGTACTTTCTGTAAGTACATTTTTTTAACTTCAGTTATATACCTGTACTCTCTATTTTTTAGTAACTGATGAAAGAGTCGAAATATCCTAATTGAGTGACAAAGTTTACTTTTATTTACTGTCAGTTTAATAAATTTGTAAAATGATTGACAATTTTGCTCAACACATGTTCGTATGAATTTCATAATCGAGTTCCATACCTGAAATTAAAAAAAAATGGGTTACACGGTTAATTAAATTTACAACAAGCTGCTAATATTATTTGAAAATAGTTAAATATTTAATGTTGACATACGAGTAGGGACAAATTTAACTGAACTTATCACTTTAAATTCTTTTATCAGAATTATAGAGATAACGGATATTTTAGTATAATTATAACTTAACAATATTTGTGGTACGAGAAAAAAAAATGTGTAAAATGTTATTTAAATGATATTTTTAAAAAAGATAGCACGTATCTTAGATCGTATTCATGGAAAAAGTTCAAAAACATGATCTGAACAAACATACCTTCTGTGACCAGGTATTAAAAAATAATAATTATGTAACTATATTAAGTGTAATCTTAAGTAATGATTGTGTATTATTAAATATTTGTCTAAATATGTTTCAATAAATATTTGGAGTAAGCTGCTGTTATCTTGCTCTGATTAACTTTCAAGTAACTGCTCTAAGTAAGTGACTGAGAAACTCGTCTTTTTACTTTTGTGGGATTTCTCATTTAAGAGACATGTTGCTGAGATAGATAAAAAGACTTTGAAAGCAAAGTGACAATTTTTGTACTGTTTATCTGGTGCATGTACCAGCATCGTAATATCATTTTTTTTGCAATGTGGTAAAAAAATAGGAAGATTTTTTTGTCCTTGGTTTCTTAAAAAAAAAAAAAAAAACTACATACTACATTTTTGTTTATGCTATCAAAATATACTCAAAAGCAAAAACCACAAAAAGGGGAAAATACTAAAAAAGAAACAAAAAAGATAAAATCAACACGAGGATTGCTCCACCTCCAGCGCCTCCGACTTATTCGTTGAATGTAATTTTCTGTGCAAAAAAAAAACAATAAAAAAGGAAATAGTTGTATATTTTTGGCTTAATGTTCAATTAAGGGAATCATTTTACTCAAATTTACGTTTCTGCAGATATCGTCAAAACTCTTTTTGATTTAAAATATCAAAATTAAAAAAAGTAAAATAAAATAACATAAGATGTCGAAGGTAATTTAAAAAGTATATAACATGTGTATTATAATAAATACGTAGTTATAATAGGAAATATAATAGATCATTAAATTGTTAGAAATGATAACAAAATAGCTGGACCGGAAAACTGTTGTTGGAGTTTTACTTTGACATCAAACCAGATTAGATGGCGATCCTTCTTTAATGTTTACAGTATATTTAATGTTACCTATTGAAAATAATTGTTGGTATTATCATCCATCTATACATCCACTCCAATAACCATATCCAATTTATCTTCCCATCCATTCATCCACCCATACATTGATCCATTAATCAATCCGGCCGTCCATCCTCACTTCCAAACATCTGCCCACCCATTCATACATCCATACAACCATCTGCCTTCAATCAATCCACCAACCATCCTTCCACTCACTATCCATCCATTCTTACAAACATCCATTAATCCCTCCTACATCAACCCTTCACTCCATTCATCCACCTATCCCTCTATCCAATCTTCCAAGAAGCTCCCTATCAATCCATCATTCTACTTGTCTATCCATACTGCCATACTCCATTAAAACTGTCTTTGTAAGTCAAACTGTGTCTATTTTCGTTTTTTGCTAGGAAACAAAATTATTAATTAACTTTTTCAAAATGTCTGCGCATACATTCACAAATTTAACTAGTCACATCGCTCATACAAGTTTAAAGTGTTTTGAATCCTACCTTTTTTAAAACGGTTGCCACTCAATTTATGGATACCATTCAAGCAAAAATCTGTGGGATTCCATTCTGAAAGTAATCACTAAAAAAATTTGAGAAACTGATAGCCCTTACGCTACAATTATAGAAAATAACCATCCAATTTTCAGCCACAAAAAATTTTAAAATGTTGTTTCTAAATCGAATTTAACAAAAACTTTGTTCACTATTTAAAAGGATATCTTAAAACTGAAGTAAAAAAAAACTCAAAATTTAACTAATAACAGTATGATAAATTCATAAGGCTTTGCTTCAACTTGGTTATATTGGATTTATTGAACATAAGAATAACATTAAACTTCAAACGTTGTGCTGAAGCTATTTTTCACCTCGAAAGTATAATTTATATATATATATATATATATATATATATATATATATATATATATATATATATATATATATATATATATATATATATATATATATATATATAATATATATTAAATACGTAAATAGGAATGTTTTTCTTCTGTAAAAACGACCATGTATTGATTTGTTCTTTAAAAAAAAGAAGAAAATAAGCGTTTCACTCTCCAATGTTGCATGTCATAACTAAAGAAAAATATCAGTTAAATGTTTCTCCACAAAATACATTTGTATAATTAAGCTGTAAAGCATAGGTAAACGTTGAAGCAAAGTTACAAATTTAATTTACCTCACTAAGATCCTTAAATTAAAAAAATATATATTTAAAGTACATTTCATACGCACCTCTATTACATTTTTGTATTTACAATAAATTGCTTTGAATATCATATTCCTAAGCTTTAGTCATTACATAGTTTCTCTTATAGATACAAGTATAATTATATCTTAAGTTTTATGTCCACCTCTTCTTCACTAAAAAGCCCAACATACTTCATAGCGATAATATAAATTTACATTTCATTAACTAAAGTGTAATAACGAACACAGACGTAGGAGTGTTTGTCTAATGGATAATATGAAAGGGTTAAGTTCAGAAGTTGGTTTTCATGTTTTACAAAGTCACATTGCTATCATTTGAACAACTGTTAATGGGTGATAAATATGTATTTAAATGTACAAAATATAAAGTTCGAAAAGACCTTAACAAAACTTATTTCTACAAGTAATAAATATTTAACTTAAGGAGTCTCGTTTTGCAGTTAGATGTAAATTTATTAACTTTGCGTTTTTCAACAGAGAACCTTCTTTTACTCCGCTGTATTTTTTTTTTGTTGACAACTGTAAGAACACTTTACACGAAGAACAAAATTATTGCTGGGAGAACTATACACAGATTAATAACGGTTTATTTGAATTTTTCTTCTTTAAAGTATCACATTTCCTCAATTCTTACTGATGTTTTATTAAACAAAATTGGAAACGAAAAAACAACTTAAACATGTGAAAACTAGTGTCAAGTTAAAATAAAAGAAAGTAAAACTGAATATATCTGTACAGACCATCAGAGGTATGCCTACAGGTGTATAACACAAACTATGGCACAATTTCAAAAAACCCACCTTCCCTTGTTCTGTTCATTTCATTTTTCCCCGCTTAGCCTACACCTCGTTTAAATATTGAGTAATGTAAATAAAGTTGAGTAAGCACTCGTGAGTCAGCACTCCAGACAACGATGAGTTCCCACTCCATGAGTCAGTATAGTTTCGTTTTATTTATTCTGGTTGTTCGCAAAGTGCCCATTCTCTGACTGTTGAGAGAGCGATCAACAGATCCCTACTAGGAGAACTGCCGCAAACCTGTTTCGATATATATTGTAATATGAAGTCACTATTTTTTTTCTTTATGCGAGTGCTATTGTTTTTTTTTTCGACAAGAGTTATTTCATTTCTCTTGTTTACTATAGCCAAATTGATATTGCTTGTTTAATTAGAACAAATGGATAAACTAGAAACAGGAGAATTGTCTCAACAGTTGTGCTGTTCTGCATTTATGTCATTTTTGTTTTTGACTCACTTCAAACATCCGTCAAAATGCATGAGAAACTCAGATAAACTGTTATACAATTTAAAAAAACAACAACTTTAAATCATATTTGTGAAAGACTGAAAATACGTATCCGTATATAAATTTCATCAGATTATATAAACATTGTTATAAGCTTTATGAAATTAGTTTTTCATTCGTTTTCTAAGACGTTGATTTATAATTTACTATCTCTGTCTTACAATTAACGTTATAATAACAAAATAGAAGCTAAAATATAATATTTGTGCTGTTCTTAGGTTTAGTTAAATTCAGTTAACATACAAATGTTAGTACACAGATTTCAAGTTTTCAATAGGTTCTGAAGTACGATTATAAAAAAATCTCCCTCAAAAACAAAATTGTTGCTAAATTTTACCTTTTTGTATTTCAAACGATTTGTTTAAATCTTGGTTGCCCTGGACCAATGATAAAACTAGATTGAAATTTACCTAGTCAATGGATTTTTATCAATATTCTCTATACGCACTTAAATAAGTAAAAATCGTTGATACGATTTGAATTTTAAATTACAGATTTTCTTTTTAATTTAAAAAAAAATTTATAAATACACCTTACACGTATTGCCGGCAAAAAAATAATGTACGTATTTACACCTAAGTTTATTTAAATGAAATTTTTGTTCCACATAATTTTGGAATGCTGATTTTAAATTTACTAATAGCTTTGACTGCGAATTACAAATGACATTAATAAAATAAAATGGTGGACAAATATTTACCATATTTTGTTTGTTAGAAAATGAAGGAAGCAATAAATACAGGAGAATCGAAAAGTGAAATATTATCAGAATATTATGTTGGTTGTCGTTTAATTAATTTTTTTTTTTGAATTATCACAACAGATTAAGAAAATCCTTCTCATAGAGCCTTCTATTAAAAATGTTATTCTAGTACAATAACTGTAAGTTTTAAAATGGGGGCCGTTCAAAGAGCAATAATTAAAAAAATTACGATTATTACATTTAAAATGACATTTAGTATGTGGCGGATTGTTGAAAAGAAATGTATTATGTCTACTATACTGCATTATAAACGTAAATACAACCAGTATAGTTCAAAACTCCATAAAATTAATTAGCAATCGAAGATGTAGTGACTATAGAAATTTAAAGCTACTATTATTTAGATATCCCGTTTTTTCTTTTGAACAAAAATAAATATTTCTCACAATAAATATACTTAACTGTAGGAGATGAAAGTCTTTCAAAAGGAAACACATTCAATTGATTTACAGGAAAGTAAGGGATAAGAAGTAGAGCGTAAAATTGTTATTTACAGTGAAATAAGTTGAAGTAAAGTAATTTGAAGACAACTTTGATACATTTTTATTTGAAAAAAAACATTAAAAATACTTTGGAAACCCTAAAATAAATATTAGATGTGAAATATACAGTTAACCGATACAAAACTCATTCTGTTTTTTCTGAAGTGAAAGAGATTATGTTGAAGTAAAACA
Source organism: Aphrophora alni (assembly GCA_963513935.1). Taxonomy (NCBI): domain Eukaryota; kingdom Metazoa; phylum Arthropoda; class Insecta; order Hemiptera; family Aphrophoridae; genus Aphrophora; species Aphrophora alni. The sequence goes on from OY740770.1 coordinate 86,356,282, forward strand.
ATATTTAAACAAGATTGTTACCAAAAATGTCTTACTTGTAATGTCGTTCTAATGAGAAAAAATAGTAATATATTTATAATTTCTAACAATCGTCTTATTTTAATTCTCCATACTGGATGGTCTCTCTTTACATGTCGTTTAAAAAAGATAATTACAAGTGCTTACAAAGTGTTTAATTTAAAATATTTTCGTTTCAGTTTAATTTTTACATTATAATTTATAAGGGAAATGTGTAATGTCTTGGAAAAAGGATTTACTTTCAATTACGTTAGAAAATCACTAAAAATATACTAAACCATAAATGACCTAGTTAATTTTTTTACAGCTTTTTAGAAATTAGAAGATATCGTGATAGATATATTCATAATTTTCATTATCATATACCTAATTGTAAAGTTGGTAGATGGGTGTCAAAAGCTCAATTGCAACATTTGGGAGGTGTTTTTAGTGGGTCTACCCCCATACTACTGGGTCTTACGGGAGTTTTAGTGCCTGTTGCAGGTTGTCACCTACCCTCCAAGAATTAAAAATTAATATTATATAAAAATATATACACTTGATAATTTGTGCTCGGTCTCTGATGTTTTAGTTAAAAAAATATTCTCATTCTAGTTCATGTACCAAGAATATGATTTACTAAAGTTACATTTAACCAGGATGACAAATATATATATGTCATATGTGTCATATATGTCCTACTTGGTTAAGTAGGAATTATTTATTTTAAACATTAATGTATAAAAGAATCATACCGAATTGATTAATAATATAAAATATCATTTATCTGGAAAAAACGTACGCAAGCAAGCAAAATTAGTTGCACGTTAGGCAAAAATTTTATAATGAATTATCTATTATTTAAATCTATTATTTGTATTAGTAATTATCATTTAATGAAGTTTTGTTTTGTATTACAAAATAAGTTTGACACTGGAATATTGGTACGTATTTGTTACGAATCTACCACGTATTATATATTTACTGATGGAATATATAATCAATATACATACATACCACTAGTAGAATAATAAAAGCTAAATCAAAATGAAATTATTATTGTTATAATAATTAGTTTTCATCGATTTTCTGTAATGGTGTTTCTATTTTCTACACAAGAATTTTTCAAAGTAAATGAGTAGTTTTAATAATTTCAAAAAGATAAAAAAAAAAAAAAAAAAAAAAAAAAACATATCAATACAGATAACAAGTAAATATGTTTCTAAACACCAGAGTAGCAAATGAAATGCCGCAGAGAACGTTTTCTTCTTTCAGAATGTCTGCCAACAATAGAGGAAATATTCTCAACACAAAATAACATTCAACCGGCGTACAACACAGAGAGTGAAGTTTTTCCTCGGAGAGTATAGAAATTCAATTGAGGAATATAATTTCCATTCTCCGTGAGAATATGTAACAGATATAATATAATAAATATTATAATAAAATGTATATTATATAATGTGTAGCGAAACCCATTCACTTAAGAAAAAAAAAGTTTATATAATGACGAAATTTATTCTTTTGAAGTTTTTTTTCTTATCCCAAGTAGTCTCATTAGACATTATATATAATATACCATTGCAATTCCGAATTTCGTGATGTAAAATAACTAAAGTCTTTTACATGTTACATTCAAAGCTAAAATTGAACAATGTCTATTGAAACGCTTTAGAGCCGTTGAGTTTTGTATAATGAGACACACTTGTGTATGGAAAATAAAAACGACTAAACAAATTTTCGATTCATTCCAAGAAACGTGGATTATTTTCTTCCTCTTTTCACAATGATTTTAAAACACAAATTGTAAAAGAAGCCAGTATATATAAATATATACATTAGGAATATCATCATTATGGCTCCAATTCTTGATTTAAATTTATTTTTAATTAATAGTAACGATAATTGTATAGTACTTGTTGTTATAACTAGGCTAAGTTACATTTATTTTGAATATTACATCTCCATAAAAAAAAAGACAAGAAATATGTTTGTCAGATGAAGCAAGCCTACATCCATTAAAGGCTGTATAGCCTTTTTCTTCTATTTTTCAGCTATGTAAATATCCGATTCTCAATTTTTTTTTATTTAGAATAACTGAAGCCATTTGTATTGTACTTTAAAGGGTAAAATCGAACGAAGACTACTGTAACGTGTAAGAGCAGTTGTGCTTTGATTTTATAGGAGATTTTGAGTCACGACAATTATATTTAAATTGCATTATTAATAATATCATTTATGTTAATAATGATATAATGTAAAATTGAGTTCCGTTTGTATTTCTTGGGCGGCAGCGTTGAGATCGCAGTTCGTCCAATACGTAGTAATTGCTTTGAATCAAGGAGAAGGAGATGACGTCATTTTGACTTCCATGTTTGTTGTTTACGCTTTGTAGTGTATGTTTAGAATGACGAAATTTATTGAAAATACCGCTCCTTGTGAGATTAGAATCTGTAATTCCTTTTCTGAAGGAATAATACAAAACCAATCGACAAATGCGATGAGTGATTCAATGATAACATGATTCATGGGTCCGTGTGTTCAAAGAAGGATGTGATCAATGTAATGGAAGAAATGTTTCCTAAAATAATAAACCATTTGTTGTGAGAGTCCTCTCAGGTGCTGTACGTGTTTCAGGCAGAGTTGGTTTTCACAGACGGAAAAGGCCTTCGTTTGGTCATAAATCATTTTGAAATTATTATCTAGCGACATCCAAAATATTAAAAATGCTGCGTCTCGTCAAAATTGCATATAAACACACTGAGATATTTCACAGCAATTCTGAACTGATCTAAATTCTAAAATTTTAATACCTCTAAGATATCTTCACGGATAGAGTTTTTTAACTAAATGAGAGGCCAATATTTAATTATCTGTAGGCAAACATAAGAAGCTACCATATGGCATCGGATGATACTACGTAATAAATTAGTCAAAAGGTAATAACTTTCGATCAATCTTTAGAAAAATATTATAATTAATGTTGACTTGCGTATTTGGTCATATTTCCCCGAGTTATTGTAGGAACTACGAGTGAAACTGTTAAACAGTACACAGTTCATATTTGTAAGGAAATTCGTTGTTTTTACAATGAAAATTTTTATTTGTATAAGGATTTTAAAACTTTAAAAAATCCCCATTGTGTAATTAAAAATAATTTGTTTATTTATTTATTTTTTATTTCACAAACAATATATTCCAAATGTCATGTTTGTATTTTAATTATCTAGAAGAAATTGTCCACAAACACACACATTCTTGTTTACAATCACTTATACATATATTCACTTACTATAGTAATGTACATGGTTTTGCATATTTTGAGTCCCATGATGTAATTATAAAACACTAAATGTATGCTATATCATTCTGGGCTGTACTTAAATTTGGAAATATTAAGACTTCAAATATAAAGTGTCACCTATAAGGAATCTCAAAGAAACTCTGATGTTCAGACATACAAGAAGTATATTTTATTTATAAAAATACTTATATAATTGAGAATTAATAACACCATGGTAATGAAATTAATAAATATATAATTTAAGTTAAATAATAAAGGAGTACATAAATAACATAGGCCTATTTATCATATTAAAAAACAATTTTTCGTATACTTTATGAATAACAAATAATTCATATTATAAATATTACTTCACTAATGTACACAAATAGGCAAGACAAATAAAATAAAAAAATGGTTTTGCACTGAGCAGAGGCATTACTTGTTAAAACTACATAAAACGATTTTCATACCAATATCTCCACTTCCAATGATTTTTGTTGTGAACAAACAAATATTCACAATATTTTTTGTTGTGTAAGCTAATGTTTATTAGCCTCGATGTATATAAACTATCAGTTCCCCATAAATTTAAGAAAATTCTCCTTTTGTGACATTTTCCAACATGGTGGGAGACCTCTCACGATGTCAGTCAGGATATGCTAAACGCCTATATTTCTTCTCTTGTAAAATTGGCTTAGTTTTAGTATGTTACGTGTTACAACAAATATAATTTAATTTCATAGATGTAATGGCTTTTGATATCAGAGTAGGTACATTGAATTAAAAAAGAGTACATTATAAACAAAATTATTTTAGGCAGAAACACAATTTTAAAATAAAAGGATAGATATGAATACAAAATAATGGATATATCTATATAGATGAAAGAATTGCATAAATTTGTGCTAAAACTTCCGATACATAAATGACAATAATAAAACGTGCAGAGAAAAAAAGCCAAGCAGAAGAAAAAACAATAAAGATGTTACGCCAGATGAATACTACATGGAACAAATACAAAGAAGGTAATGTTGCTAAAGTTTTATAAAAGTATAAACCTGATAATGCACATTATCTATCAGAAGGACAGATGTGTGCTGAGATTGAATATAGAGATGGAAGAACGAAACAAAGCCATAATCCCAGCACAGCACTGAATATAAAATTTATATTAAAAGAACAGGTGCTTTAATAATCATCGTCTTATACTTTAAAAAGTGACATAAAAAGAGGAGCAAGTAAAAAATAACAAATAATAAATCGACGACAAGTTTAATGATACAAGTGCTTTAAAGTTTATTATGCAACAAAGTTGTCATTAAACATTAATTTAAAAAAGAAAGAACATTTTTTTTTATATTTTTTATAAACATATCTAGTTTCATAAAACTTACCTAGTTATTGAGAACGTTTTGAATTTGTTTTCATAAATTTTCTAAACACTGCAAATATATTAATAATCGGAGACATAGCTTAGGTAATTAATACCATGATAATACGTCATTGTTAGGATGTTTTCATCGGAAATACAACTAGTGCATCCACCAAGGAAGCAAAGGTGATACTCAAGATTATAAAATAAACACTCCTGTCAAAACATATACATCACCCAATATAAATTATAAGGCATAGAGTGTTCCAGAAAATATCCATAAACATATTTTGTAATAAACCTTGAGATATAAAATAAAATAATTTTGAACTAAAAGAGACTATTGTTGAATTCAATAAATTTAGATTTTATCAAGTTATATTATATAGTTATTATCAGATTTTACAGTCATCTTATTTGCAGACGTGGAACTTGAACGTGCACTATCATGCTCCCTAAAATATTATCGTTTACATTTTTAATCTATATGTCCTCGATAGTCGTGCATTTATTTGTTTTTTTTTTGGATGTTAACCAAATTTGATGAAGTCTGCTAACAAGAAAAATGGTTAGTTAACATCGAAAGTCCTTTTTTAGTTGATTTTTAAAATTGTCTACTCTAAGATTACCAATTATTTGATGTATACCAAACGTAGTGTAGCATTTATGATGGGCTCTGGCATGCTTTTCGACAACAGTTTATTCAACTGTATAGATTGATATTCATACATTTACAAGTCTAAAACGTTTGATTTCATAAGATGAGTAATGACTACCTTTAAAACTCTGCTAATTCTTAACATAAGAAGTAAAGTTGTTTCATAGATATTCGTTTAGAATTAACAGAAATTAGACATGTAATAGCAGATTTACACACTAGTTTAATTTTTAGGAATGAAAATTCAATTTGAAACCCAACATTATATTTACAATGGATGAATTTAGAATTTAAGATTTTTGACTTTATTTGTAATCTTAAAAGATCCTAATCTCAAGTCAGTGCACATTGATTTACATTATTTTACTCCGTACTCAAATATGTAAATGTGATAGAAAGTTTTTGACCTCTTTCTTACTTTTACATTTTCCTAAGGAGATGCTTGTCAAACTTGAATAATTCCGCATTATCTATACTCTGCATCAAACATAAATATTTTGGCCGCTACGTCTTCCTAGCAAAAAGCTATAAGTTTTGGCGATACCTCTCTATTCTTTCACAATTTTTACTCCCACTCCCTTTAACGATTGAAATCAAAATATATTTTTCTTGAATGGGTCACTCATCCCCTCTCCAAACTGTGAAATTTTTATCCAAGGCCAACTCTACTCGTGGCAACATAAATACCACACCCGGGATCAGTCCGAAAATGGAATATTAAGTTACTAAACCCTAATCAATAAAATTATTTGATGGTGTTAAAATTATTTAGTGTTGAGCACGAGAAGGATGGAATATGTCGTATCGGAAGTTTTGTACCATCACAGCAATTCTGGTAAAACTTTATAGTTACAAAAAATGTTATGACAGTATCTTTTATAATAGTTTCACAAAATAGATTTATTAATTATTTTTTACACAATTTTTATTCATATTTTTTTGGAACTTCCAGGCCATTATAATAAAACAATTTGACTTAATGAAATATTTTGAGAGACCAAAAATATGTATTTGTATACATTAAAAAATTTAAAATAAAATATCGATTCAATTATAATTTTCTATATCTCAGTATTGATTTTTTAAATGTGTAATTTATTTTAAAAAGTAGGCGATTTTTAAACACATAAAAAAGTTATATAATAATTTTAAATTACAACACGCTTATTATTAAAATATATTTGAATGCTTTCCAAAACACCAATGTTTATGTTTCGACAAACTGTATTACCGCTATACATTTCCTTGCCAGTAAACTGTAAATACTTTATAATCTATAAGCCATGGGATTACTGTATGTTTGCAATGAAAGCATAAAACCTTCACTAAAACTGTATTTAACGCAGCTGCAGCTAATGTTCTGTTATTGGAATTGCCTTAAGCCATTTCCCAATGTTTATAATCCGTTGAGTTTTCATCATAATTTAGAACAGGAAAGTATGAAAGGAAAATACGCAACACAAGCCTTAAAACCACAAATTAAATATACTTTACTCCAAATAGAAATACACTCATCATATATTTAATAACCATAATGCTCTCTCTATTCATTGTAATTTACAGTTAAAACACCCACTTGAAGACAAATTGATTTATAATGCTCTCAACTAAAATATATAACTTTGTCATATAAACATCATCTGATATAAACAAACAAGGTAAATTTGGATATAAAACAATTTTATAAATTCACATTTTTAATAGATCCTCTAAAATTTGACTTTTTCCGACCTTAATCTTTTACGTTTAGTCAGTGGTGAGCGTTAATATTTTTCACAGTTCTTTTAGTCATTTTCAATTTTTTTCCAATCACATTGATTAGTCCTTGGCAGGATTAAAATTTTACATAATACACTTAAATAGAATATTCTACCTTATTACTGTTGGCGGCTAAATATTCTAAATTAAACTATTTTATCTTACAATGTTATTAAGCACTCTAGGCATACATTTAACGTTATTACATAAATAATTTTTGTAGATAGAATAAGATAGGAAAATTGTCAGATAACAATATATATATATATATATATATATATATATATATATATATATATATTATAGAAATAAAAACATTGTACACTTAAATAATTCCTTATAATCTAAACTCTGCATCAAATATCAATAACATTTGGACTTTCGTTTTTGAAATAAGGTTTAGCTATTGATGTTGACTCTCCATCTTTTCACTATTTTACCCTACGTACGTACACACGCACAAAGACACCGATACACTGACCCTTAATTACAAAAAATAACAACTGAAGAAAAAACCTAACCGTTAAAAACATATAGAAATAGATTAAAATAATAAACATTATATTGAGTTAACGTAAAAATTCTATTACATAAAAATACACAATGATGAAAAAGAACGTTAGACGTATTCAGTTTAATTTCATTCCTCCGTAATATTAGTGTCTTGGAAAAACTATCGAAATTAGCTCTGAAAGTACGTTGGTGAACTATGAATGAAATGTTTTGGAACGTTTTATTTACTGTTCTATATCTGGAAATATATAGAAGTGAATGGCAGCAATGTTTTCAGACGAAAATTTTGTAAAATGATTAAATTTTATGAGAAAACCAGCTTTAATATGTCAAAAAAAGAAAAGCAAACAGTCAGCAGATCCTCCAAAATATTTATCAAATTAAACCAATTTTCTTTTAATAATGTCACTAACAATGATTTTATGTAGAACAATTTAAAACTAGGGATTTATAGGGTACAATTTTTTGACGTTGATTGCAAGACTAATTTTGGTTTTGGTGCTGAAAATTTACGATAAGAATTATCGTTGATATTAATGGTTGGGATGGATAAAATTATCATAGATTTAGATTTTTTGGGAATCCAGATATAAAAAATATAGGGTTACACATAAAAGCGTAGACTATTACTCATTTAAAAATGTGGGTTCGGCACAGACAATTTTCTTTGATAATATGAAAATGAACTTCTATTACATTTATTTAAACAAACTTATTCAACTATAAAGTAAGTGTACATCTAGGATACATGAATATTTCTAGTATGCAAGTTTCAAAATTGTTAAATCCTTACTATTCAGTTGGTAGAAGTGAAATTTACATGGTATAATATTTATAACGTAGATAAGTTAATACGACATTGAGATGTGTACGTTATTACATAATATACGAAGTTAAAAATAAATCGATTACTTCGAGCAAGTAAAGCAATACGAACAAGTTCAATCAATATTAGATGTTAAAAATAACTGCAAATAATTAAGTGATAAAACAACCTACATCTTTTCCTCCATGATGACAACTTTGTTCCTGTCCTGAAGGTTCAGTGCAGACATTAAATAGGGAGACAAGGCAACAATGGGAGAGGGGAGAGGAGAGATCTAGTCTAGCGACCCTTATTTATTAAAGTCGTGCTAAAGATTTATTGCAGTACTTTATCAGCTAGGGTTAAGACTAATCTAGCAGTACACAAAGGCTAGAAATACAAAAAATTAGGATAAATGTATTTTATTTTCAAAGGTTTCGCATCTTACTCCAGGCCAAGTTGTTAACTATTTTGGAAGGATCTCTTTTGAACATATTAAACAGCTAAATAAAACGTTTATTTGACATCAATTTGTAATAAAAGCTATCCTAATTTGTAGAGTTTATTCTGTTTTACATTGATTTATTTTTTTTCCTTAAAAGCACCCATAAATCAATAAAAGAAAATGTAACCTAGCCGAATGGATGTTGATACTGATTTACAGTACTTGGTGTTGTTGATGATAACTTACTGGTTGCAATGTTAAGCTTGATTTATAACAGTAATTTTTATTTTGAAAAATGTATACATTTTTGTTATTGTTTATAAGATATAGTTCGATATTTAATATTAATATACGATTACTTATCGTCGACCAATACAATAAATTACGAATTAGGATAATATTTTTTTCTGGAAGTTATTCTCTTAATGAATATGAAGATAATATGTGATTTCAATATTTGTTTTCTTAAGTATTGCTTAGAATAGCTATATTTATAAACTCAACTTGCAGTTAATAAATTTACGTCTTTGCGTGTGCATTTTTGTCAATATTCTTCAAAATGTTTGATGCGCTCTATCTTGGTAGTAGTACACGAAAATTGCACAAATTTTGTTAAAGAAGATTTTTAAGCCGTTTTATACACCGCCATTTTAAAATAAATATGTATTGAAAACTAGTTGTCTAGATACCTCTACGAAACTAAAGTCTAGTTTGACTGTCTTTGCATTACGTCAGACGTCCATTTGTAGGCTGATTGGGGTTATCTTTAACGCATTGAATAAAAACCTAAATGTTCTTTTTAGATTAACTTAACCGGCGTTTGTAATGTAATTTAGCTTCTACATTGCCTCTTAGCTCCTAATTAATTAGGTTGTAGTTGTAGTCTACGTAAAATATTAACGGTGCAAAAACATTTAATTAATTTCTTCACAAATCCATATGAAAGCCCTAAATTCATATTAGTTGTTATTTTCATCATGGTGTCCCTAATACTACTAAAATTAAAAGTGAGGAATAAAATTAAAATTATAGATAATTTAATACGGATAAAGTAAAACAATCATAAAAAAAAGAATAACTATTTAATGTTAACAAACTTTCAAGCATACTATATTAAAATCGTTTTGACAAAACTTAATGAAATGTCGTGGAGAATTGGGATTTATAGAGTGTAACAAAAACAATAGAAATAGACTCAATAGTCGTAAAATCTCAGAAGAAATATCCATACGACAAATCAAAAAATGTTCTAGTGATGTTGTTCATTCATGACAATGACAATGACTACAAATATGGAACATTGATAAATTTTGAAAAAAAAAGAAGAAAAAAAAAATTTAGCCTAAAAATCTTCTTTTTTAACCTTTTTAGTAATATATTTATAAATACTATTTCATAATTGTATAGCAAAATATTTCCAAGAACGTCTTACCTTTTTAATTAATTTAATGTTTAAGATGATGAATGCATTGTAAAAAGTTAAATACATTGTAATTTGCAAGCTAATGGCATACAACGAGCTTTACATTTTTTATCTCCATTTAACTATGGAAAGAAACAAAGTAATTTAATATGAATAAAAAAAACAATTTCCTCGTTACATTCGTCAGCATATTAATGACGTGCAGTTCAAGCGAATTGCTTACACGGTTATTGCAGGGGTTTTGTTATTTAACTTTCATATTTCCGAGATTTATAGCTTGATATCTTTTATCTACTTTAAAACATGTATAGACACGAGATAAAATATACCGGTATTTATTCCTTTTTTTATTAATTTTTTTAGGGTATTTCATTTTGTCATACGAAGAAAGTTTAATAAATGAAAGGATTAATGAAATTAAACCATCCTGTAGACCATATTTTAATATAACTTTAAGAATAATGTTATTTGTTTCGTTTAGTTTAAAAAATAACATAAATTAACTCCCACAATATCGTTCCAAAAACTGTGTCAACTATACTGTAACTGTCCAATATGTAGGACTGTATTTTTGACAGGATTTGTCTGGATACCTGTATTTTAATCAGCTATTAGAAAAATTCAAAGATATTTTACACTAATAATATTACTCATACAATTTCTAAACATTCTTGTTTAATTGATTTTATCTTCCAAATCCGTAAAAAATAAACGTGATAAAATATTGTTTTTGATACAACATATTAATTACTGTAGAGAAGAGTTTTTAACTTAGACCTATAATTGTTGTTCTATTCAATTATTGTATAATCAACTGATAATCTTATGACAAATTACACGAAGTTTAGCACATACTCTGGGAGTAGACAATTTTTTTTCTGACATCTTTTTTTAGTTGTTAAGATGAACAAAATAATTTAATATAGACTGAAAACGATTTATAGGTAAGAAGAAACTTCTAGAAATAATTTCAAACTTCAATATTTGAAACCATGGCTAGCTTATTTTTAACGAACAAACATCCTCAACTAATAATAAATCACAACTTACGTGACAAACTTAATGAAATGTAACAATTTCATACTCGGCCTACAAACAGATATAATTACATAGAATAAAACTCGAACACAAGATCTCACAAAAATTACGTTTACTTAATTAAACGCGTTTCAACGACAAAGTCGCCATCCTCAGTGATACATGAGCTACAATAACTAAACTATAACAGTTATAGTTTAGTTATTGTAGCTCATGTATCACTGAGGATGGCGACTTTGTCGTTGAACAGCGTTTAATTAAGTAAAAGTAATTTTTGTGAGATCTTGTGTTAAAGTTTTATTCTATCTAATATTATCTCACAAGTCAAACTCAAAATTTATTAATAGATATAATTACAGTTATTTATTTTTATTTTTAGGTATTATAAACTAACCCATCAATTTGTTGCATTAAAATACACTTTTGGCGATTGGTGAATGTAAATTTTAATGTATAAGATATTTAACAGCTATTGTTGTTTGTGTCTTAATAATATCAAGTAAAGCTAGCAAAAAAAATCTGTCAATAATTGTATAATTGTAAACATTAGAGCTAGCGGTATTATCTATCATATAATACATATAATATGGAAGAACACTGAAGAACTCGGGTGTTTTTAAAACATAGTGAGTGGTTTTTTAACATTATGGTAGCTGAACTAACTTATTTTATGATGGATGCTTCTTTATAACAAATAAATGTTATTGTTTTTAGTTAACTAACTCCCATTTTTGTAAAATAATTTATATTTGTAAACGTTTCTACTATATTCACTAATTTTTAAATTAAAATATATTGAAAAAATCCTAAACAAGTAAGCATTTTTATAATTGTGTTATAAATTATAGCGATATGTATATATTAGGCTATATATTTTCCTTCCATATTAAATTAACCTTCTTAATTCGTTCATTATAACTACATGAACTACTTTTTAATAACTAAGTAAATATCCTCAGTTGCTACATACACACAACCCTGATGACAGTCGTGTCTTGTATTTGTATTAAAGTGGGTTCACAGAAGGTAGAATCAGTTTCAGATTTTTACGTAACCAAACCATTAAATGTACCTATCCCGATACCATCACCAGGACACCTTGGATGTAAATCTAGTTTTACTTGATAAACTCAAACTATTGAACAGATTTTAAAAATAAATACTCTATATCATGCCAAAAATCTTGACTAATCCTATTAATACTTGCACCATCGTATTCGAAAACGTCGCCTTAAACATGTCTATTGACAATTATCTTTGGAAATAAATCGATGCTATTAAACACGTGACATAAGAATTGTTCACTATCATTCGGGATTGATTATTGAACGTCCCTCAGAGGCAGCTCATTATTTTCAGTACAAGTGTGGAAATCCCGAGGTCTACAAGTTTCAAATCTGGTTTCTCTTTACCAACTTTTGTTCTTTTCCGACTCTGATGCTATTAAATTATGCCAGAAGTAGAAGTTTTATTTTATGTTCTCTTCTCCCTACTATAACATAAGGCGATAATGACCGAGTGCTTTTTCGCCTTTAATCAACGTAGGAAAACAAGAATATGGATTAGAGACTTTTGTTAAAATCTTTTAAAATAGCTTCACTTTTACTTCTCAGTGATTTAATCCAAAATATTTACTTTTGTGTTATTTATTGCCTCTTTTTTGCCCCTCAGATAATTGAATGTATATCTACCAGCAATTATATAAAATGAAATACTTATTGATCATAAGTAATATTTAAAAAATGTTGTTTAATAATAAAAGTAGTTTATTTTGTCGTTGTTCTATATATATATATGTCTTTACGTATGTATGATTTGTTGTTCATGTATTATTGTTTAATCCTTTGTATTACCATATATTGTTTAAAATTAAACTGTACATTAATTTATTTGTTTTCACCCTAGGTATGTCTGGTGATGTTCATCTCAAATGTGTGAGTATTTATAAAATAAATATAACGTAACACAGACGTATATATGGGAACAAATTTTAAATTTTGATACTCCATACTTTAACCCACAAAATTGAAATTTCAATATGTAAAATCTTATTAACAGAAAAATTTAAGTATTTCCTTATTGTGAAAAATTGTATTATGGAGCTAAAAAATATGTAAAATCTTTTGTATTATTTGTATGCATCATTGTAAAGAAAAAAAAAATTAAAAAACGAATGTGTATTCGTGGAGTTTTCTTTTTAAGAATTTTTTTTTTCTAACAAGCCAAATATAAATCTCCCTAGCAACGTGTATCAGCATATCGGTAATAAAAGTCATGGCCCACAGTAAAATAATATTGGTTATTTATCAAGATTTGAATATATTTTAATTGATCATTCTTTCCTAATAAAAAGATAAGTTACACAATTATGTCAACCACATTTAATATTATATCATTTTTAATGCCTATATTTTGAGACTGAAACTGGAGTAGTTTAGATTTTAGGACATATAGTATATTTTGAACATTTTAGTTAATAAATAATACCAAAATAAGGATTTAAAATGCAAAAAAAAATTATAAATTTCTTGAAATATTTAAATTATATAATTATATTTGATTGATAATTATAATTGATTATAATTGATAAATAATTATATTTATCATAAGCATAATGTACGTGTATACTTCTATAATGTTAATCTTAGTTACATACAGTGCCTATAATAAATCTGCATTACATGAGTAATATAATTTATCTAAAATAGAAGAGAAATGTTTAGCAATTGAAGTTCTACTTCCTACAATATAAAATTTAATTAGAAAGGTTGATCGTGTGAATATGGAACAATATTGATTTTCATGAATTATTTCAATATTTTCTAAAGATAAAGAACTGGAGCTATACCTTTTTACTAATTGATAATTTAATTTCATCCGTTGCCATATGGCGACCACTTCTGTTTAACTAAAGTGCCACGTGCTAATGTAGGTTAAACATTGTGCTTACGTAATTTAGCAAAATGTTAGAGGTATTAAAATAACCTAAAATTCACATGTAGATATTTTTATTCATGAAAAAACAATCCCTGCCGAATCATTTACTTATTTTTAAAGCGGTTTTGTTGAAATTCTGAAACCTAATGATTTTGAGACTGAGTAACAAGAATTTGTTATTATTATTCGCATCTAAACCAAAACCTTTGTATCTAATAAGATCAGTGGCAAGCAGTAAGAAGGCCGGGAAGAATTATATAAGCTGAGTGGTCGCTTTCACAAAAAACTGTTCAATATTTAAAGTCCATTATAACAGCAACTATATTGTACTTAAAACAGGGGTATGGTTCTTCCATGAACCCAAGTAAATAACGTCTGGTTTTCGTAAATAATTTTGCTTTAATATTTCGCTAGCAATGAAATACAACAAGTACAGACATAGATGACGCTCGGTTTTAAGGTATTCATTAAACAAATTGTCATATTATTCTCCAATTGATTACATGCAAATTGTGTTTACCGTTAGAATTATTTGGATTTTAATTACATTTGAAGTTCTACATGTTGTATGAAAGAAATTTAATTATATTGTGATTAAAATATATTTAATGTTTTACCATTATTGAAATGATATATTCGTTAATTATAGTCATATAACGTAGTGTTTTTTTTTAAATAATTTAAGAGAGGAGGAAATGGTTTTGTCTGTCAAGATAAATTTTATATTCAAGTACAGTTGTAGTTTACGCAGTGTGCACTAAGAAACATTTTGATGGTCATCTCCAAACAAACGAATTTGTAAGTGATTCATATTTTAATTGTTGTTTCAAGTTACTCCTTTTATTTCCTTTCCATCAGTTTCTTAGTGAAGCATACCTAAATTAATGTGAAGGTTTATAGATCTGTTTTAGGTGAATAAAAATATTTCACTCCTTACATTTATCTTCTTTTGTTGTTCGTAGGTTTGTACGTCCGTCACGTCCGAGTTTTAAAGAAAACCTTTAAACTGATATCATTCAATTTGATTTTTTTATTAATTTTATTTTTTTAGCAGGATAGATTCATTATAGTAATAATATATTTAATATATAGTAGTGGTTGACTCCTCTCTTTGAAGTTTGATTAAACATTGCTAAATTCCAGCTGTTTACTCCATGGTGCCAACCAGGTTTTCTAGGATTAAAGCTATAAAAACCTATATACCTAATAGGAGATTTTCTTCCATTTTCTGCAGTTTGTCACAACTAACCACTACCTTATTCCCATCTTTTTACAATCCCAGATGTGATAAATATCAACTGAAGGGAGCTTCAGCCCTACACATGTACTAGTAATCTCATTCTACCTTCATTTATATTTGCTGTAAATTGAATATAAAAATACTCTGTCCAGTTTTATCTCTCAAAGATTTAAACTGAATTGTATCTTTTCCTTAAACAAATATCAAATCGTAAATGTATTGCTTGAAAAAACATAAAATCATAATTACGTTGTAATTATCCAAACTTATTGCAACAAGTAAATATCACCTGAATATGTGGCAATAATTTAAAATGAACAACGGCAAAACTTGTTTCACTTACACTGGTAACATTTTAAAGTTGACACGTAACACATTATTAGAATAATAAATGGGTAATTAATTACCTCATTTCTCACCGTCAAGCACTCTAAATATATCCTGTCGGATTACCGGTTTCGGTGGTAATTGAAAATGATAATGATATGTATTTTTGTTTCTTACAATGTAGTCATAACACAAACTAATTTCACTCTTTTTTCTCTATTTTTTGCATAGATTTATTTCTTTTCTTTATGCTTTGACTAAGTTGTAAATTATAAGTATAAATACTCATTCTGTGAATTAATTGAATAAATTTAATGAAATATTTGTAACCTGTTGCGATTTCCTTAGAATGAAGTTATAGAAGTTATATATAAGTGTGTGTGTGTGTATTCACGATAATGTTTGTGTCAGATATTTTTATAACAAAACTTGTGTTGTTGTGTTGTTAAAATATTGTGAATAATAATCCTTATTTCGCAGAATTAAAAATAAAATACTTAGCAAATGACTTCAGCCCCCCCCTCTCCCCAACGTGTATGTACACATTGTAGGTATCTAATATATTTATACTCATTTTTCTCCTTCTGTATTCTCCTAAGCAATTGTATTTTCATTCTCCGTGAGGCAAACATTTCTCCCTGTACTATGCTATATTTGAATGTTATTTGCAATAAAAGTATTATTTCCTGTATTGTTAGCAGGCATGCTCAGAAAAAGATAACCGTCTCTGCGGTATTCTATTCCGTTCTACAATATTTCTACTTTAGTGTTTGGAACATGTTGCTCGTTATCCGTATTGTTAGAATACAATTGTTACAGTTTAGTTTTGTTTCTTGTTTTTGTTTCGAGGAATTCTTGTTTTCCTTATTGTGTATATCGTCACAGAGTTAATGGATATTTGATAATATTTTGGCTTCAGAGAAACGGATATTTTGACAACTTTCTTTTCTAACTCTAATGATTTAGTTAGGTTTTCAAAGTTATTTTAAATATTTTTCAGTTAAAAATGCATCAAAATTGTCTTCAAATTATTTTAGATCAACTTATTTTACTGTAAACACTAATTCTTATGCTTTATTTCTTTTCCTTTATTTTCCTGCAAATCAATTGAATTTTCTGCTTTTCTGAAGATGAATTTATTAACTATGTGAATTATTTATTTCTGTTTGTTAAAAAAAAATGGAGAAAGAAGATAATAATTCCGTTAAATTATCTTACTTTAGTATTTTTATTACTAAATTTATTTCTGTGAACATTAATGGTTTTATTTATGTGTGTGTTGTTAATGCTTAGATTTTAATGCATTATAATAGAAATTATTAATTTCCATCCAAGAATCCATTGCAATAATTTTCAATGATGAAAAGAAACTCATTCTGCACACACACACACACATATATATATATATATATATATATATATATATATATATATATATATATATATATATATACGATAACCATCTTTATGTTTCCATTATAAATCTAGTAATCAGTTGTAATCAGACTATAGGCCTCAATAAATGACGCTATGATACGATGTTTCCTTAGTCTGTGGGGATAATTTGTCTTTTGAGTTGCAGGAGAACTAACATTTAATTAACTAACCTAACCTTTAATTAAAGCATTCAACAATTTTAATGCATTTATTGTTGCATTTCACTCCTTATATTCGATATCGCTTGCTTAAATGTTCAAAGAAGTTAATTTTGCTAGTACATATGGAATAATAATGACTAATAAAAACGATTTAGAATTCCCCCCCCCCCCCCGTTTGGGTTGGCAAGAGGTTTCTATTGTTCGTTATCCTAATAATCTTCAAGATAATTTATATACGGATAACCTACATATTTACAGACTTTCACACATAACGTTTTGCTTTCAGAATGTATGAATTTATCATTCTGAAACAGTTTATCTTAGTTTCTTATGCATTTTGACGTAAACTAGATGTGAAACAAAACCAAGAGATGACATGACATATATAAAGAACAATATAACAGCTGAGACACCCCACTTGTTCCTCGCTTATGCATTAGTTTTGATTAACTGCAACAAAATATTTGATGTTGTTTCTTTCAAATTAATTTGCTAAGTGTTTGTTTTGAGTTTTCGAAAGTCATTTAAAAATAGCTTTATATTTCGTAATCATGAATAAACGTATTTTATTTAATGTTTAGATCATATATTAAATAAAACACAACTTATAGTGTTAGGTTTTAAATACATAAATGATTAAATCAATAAATATTTTTATTTCACCATCGGTTGTTTCAGTAAACGGGCATTATAAATTGTTTACCTAAGGTAACAATGCCTTATACCATTTGTTAGTCGCCATTCCGAATTTTGATATATTAAATAATAAATGTAAGACTTACCGTCTACAATATTCTGATTTTGTCATTTATACGACAGCCGTTACAGCTATTCCGCCATTTTCATGTTATTTTTTTCAATACCATTAATAAGGAGGTGGGTAGTTTAGGAGTAGTATATTGTAAAACGAAATAGCGTAAAGAAAAGAAAGATATAGTTAGAAACGTATAGTAGCTTAGTTGTAATTCAGAGTCCACCTTGGACATATGTGCAATCTATGTGAAATTAATAATTAAACCAGACATACTGGTTTAAAACCTAATTACAAAAAGAATGACTAAATATACCTATATTATGTCTGAAATTTTATAATCTTCTTTTTTAGTGAGATAGTGAGTGTAGTATATATACAGTTAACTTTAGTTTTAATTAACAACGGATTTTAAATATTTGGATGTTTATTCAATTTTAATTTTATTTAAAGGAAAAAGCTTCAGTAACTAATGAGGAAGTAGTTTACTTTATATAAGGAAAGTTTCAAATAAACTATTGTTAAACCAGTCTATTGAAGTTCTATTTGCAATAGTTTTGTTCTTCATTATGTAAAATGTTTTCAAAGTTGTGTCATAAAGTACAACGGAATCTAAAAGGTTTTGCTCTTTGTAGTTAGCAGATAGTAATAAATTTCGATCTAAAATAGATGCCCTTTACTGTTTTGTTAAACATTACTCCGAGAAATATATTTTGCTGAACTCTTTTCAAATTATATTTGTGTAATATAAAATACAAAACTTTACTAATATTTTATCCACAATTAACATCTTTTCAAGTGATAGCAAACTTAGCGAAATATGAAAGCCAACTTCTAAACTTAACCCCTTCATATTATCCGTTAGGCAAACACTCTACTTCTCTGTCATTTACTACACTTGTAATACATGTAATACAAACTTGTATTTTCGCTAAGTTATAACTTGCGCATATATAGTTAAGGAGGTGGAAGTAAAATTCTAGATATAATTATACTCTTATGTTTAAGATAATCTGTGTTAGAACTGAGGCTAAGTGTAACTATATAAATACCATTAGTCGATAAACACTTGAGTGTTATTAAGTAGTTTAAGTGCTATTAGTAACACTTGTTTCTCTTACACTGGTAACATTTTAAAGCTGACACGTAACACATTATTAAAATAATAAATGGGTAATTAATTACCTCATTTCTCACCGTCAAGCACTCTAAATATATCCTGTCGGATTAACGGTTTCAGTGATTCATTTTACCATCATCGGATCAACCTTAAAATATGTATTTCATTCCTCTGTTAAGGAATACGTCGTAGAAATACACAAAACTAATACATAAGACACTAATAATACACAATTACTCGAAAACATGTACTGTGTTACAATAATAAAAAAAAGACATTCCAAGGTTTAAAATCAATCTGTGATTTGAAAACTTAGTTAAAACCTATGTTACTTTGTGGAGAGTATGTGTACAACTGGAGTTTTGTACAATTTTATGTAAGAGATAAGGATGTTCGATCATGGAGTTAGTTGGGTAATATTTTATCTCTCAACAGGATAGATGTGTTAAATAATTCGTTAGATGAATAATTACGTTTACCATTTAATACATTATGTGGATCACATTTTGAGGCAGTTGAAATTTCACATCGACTACTCAGCATACATCTAAATTATGATAACTTCAAATTGGAATATAACATAATGAAACACAAAGCCCTAGCAAACGGTTATGAACAGGGATTAATTGACAGACTTATTACAAGACAAAAAAGGAAAATGGATAACAAAAACAATGCCATAACCCCAGAGAAAACACTTATATATCCATTGAATATAACAAAAAATATATAATTTGACGTAAGGAAAAAGAAGAAAATATAATGTCATGTATATATATATATATATATATAATAAATATAAACATGTCAGATGTATATAAAGATTACATGTAGTGATAGTCCTAAATTTTATATCGGCCAAACTGGAAGCTTCATCAAACGGTTTAAGAAACATCTGCCTAGACCCCCATTATATGAACAGAAATCCAATTTCATCAAACATCTTACTGACTTTGACCACAAATATATCAAAGGTCCATCAAACAAAGGTTTGGTTCATAACAACCTATAAATTCTTCTCGCATGCAGAGAAGGCTTTATTGTCATCCCTGGAGGAATTCGAAATTTACACTGCTTCAAAATGTGATCCATACAATGTGTTAAATGCTAAACTGAATTATTCATCTTACGAATTATTTAACACAGCTATCCACTTGAGAATTAAAATATTACCAGAATAACGTCATGATCGAACATCCTTATCTCTTACATAAAATTGTACAAGACTCCAGTTGTATACATACTCTCAACAAAGTAACATATGTTTAACCGAGTCTTCACGTAATATGTTGATTTTTAACCTTTGAAATGTTTTTATTATTTTCATAGTCTACATGTTTTCAAGTGATTGTGTATGTGTTAGTTTTGTGTAGTTTTAACGTCGGGTTCCTCAACAGTGGAGTGAAATACATATTTTGAGGTTGATCTGATGATGATGGCATGAACCACCGAAACCGATAATCCGACGGGATATATTTAGAGTGCTTGACGATGAGAAATGAAGTAATTAATTACCCATTTATTATAATCATTCATTCTTGGAAGATAATAATATAATGTTTACATTAGTAGAACTAAATTACCCTCAGGCAGACACTGAAACACTGATATAGTTTTAATCAATTAACACTTAAAGACTTATTATTATAATTTCGTACTAATGTACACGTAAATGTTAAAATTGTTTAAAAAGCCATCCCGTCTTAACTGTGCGTTTCGCCTTCAGTCTCAAGGTTATCTAGATGATGACTTAGGTTTACTTTCATAGAGATCCCAAGAGTTCAAAATTCTTCTATATGTTGGTTTGGATATAACTGTGTCATATATAGAATTAGATGTGAAGTTTGAATTTACGTTTAGTTAATTGTCATGGTTACTTTTAAAATGTGAATATATATATATATATATATATATATATATATATATATATATATATATAATTTTTGATATTTAAATATCTACTTTTTTTTTCTTTTGTGAGGAATATATCCATATGCGTAATGGCGGTGCCATATGTATGTTTGGTTGATATTAGACGCTCTGAATATGGTGCGTTTCTATTGTACGTGTTCTTTGAAAAGGGTTTTTAATGTTCTGCCCGTTTGGGAAATGTCCTACCCTTGTTTGCAATCGCTGCACTATAATTTGTAAACATCTATCCATTTTGTAATGACTTACGGTGAAATGAATTATTCATGTAATCCTGTATGCTTCTATTGTTGGTTTTTAGTAGATTGATTTTGGACGGGTGTTCTAAAATGAAGTTGTTGTTTTTTTTGCTGACACAATTTGTATATCTCCATCGGTTTTATTAGGAGACTGTAGGTTTATTTATCCAATTGTTTTGTTTGTTTGTATAAACATTTGTTACCAATTGATTATCCATAGCCCTGTGTTATGTTTTTGATATATGTATTTATTTTTCAAAATCTGTTAGATCTAAACGTAAGAGATGGGTGGATTTTATTTAGATAATTATTGAAATTTCATAGTTTGTAAAACCGAAAATAGTCATCCTAATCCGACCTTAGTGTTTTGAATATTTCAATTTTTCCCCTAAAATAACTATTTTGTTTGTTTTAGACTAAATAAATATACTAACATTATTACTTTTCTAAATGAAAATGTTTGTATTTTACTCAAAACCTATGCATTTTCATAAAAGAATACCGAAATTAACAATTATTGATGGCAGGAAAGTTGAGAAATTTGAACTTTTCATCGATAAGCCTATATTTAAAAATAGTAAAAAATGTAAAGTAAAATGGAGAGATTTTTTTCCTAGACAGAGGTTCTATTCGTACAGTGTGTATTCTTTCCAAAACATTTAGACACTAGGTATCACTTATCCTGTATATATATATATATATATATATATATATATATATATATACTTATTAGTTGTATATATAATATATATATAGTGTATAAATACATGGTCTTAGATTTGAAGAAACTCCATTTTCTGCATCTTTATTAGAGAAACATTTGCTTGCCAAATTGTAATTCTCCTGCTTTATTTGGAAATTAATTAATTACTTATTCAAAACGTGTATGAAAACTTTGGTTAATCTACAAACTTTTCTCTCCCTGGTCGTCATACAACGTACGTATAAAATATCAGTAAATATACATAGGGTAATCGAAGCTAGAATTATGTAATCGAGCAAACCGATATATCTTATATTACAATTAGGAATCTGGTATTGATAATACAATTTACACTAATCAGTTATCATATTTCCGTTTTAAACAATAATTCATGAACATAATTTTTAGATAAGGGTCTTAACAAGATTATAAAAAAATTATTAATATTAATTAATGGAAATGAACGTTTTATTTTTTTAGGCAACTCAATTATGTTTGTATTTCGACACAAATTCCTATGAATATTACGCTTAGTAGTAATTTCCTTTAACTAAAATTTTTTGTCTTAAAACACGCTGATATTAATAATATAAATACCTTTAGCCGGAAGAAGGTCTTTCTTGCTCATTTTTTATTAGCAACAGCTGTTTCGTCTCTCACTGCTAACACAAATCATATTATTTGAAATACATCATACCGAGATGTTGAACAACTTATATTTTAATTAGTTTAAAACGCAAAAAGTAAGAACCTAAAAAGACGAATTAAAGAACGCTGAAATGTTTTTCAAATAAGTAAATAATAAAACATTTTAAATCCAACGTTTTGACGTTCTCATGGAAATAATTCTACCCTTAGTTACACAAATTATTTTATAGTTCCACTGTAAAATGCAGTGAAGCAGAAATGCTTTCACGAAAAAAGAAAAATGGATTAATAAATTGCCAGCAGGTGAAGACGTATGCTATGTTTATGACATAGTTCACATTAGTTATAGCTATAAATGTTCAACCGAGTATTTTATAAAATATTAAATCTTTCATTGTTACTTTTAAACTTTCTTTAGTAAAATTGGATTTGAAGATACTTAATTTAATTTTCAATTACATTTGTAAATACTATAATGTGCTTGAATAGACTGAAAATTATTTTATTTGTAATTATTATATATTATTTTCAAAATTAGAACGATTTCTACTTTGGAATTGATGTCTCTCACAGTATTCTGTCAATTTATACAACTTAAAAAATAAAATGATAGTATGAGAGTTCTATCTCTTCATACTGGCAATATAACTGTATTTTTTTTAAATGTATTTATTTATAGTTATTCTCAAATATGGTAATGAAACTAAAACCTAACGATGCTAAGAGTTATTTCAATTAATATACCTAATAATTACAAGGTTTTCTTTGTTACTTCAACGAGTGAATTATTAAAACGGAAAAAACTTTAAATATTAAAATATCAATTTATTTCTAGCAGGTGAAAACATATACTGCTTATAGTATATAATTCATATTATTTATTGATATAAATGACCATTCTCAGTAGGGCCTATATTATAATGAATAAAAATGAAATTTAATATTTCACGTTTTACTATTTAAGGTAATTCCATAACTCTATGCTATTCTTACCCTAACTAAAATTTTCATTATTATTAATGTATATCTTCTTTAATATATTGTTGTGTTCAGAACATAAATAATTATAATATAAAACAAATTAGCAAATGATAAATAATGGAAGTAACCACAATTTTTTTATGAAGGAAAAAAAAGTTTGTAATTACTTCATCCGTTTCTAAACTATTATTTTATATCGTTATCTTTGCTAAAAATTACCAATGTCGTTTTCAAAATCTTAATTCATCTAAACTTTTTTTTATCCAGTATCATAACCAAGTGTTTAAGAAATATTTCATAAACAATTATGTTGTATGATTGAGATTGTAAGGTTTGAAATCTTTAGTGACTGTGGATAATATTCTATATCTATTTCTTTATCAAAACAAGATTTATGTAGAAATGGAAAATTTTAACTAATCCAATAATCAAATTTATGTCAATATTCATATTGCATATTGTATTTATTTTAAACTTGTATTAAAATATTTACAATATTGTATTTGTATTAAAAGTTTAATCTACAGAATGATACTAAAATTAAATTACTTCATTAGTAATTCAGATGTCACAATAGATTGCAAGCTATATCTCAGTAATACAGACTTGATTCATACCCCCCTCCCATCCTTCTTGAATAGTATAGTTTTGTCTGACATTATCTATGATAATGAAATCACTGGAAAAATTTCCTCTTTAAAGAGTTTTCTGTTAGTCCCTTATAGTATTTTATATTGCATAGCAATTATAAAATTTAATTAAAATTTACATTTTTATATCAGTTTACCGATTTCAATGTATTTGTTAAATAATATAAAAATGTATGTTAACTAAGAATAAATTCAATAGGTTTTAGATAATGATTTTTTTCTCATTTAAATATATATATTTAAATACTAGGCACTCAAAAGGTAGGAACAAACACAAGAATTACCCCCGAGGCTCTTAATCTGTTAGGGGATTTGTGTGTATACCTACAACTCTCCCTAAATCTACACATTATTTACATAAATATATAGACGTACAAAAGTTATAAGTAGAATCTGAAGTTGTGAGTGCAACTCAAAAATTATAAATTACAAATATATAACCTTTATCTAGATTTGTTCGTTATTTAAAATTCTAAACTAACAATTTTATCTTTTACGGATTACTTTTGAGTAATCTTGTCAACAATATTATTTATGTTTTATTTTAAATTTATTTGGAATTTAATATTGCCATGTTTCCAACGGTTTAAATAAATAATATACATATATAACATATTTCTTGCCTGTTAATTTATATTTTAAATAAAACTGTTTGATGAAATAATGATGCACTTATTTTATTTAATGACGTACATTTTAGTGATTTCTCATCTTTTTTTCAAATTTCTCACATTTTTTTTTTATAAAATCATAATTTCGATACAGCAAACTCGTATTTTCGTATCTTCTTATAGTTATTTAAAGAAAGCTGAATGAATAAAGGTTTTAATTTATTTCTCTTAAACTCTTTGCTTAAAAAAAAGTAAATTTAACCATTTACGCAGAATACATTTGGTTTTAGTGTTTTTGCTTTGTTTGTTTGTTTGTTTTTAAGTATCTCACCTTTGTTTCTAAATGAATAATAAATGTAGTTTTAATTTCATATTTATTAATTAATATTAATGTATTAAACAACAAATTATAAAACACAATAATAGATTAGTTATTAACCATATATAACAGATAAATTTAAATTTAGGTTATGTTCACCAATTATATCCCAGAGTATGTATATTATCATAATATAAACCAGAAGCATACAACTTTATGAATAACCAAGATTTTATGTGCGGAGAGCAGATAAGTTAGATAACAAGCAGAGCCCCCTTTCCCCACCTTTCTATAGACACATAACCCCCACATGTTCATTGTATATAGACGTGAAAGTTGGCATAATATGGTAATTAGGTTTGGGGAGGTCCAAAAATAGATTTCTATTATAAAAAATTATACAAAACAACATCAACATTTATATCTTAATTCATTCTCATTGATAGCACATTGTTCACGTTATATATCTATGAGGATGTGTAATACGCATTGTTAATACCTGTAGAGAATTATGTTTTGAGAGAAGTAATGTCATACTAAGTTGTAACTTTTTGCTCTTCTTTTTATTCACTAGTCAAATACTTTTACTTCCATGTATTCGGAAATGATTGGCAAACCATTACAACTCGGAATAAAGTGATGGATATTTAACAAATCTTATATATGCACAGAAACATAAAACTAAGCTACAATATAACAATTATATTACTATGGATTTACCTTTGTTTTAGATTCGAGTTAATTGATTTATCTTAATATCCATCACACTGGTTGGTGTTTTTAACCTTTTCAATTCAACAAACTTGTATAAATAAAAGTTTGTCAGAGCAACCTTGTGTTTGGAAATATTTTTCATTCCTTTTTTTTCTTTTTTTTTCTTTTTTTCTTTTCATAAAAATGTGATCTAAATGAACCAAAATTATTAATTTTTTTATGAAGTATTTTTAATGCAGTTAAAAAAATTTACATTTTATTTTTATTATTATGACCAAAAATAAGCTTGTGTTTAAATATCGTCAAAAGGGTCTAACTGTTTCTTAGACATTTCGCTGACAGACTAACATATTTTGTATGTTTGCTTTGTGAATAAAATATGATAATAAATTAATAAAAATCTCATCATCGGCTTTTTTTCACAATCACCTACTCTATCGTTGAACGAGATCATATAACCAAAAGAAAAGTTATTGTGGTTGATTACAAAGGTTATTCGCGTGAGTTTAGCTTATCGTTAATAATTATTGTTTTGATAACCCCGTATGTATTCATTTAGATAAGCGACCCCCTTTATTTTATTTTAAGTGTCTATTCCATTCCTGGAAATTTCAAAATGTCTATTTTATTAATAACGGATAATTTATTATTAACTAGCTCAATGCCCGTTCTTCGCAGCGGTATATTGTGTTATTTGTTTTTGGATAAACATGAGGAGGCTTATTTTACTGAGACTTCCTTTAGTTGTTTACGTCCTTTAGTTTGCTGTAGTTGAATATTTACCCTGACTCCGATCGTGGGGCCACTTTCCCTTTGGGCTGATGATTTCTCGAGAACTGTCCTTCGATAATAACACTGGCTGACGTAGGATGTGGTCAGTGATTGTTCAGGTCGCCTACCTGAATCTTAGGTATTAAATTGAGTTAAAAGAACAACAGGATCTAGGTTTAATTTGGGATCTTGTACAAGCGGGATGGTTAATTCAACGTATACATCAAAATAGCTATCTTCAAGGTTGTTTCCGGTGAACCTAAGTTTGCCAACTATCCAATTTACTGGTCCGACATTATGTAGACGTTCTGTGTTTTTATTATACTTCAAAGAGGTAAGGGTACAGTTCAGTAGCAGCAACCGGTTTGCAATTTCAAGCACAACGCTAGATATTAGGCATCTCTTTCAGCATGTAGTTGTTATACTGCCGGCTTTAGATAGTAATCTTAAAACTCCACAAATTGGCATTTACATACAAATTTTAGTGATAACTCATATGATTATGGAATATACATGGAAAATAAGGTTACTGTAAATTGTTTTCTTCAACTTTCTATGTTAAATGCTTATTCTTATCTCAAAATCTAAACCTGAAAATAAGAATGTCTAAAAATAACTATGTCAACTAAAACTATTATATATTCTGTTTGACTGTAAAAACAAACAATTTACAGTTTTACAAAAGTAAAAGATGTCCACAAGATTAAACTTTAAAAAAACACAACACACATATCTCAATACAACAGACAACAATAGTTAAACCTCTTTGCAATATTTTTTTTTTTCAAAAATTATAAAATCAACCGCGTTCCTTCTTTTACTCCACATGATATTTGTTTATATATATATATATATATATATATATATATATATATATATATATATATATCAAGCCTATGTTTACAGTAGTGAAATGTTGACTCCAATAAAGCCCACATAACTTTTAACTCCCCTATATTGTCCGTATTTTGACCGTAGATGAAAGAAAAAACACTTTCACCACACATACTTTTAGTAACTCTAAAATTCCTTCCCCTTCGCAATAACGCTTTCATCTCTACCTTTTATTACCTCTTAAAAATCAATTACGGTACTTACAGACACACCACTTTTTCTTTAAATTTAAGATCTTTCTATAGGTCATAAGGTTGTGTTTCCTTCTCCTGCAGTGTTTTGCCAAATTTCATATAAAATTTAACTAAACGAAATTATTTCAAAAAGTTTGTATTTGTTTAAAAATATGAACACTCTTTGTTTAAACATAAAGTTTTAAAAAATGTTGAAATAATAATATCACTCTACAATTATTAACTGAATAAAATTATGGAATATATCCTTGTTTAAAATAGAAATTAAAAGAAATATTTAAATAAATGTTGAACCCACAAGAAAGGAAAAACCAAAGTTTCACTTACCTGAGTTCACTACAATTCGAAAATAAAAATTGATCGCTGGTATATGAAATAAATTATATATATTTTGGTTTTTAAGTTCGGATTTGTTTACATTATCTACAGAATGTAAATATAAAAATAACCACGATAATTTAAATATATTACTTATGTTATAAAGTAAGTACATTCGTTCGTCTTTATGAAGGGTTTTTTTTCCACAAATAACAGATGATTATCTCATATTCCAGTTTGAAACGCTCTTGTTGTTTTAATTTTAGCGCTCTTCTGTTTTACATCTTAATATTGCCTTTAAAATTTTCTCAAATATTTTTTCCAAAATCGATGAGCCAAAAAGTATAATACACTTGTATAAAATATATATTTTTAATATTATTTATTGTTATTGACACTTAAACAATTTGTACAAGTATATTTTGTTTCGAAACATTTAAATTGTCGGAATATTAATTTTAAGAATTTACTTAAAATAATATCACAGACATTTTAAATGAAGCTATTAATTTTTTTTTTTTTTCGAATTCCATTTTTCAATACGAAGGATTTATTCTGTTTTCAATATTTCAACATTGTGCTATATTTCCATTATTATTTTTTATGATCTATTTATTATTATGTTTATTTTACATTCATTAGAATTACTATATTTTTACATCAATTCAAAAAAGTTTAATTTTTTCGATGTTTTAACAGAGAGTATATTTTTTACTATACACCTGTGGATGAAATTATATTACAACTGTCTGTTTTTCATTTTAGTATTATTTAATACTAAAGCTTTTCACTTCATCATCATATTTTATTTTCACTGTTGATTACCTAATCTAAAGTAAGTGAAAATTAAATAACGATACGATACGACAAGCAAGAAACTAGGGGCTTAAGTTATAAGTTCCGTGTAAAGGCAATTTGTAGATAGATTAATAGTTAGAACATCTTTCATTGGTTTTTAATTACACCATGTCTCATCTCGGCTTTTTTATTCTCATGAAATAAAAACGTTTATAAGCCTAAAAACCACTTTCTTACAAGGATTGTTATTAAAAGAAGATTAGACTTTCATCGGAGTATAACCAAGCACTGCTCTGTCAAGCAACTCTTTTTCGTATGTTTTGGCCTTCGCATTTAGTAAGCTTATGTTATTTCTACAACAGAAAAAAATTGTTATTAATTAAAGAAAATGAACTCATATCTACATTAAATCCCTACTATCAGGATATCGTTAATATGACTAGATAATTCTGAAGTTTCGAAACATGAAGAGACGCCCAAAATGTATTTGCAGGAAACTAAAAAACATGACATTACAATTAGAATATCTTTTTATAGAAATAATTTATTGCATTTTCGGCATGTGTTCACAAAATTGATGTCCCTATTGTCTCTTTATTTTAAAAATAAACAATATGAACATCCAAACATAAGAAGAAGATTCTTTGAAATCAATGTTTAATTAGATCCATGATTTCGTCATGACTAATTATTTGCATTGAATATTTATGGAGGTTATATTGACAAATCTAACTAACAAAAGATATTTATTACTTACTATATTTATTTAACTTAATTATATATATATATATATATATATATATATATTTATTTATTTAAAAAGAGAAAGTTTGTTGGACTGCAGCACTATTGGGGTTGTCCTCAAATCATAAAATAAAAGGAATAGGATAGGATAGTATTAAATGAAAGGGGGGGAGGTGTTCCCAACAATAGCTGTCCCGAGTAGAACCAAGAAGTTTCTTGGTATATGAATTGTCATTTCAAAGTGGCATCTAGAGGGCGGTTTTTACACAAATAAGTAGAAAATTATACAAATAGTGTTTTCTTCTGAAGTCGTCAATTTTTTTTCAGTAATTTAAAAACCAAGCACTATCAAAGAAACAAATCTGAGTTTCACAATAGACTTAACGGTAATAACATCTTCACAAGAGACGACCTGTGGGGAAGTGTTGTACCTTTACTGAGTAGCAGTAATGGGTATACTATTCCGTCATTTATTAACTCCCTAAACTTTTGCAGATGCTCGACCTAAAAATCACCACGAACATCCCGTAGGCTGAGGGAAGATTGGGAATTCTTTGCTTTATGTATTTGATGTTATCTTATTTCCTTTTATATTGGGAATTTGAGAATCTTAGATTGTGAACTCAAATCTCAGCTCATTATCCTTCATCTCCTCCATAACAACATCCTTAAAAATTATGGTCTTCTCCGTGTTTCATCCTATGATTCTCCAAGCAATTTGATAAACAAAAATGTATTTATTCAGTAGACAAACATTTTTACAAATAATTTTGAAATATTTATTTTTATTTATAGTTGTACATTTTATAGTTTTAAAGTTAAATATTGCGTATACTATGCACATTGAGAGAACCTTAAGACAAACTATTTGTTAATAAAATTTGATGTTATAATTGATTGTATGCAAACCAGTGGCAGTAGTACAACGTTTCGATTAATAAAATAAAAATTATTATTTCTGTAATTTCCCTCAGTTTAACGTTACTTTAAAGAAAAATCATTTTCATCATATAACAATTCAGCAGTTTTAAACATTCTTTTACCATTTTCATTAAATTTTCGTCATATTCTTTATTACTAAGTAACAACATTATTGCCCATAAAGTCATTCTCAAGATACTTATATTTAAAAGTAAATTCAACTTAATTTTGGTCAAAATATTAATTGGTTGAAATGTGCTATAAGGTACACAATAATTACCTAACAACAAATTTAATTCTTCACTTTATGTGGTCAGAGATCGTTTACAGTATCAATAAATATTGAAATTTTCTCTCTATACGTACCTTACTTTTTGAAGAGGACGATTAAACAGTATCTATTAAAGATAATTAAAATAATAACTTTTTTTTCTAACCGTAAGTCATAAAATACAACGCATTCACAGAAACTCACTCATAATAATAACAAAATATGCTATTTTTTGTTACCTACACAAATAAATAATAAAAAATATTAAAACCATTCTTAAAGATATACGTCCCTTTATTAATCATATCAGTTCAATAAAAACTTACTATTTCGATACAGTTTTTACAAAGTGAGTAGGATCTAAATTTGTAGTCAATTTTTATAGCGGGATAAACACTGGATATTTTTTAATGATATTTTAACTATCAAGCTATTCTAATAATTAAATGACATGAACAGAAATAAGAAAGATGTTTTATATTTTATTTGCCAATAAAACAAATAACGTAATATTTATTTTCAGAACCGAGGTAGTTTTGGTGTTTCGAAAAGAACATAATTTTATATTTGTTAAGGTTTTTTATATGCTATTATATTTCGTTTGAAAAAATTTAGGTGTTGATAATGTGAAAACCTAATACTACGTGATATTCTTTTCATGTTAATTTATACATAAGAATATTATCTTTAATTTGAGACTAATTAGAACATCCTATCATTTATAATTAAAAAAGTTATTAAGCCAATTTTTTTTTTCACAATTATTATCAAAATGGGTTACCCATGGAGGGGGGGGGGGAGGGAAGCTTGGATCAAAAAATCCAACTAGGATATATTGAAACATATAATCCTTATTATGGACAGAAATTTTGGTGGCTTTACATAATTTTGGTGGTAATTTTTGGCTCATATAATTATAATGCTTCCAAAACGTGTAAATTTTTCAATTTTTTTAAACAGTTCAAAGTTTTCGTTAAATTATGGGGAAAATAGTAATTTTAGACAAAAAAGTTTAACTTTGAATATTTTTCGCAATATTTTTCTGAACATTTTAGACTTTTAAATATTATTATTGTTTTTTTTGTATCTCCCGTATTAAACGATATTTCCTGTGAAGAAAGTAAAAAAAAATTCTTCATCAAAATTAACCCTTTTATTGCTAATATCTCATTAAAAATATATATATTATTATTATTTTTTTTTTTTGCTGAAAATAAATTTGAATTTGAATTATTGGTAGATAATTACATTCTCTTTAAAATGCCTTTTTTTAAATTTGTCTATCTAAAACTAAAAATTTTATGGAAAAAAAAAATAAATAAATAAAAGGTAAATATTTGTTTACCAAAATACTAATATATTTTAGCGCGGGATCAAGTGTCGCGCCAATGAATAATCAATACTATATTATAATTTACCGTTAGATGTCATTTTTATAACCATTTTTTTTTTAATAAAAGAGGATAGAAAACTATTATTATAGAATTATAAAGGTTTTTTCAAGGATTTTCCTAATTCTGCAGAATACAATTTAGTTTTACACGCATTTACGGAATGCGATTCTACGTATGCATATTATAATAGGCCAAAAAAATGCATGAAAACTCGAAAAATCAGAACATTTAATTGAACACGCGAAAACATTTACGTTGCCAAATCAGAGCGAAGAAAAATTTTGGAAACAGGAACTAAACTTATATTAGCATATTATATTGCCACTTTTTTAAAATCTATAAATGCGTTCAGATGTAATTCTTAAATTACCGGAATAGCAAAAAATAACATTAAAAAAAAGTTTGAAATTATAATCTCTTATATACCAACTGAAGACGCCTGCTTCCAAAATTTTAAAAGTACATACTTGCAGGTACAAGCCTGGTTAGGTACCAACCTAGACCTTACTCAATTGGGTTGGGAAGTGAGAAATACAATATTATTTCCTGTTACAATTTACAATGCTGCGGCTCCTGAAGAAATGTTGGGTTCAGTATTTTGTACAACAGGATGCGGGCCTAGGTGTAGTTATCGAAAAAAGCTGTATTTTGTTCACCGGCTTGTTTAAAATGTAGAGAAATTGGCTGTACCAACATTCAAAAATCAATTATTAATATCAAAGGCGATGAAGTTGATGAAAATTTTGAAGACATGGAAGTTAATTTTTAAATACTTTCAATTATTATTAATTAAATTTATATTTGTTATTTAAATAATGTTAAAGAAATAAAAAAGGTTTTTTTGTATTTTTTAGTATTTTTGTTATTTCAACTTTATAAAATACCATTTCCTTTTTCATTAACAATTATCCTTTCTGAGGGGTTTTGGGAATCTTTGTTTCACATAGGATTCAAAAATTCCAGTTTGTTAACTCAAAAAACATATCCATTGAATAAAAGCTGAAATATATTGACTTTATAGACTATATTGGCAAAACCACCCTCTTAAGTGGTTGTTTTGCCAATTTAAATTTGTCGCAAAAGTTTTTAGCACAAGGGACCCGAAATTTGTGATTTCTGACCCCCAAAAAAAAGTATCCAGTGTACAAAAGCCTGTCCACATAGTGTTTATGAATTAAATTGGGAATTACCAATTTTAAGGGATTGTTTTTGCCAATTTAGGGATGTCGGAAAACTTTGCTGCACGCATGACTAAAAAATTCTATTTTATTGACCCAAAAAACATATCCATTGAATAAAAGCTTCAATATATTGACTTTATAGTGTATATGCGAAAACACCCCCTCAAGGGGTTGTTTTGCCAAAGTGTCCGTGTTGCAAAATTTTTCTGACTCAAAAAACGTAACTTAAGACTCGTATATAAAGTATTGCCAAAATTACAAAAAGGGGTGTTTTTGCAAATTTATAGTGAATTCGTGTGTTCCAGCTCATGGAACCCCAATTTTCGGATTCAGCGACCCAAGAAACGGATAAATAAATTATTTTTAACATTTTTTCTCTAGTATTAATGATTTTCTTAACTTACATAATTTTTCCCCCCTTTTGAGCCCTTAAAGGGGTACATTGTTACAAGCGGAAGTTAAAATTTTATCGAAAATGATGTACACACCCTAACGAACAATTTTCACTTTTTAAAATGAAAATATATTTGATAGATCTGATTTGATCGCTTTTCAAGAATTACGGTTTCAGACGCCATAGTAAGAAAGTCTACTCGTAACTCCTTCATATTGACCGCTAGGCAAATACTTTCACAGCCTTGTAGTTTATTACGTTTCTAAAATCATATTCAACATGTAGAGTGTTTAATGCATAAACATCGAACAAAATATTGCATTATTACAAGTGCACAGGCATTCTAAATTAAGCTTGAATATAATATTTATATTTAATAAAAATTCAGAATTCAATTATTTTTTTGCCAGTACTTTTACTTCCAACTTAGCATCCTTCTTTTTTTCCCATTAACCTTTGGAACCCAAACATTTGTATATTGTCGGTAAAACTAACATACTAATCAACTTTAGAACATTTATAGAATTCGAATACAAGATTTTGTTTTATTCTTTTCCATTGAGAGTTCGAGTTAATAAAAATTTATTTATTTAGTATGAACGAAAATAGAAAGAAAAGAGAGTTAAACCTTTGATTAACATTTATTTAAAAACAGTCAAATACAATTCCTTTTTCACTCAATCAGATTTTTTTTTAAATCAAGCAAGTCTGTGTTTTCATCAGTGAATGTTGAATTTAATAAAGCCAAAAGTCCTTTTATTTTCCTATATTGCCTATACTTTAACCTTAGTTGAAAGAAAAAGCACTTTCACCGCATAATTCTAATAACTGTAAAATTCCTTTTTCTTTATAATAATGCTTTCATCATTCTCTTTTAATAACACTTTAAAATCAATTACGGCACTTTAAAAACAGCGTATTTTCTTATATTACTCCTTTTATAAACTTTCTATGTGTCAGTAGCACCTAATGTACTTAGGTAATGTTTCCAACTCTATACTGTTTCTTCTTTTGCCAATGTACTTAGAAAATATATCAATGGAAATTTAGAGTATAAACAAATGATAATTTTATTAAGAAGAAAAAAAACGCAAATGTAACTGATCTCCTGATTAATTCGAAAATAAATAATTTTTTCTGAAGCTGTAATAAAAGTATTTACGGTTACTGTCTCAGAAATTCCCATTTAAATTCTCGTTCTTTTAAATAGCTAAAATATATTATTTCAGATTTCCACTTTATAGGAAAAACTATCTTTTATCTTTTTTTTGAATGTCTGATTTTGTTTTAAATGTTAAATAAATAAATATGACCTAATTATTAAAATGTATTACTAAGGCATAAAGGAAATTCGTTGTATAATTTTTTTTTGGTTTAGATCACGATCAAATCATTGTATATTGTATTACGCATTCTAGTAGGAAATTATTGTGGGGGAAAACATTTTGGAGTAGTCATAGGTACATATTTTATGATTATAATCATATATCTTCACTATTATATCTTAATTAATTAAATATTATAACTTCTAATTAATGATCAAATTTTACAATAGTCATATATATTTATCCATAGATACAAAATATTAATCATTTATAATTATTTAACACAAATCTCTCTTTAATCTTGGGTTAACTGATTCTAAACCTTTATATATACTTATTTATTTGTTTCATCCATCTTAAACTATTACATAGTAAATTAAATTATTTTATGGCTTGATATTTAGCTTATACAAAAATGGGTATTAGTCTTATGGTTTCTTAGTTTTTTAATTTTAATTTTTTTGAATAAAACACAAATCATGTTAACTTTAATTCAATCAATTTTGTCAAATGTTTTTCAAAACTGTTACTCAAGTTTTATTTTTACAATAAATTATCGTCTATAATCTTCTTTAGTCGATCAAAATATTGTTTTATGAATTAAATATATGTTTTGGTACTGTTTCTTCCTTTTTCAACAACTAACTAAATCAAAGTATTCCATCTTAAAATATATACAAAATATAGATACCCAGGATCTATTCAGTTGGATCCTGGGTCAGTACTGTAATTGGTTTGTTAGTTAACAATTTTCCATTTAATATTCATTAATTCAGTCTCCATTGGTCAACTTTCATTTAACCTTCATATCTTTTAGCACTGTCTAATTGAAATTTCACTTTAATAATTGTTTCAATTTTTACATACTCTTAATTAATTAATATTTATTCAAGCCAGATCATTATAAACAATATTTATTATATTTCAATTTAAATATTCATCATTTACTTATATTAATAATATAACATATTTATAATATGTTTCTTTGTATTGACTAATTTATTATTTTCCCATTTGTATCCCTTTAGTACATAAATTGTCCGTTAGGTGTTTAATTATATTTATACACTTCAATTAATTACACTATTCAATTTCGTCATAACCTATATTTGATTATAGATTTGTTTTAATTTCCACCAATTATTATTGTTTAAATTATTTTTTTATCTTTATCTCATTAAATATATTCCCTTCTATATTAAGTTTTATTTTCTTATTAATCATATCTTATTTTCAAGATAGGCCTACTCCGTGTGTACTTTAATTTAAGTGAACAATTTATTTATGTATTTATGATTCTATCTTCTTTATATTGACTATTGATTCTAAGTTATTATAAATTTAGAATCATTCATTCTACTTCAAGTCTCCTATCAACATCTTTGATTATAACGCTCTACATCATTTCATTAGTAACTTAGGTATATTGTCAATCGTAACAATACATAATTTTGTATCTTCAATTTCATTTTTTCAACACACACACACACACACACACACACACACACACACACACACACACAAAATAATCATAATAATAAATAAAAATAATTAAAATGTTTTTTCTATTTATCTAATTTTTAACAGAGGTGATCGTATTTTTTCCGGACTAGACAACTATGAAGAAAATTGTTGTTGTGTTTTAATTTAAAATTCCGCTTTTCATCATAGAACGAGTTTTTAATTACTGGAGTTTTACGCTTCATCGTATATTTTATTTTCATTATATTGTTAATTGTTTAAACTAAACTTTGTGAAAATTAAATAACGAGAAGACAAGCAGGAAACTAGTTACAAGTTACGTCTAATGTAAATTTATAGATCCATTAATAGAGTGAAAATATGCAATGCTTCGTATTTGTTTATGTTTTCAACCTGACTTTTTCCCTCTCCAGAAAAAAAGAGCTTATTAATATAAAAGTTTAATATAAAATAATTACAATGGGTTTGATTTTCGTCAGAATGTTGGTATTTTTGGTGTGCAACATATTCTCTTACGTTTTGACTTCACCCTTCATAGTTTCATTATTTTATTGCCGAATTTCGTGTAGTAATGTAGTTATTCCAGCGGTCCATTGATAATACTGGAACCCGGGACCATAACTTATATATCACGTCTAACCTAAGGGCTTTACGATGACTTTGTAAAGCTATAGACTTCGTAAGACCTAAAGACTGCGATAGCTTATTTTGTAAAAACGATCGAAACATTTATCCCACGAATTACATTTATATCACTTCCGGTTTCAAAATGTACCGTACATTTACAACTGACAAACCGACCAGAGTACATTTGTAAATAAATTTTTATAAAAGAATCATGTTGATAGTATCCAAGTCACTATTGTTTTAACGAACAATTAAATTACATTTGGTTTCCGCCAGGTGACTTATTTTTTATATACACTTACGCGTTTCGAAGCGTACGCTCCATCTTCAGAGTTCTATTTTCTTTTTCACTCGGTTGAGATCGTTATACATTAAAATAACACATAAAATCACACGGACACTACATAAAAACCTAATGGTTAACGAGATTATAAGTGTTGAAGCAGCAATAAAATCAACCATTAGGTTTTTATTTGAATGTGGTAGATTTTACTTTAGACCCTTCTCAAGGATATTCATTTCGTCTTTACTAAATGAAACTGTGGTTAAGTTATTGACTCGTTCATAAAACTTATGTTTACATTGGATGATGTCCGATTTACAATATTTATTTTTGAGGTATTGTAACTTTTTATTGTGTTTGTATATGTTATTTCGTAAGACGAATTTAATGTAATTATTGACATAGTACATACAACTAAACTTCTCTTCCAACACGATATACGACACTGCAATTAATGTCCAAGATAGTAATCTTAAATAAACATACAATAAATACGAGACGTTAGTTGTCCTAGGACGTTGATGTGATACGCATCGCAAGTGTCGCGTTATCATAAGCGATGTATAAATTTATAAACATATATATGTAGTGTCCGTGTGATTTTATGTGTTATTTTAATGTATAACGATCTCAACCGAGTGAAAAAGAAAATAGAACTCTGAAGATGGAGCGTACGCTTCGAATGCGTAAGTGTATATAAAAAATAAGTCACCTGGCGGAAACCAAAGGTAATTTATAAATTGAAACCGGATGGATATGGAAGTAATTAGTTGATTATAACTTTTGTTGTCTCCTTCGTACTGAATGTTTGACCTTGTTATACGGTTAAAACCTAACTTATTGTTTACAGTTTCAAAATGTTTTATACCCACAGTAATCAACATGGGTTTTCTGCTATAAATTAAGAAACACTAAGAAATGATTAAGAAAATTTGTAATTACCTATTTATTAAACTGAATATTAATTGGATTTCAGGCAAATTCGAAAGGTTTCGTTGTTGATTTATTACAAATAGCAGAAAAAAGGAATATTTTAGAAAAAAAATAGCCACCAAAAAACAAACTGTGATATAACTCTGAAAGTAGTTCCATAGCTAAAATAAACACACAGAGAGGTTACAAGTCTGGGTTTCTCAAGGCTTTGCAGTAAAATATATATCCATTAAAGACAGCACGCAATGAAAGATTGTACTTTAGTAAACATCAATAATAGGACACCTCGTCCTTTATTATTTCTACAGAATTTTGATCCATTATATATAATTTTGATGATTTTTGATTATATTATATCAGTACGAAATTTCGCAGGGAGAGATAATTTCAGAACTCTTTATAGGTTAGCCTATATCTGCTTCGAGTGACTTATTTAATAAAATTATTTCCCATTTTATGAGAATTATAGATAACAAACTTTTAAACTCAAATCCGAAGCTAGTAAATATGCGCAATCCTTTTCTCCTCTATTAATATTTTATGCTTTGTAATCATATTTTTACCCCCGATTTAACCGTACATCCCAGAGAACAAGATTTCTATACCCTTACTACAATACTTAAAATATTTATTCAAAAGTTTTATTTCCATTACATAGATATTACTTAGTAGGCATATAAGTTATGTACATATATGCACGTCAACAAATATGTGTGTATATATATATATATATATATATATATATATTGAAAAAAAGATTAGGAACACAGGAAATATTTTAATATTTCGATTTAATCTTCTTCAGCTTATAAAAAAATATTAAAACAACAGAATGATGAAGAAAACAAGTTATCATATGATTACTAATATTAATTATTTAGATTAT
Organism: Aphrophora alni; assembly: GCA_963513935.1. NCBI lineage: Eukaryota > Metazoa > Arthropoda > Insecta > Hemiptera > Aphrophoridae > Aphrophora > Aphrophora alni. The sequence continues at coordinate 86,395,760 of OY740770.1, forward strand.
TGTTATAATAAAACTGATGGTTATAGGAACCAGCCTATCAAGTTGTGAAAATAAATTATTAGTTTTTTTTTTACAAATTAAAACAATATTCTTAAGTAATGACCTTAAAACATTGGTTTTAACTACTAAAACACATTTTATACCTCTTGTTTAATCCTAATGGGAATTTTGAATGTAATAACCAATGGATGAATTTGTTCTGTTTGTTCAAACTATTATTTGCTTTGACCTTCTGGTAATTTATAAATGCCTTTAACAGTAAAACATTGATCAAACTTTTATTTGCTTTGACCTTCTAGTCATTTATAAATGCGGATAAAATAAGCACTAAGCTACAGTTTCAAATGTATTATAAATAATCTAGAATGCTTAGAAATAAATAGATCTATATTACATAAACCTACTTTTAATTTAAATGATCAAATTTTATTAAACTCTTCACCACTTCTTAAACCACTAGTGTAACATGTTAACCTTTCCCCTTCCTACCTGCTTGGGTTTTCCAGCTATCCCTTCCATTGTGTTACTTCCGGACCTGTCTCTCTGTACTGTTAACTTTGTTTAGGCTTACTATTACCATTAGCCCGTAGATGCCGCAAGGCGAAACAATTGTAGCTAAATAAGTTAATAAATACATTTGAAACTGTAGCTTAGTGCTTATTTTATCCTTATTATGGAGTTTCAACAAGTAGTTACTGCTGTTACAGTTAAATTTATAAATGCCTTTAACAATAAAACTTGATCAAACTTGCATTTGCTTTGAACTTCTGGTAATTTATAAATGCCTTTAACAGTAAAACATTGATCAAACTTTTATTTGCTTTGACCTTCTAGTCATTTATAAATGCCTTTAACAATAAAACTTGATCAAACTTGCATTTGCTTTGACCTTCTGGTAATTTATAAATGCCTTTAACAGTAAAACATTGATCAAACTTTTATTTGCTTTGAACTTCTGGTAATTTATAAATGCCTTTAACAGTAAAACATTGATCAAACTTTTATTTGCTTTGACCTTCTGGTAATTAATAAATGCCTTTAACAGTAAAACATTGATCAAACTTTTATTTGCTTTGACCTTCTGGTAATTTATAAATGCCTTTAACAGTAAATCATACGAAAAGGAAGGGGATTTGTTGTGAGGCAAATATAATCTTTGGGACAATTTTAGAAATAAGTTGAAACAAAATATTTCGCAGTTAATATTACATTTTTATATGTATAGTAAAAGAACTTGTTCCAAATCCCTTCTAATAATGAAATTAGTATTTGGATAATTGTATAACGCCAAACAAGTCTTTGAAAGAGACTACATAACGTTAAGTCTAACAAAGTGTGACTCATTATTCCTTTTGTTGTCATTTTTGTTAAACATTCTTGAAAGCACATTCAAGTTTCAGTAGTTACCCCCACCCCTTTAAAAAATAATTCTTTCCTGCCCTTTCTTTAAGCTCGTGCAAATTTTCAGATGCATCGCTTTGTAAATAAATTTCCATACACCAAATTCCACCTAAGGACCCCGTATTAACTTTTTTTATTTTTTAATGTTTAAAATTGACAAAATTCTTAATTTGAGTCTATGTGTAATGGTAACAATGAGAACTCTCCACACTAAAATATAATGGACGTTGCATCCAAAATTGTAAATTCATTCCCTAAATTCTGAATTAAGAAGATATTAATAAAAAATTGGTCTAAGTAAATATTATAGATTGGTAGCAATATGAAAATATAATATATAATACTTAAGCTAATCGGCTTATTTTATACAATTAATTTACTGAAAATCTTTCATCTTCTTCTATGCACACTTATTTTGAGTGTAATACAATTTTTTTCTTAATTAGCGTCTTTCCATGAATGCGCGCTGAACCAAGTTCTGTATAATTTTCTTTAAAATTACTTGTTTTCTGTCACTTTACGAATTACTCTTCCAGGTAACAACACTATTAATTCTTCTATTCCCAAGTAGATCTATCTGTGAATAACCATTCAGAGTTGCCCATATTTAATTACACTTTTAATCAGCAAAAACTCAGTGGGAAATAAATTGGAACCAAAAATCGAGGTAGAGAAAGTTCAGAAAAATTAAAGAATGAACATAAAGCATTTTTAATTCAAACCTTTGACGTTCACTTGGTAATAATTCTATCCTTTGCATCGAAAATTGTTTCATAGTTGAACTGGAAAGTTTATTGGAGCAGAAAAGCTTTAATGATAGGAAAAACTCAACAAATTATAAGCTGAAAAGAACATAGGATGTTTACGACGTAGTTCACATAACTTCTAGAAAGAAATGTCCATTCAAGTGTTTTTGCAATAAGATTAAAAGTATTTTTAGTTAGTAGAATAAAACTTGCTTTGTTAAATCTTATAAGATGAAAATAAAATTTCTTTTTGAAAAACATTTATTTTAGGGCCAACTATTATTGTAAACGTTGCTTGGATTTAATTTTAGTAGTAATTAGTTATTCTATTTGCTTATGGAAACAATTGAATTTCAGAACGTGAAAATAAACATTTATATAACTTAAAACAATTAAACATATATAAAAACTAAACATATTTGTTTATTATAATAAAGTGGAATAGGTAAAAAACAACCACTACTTCAGGACTATTCCTTCGTTGGTAGTTAACAATATTGTAAAACCGGTTTTTTTGACAAATAGATAACAGTTTTATCGAGTGTTTTCGGAGTGGCTGCTCTAAAATGAATTTCTCTATAGTCTATCAAGTTATGTCATTTCCAGATTTTCTATTATTTAAGTTACGTATTTTCCGTCTACTTCAAATAAGAATATAGTATTTATTTTAGACGTTTTAGTTAATACAAAATCTCTGAGAAAATCCCCTAATTAAAAATACCTAGATCAAACATCGAATTTATTTTATAAATTGCCTAAGGCCATTTTATAAATTTATTTTAAACGTTGGTTGCATTAAAACTATAAAAGTATTAAAATTGCCATTTCTTAAAAATTTTAGACTTCGCTACCGAGTACTGGGGCACAAATCCTGTATTAGTCAAACATGAGTGTTCCACTCCTTCATACGGTATTAGCCTAATTTTTGTTGCCTTAATCCTAAAACCCTTTCCTTAACCAATTCAAGAATTTTTTTCTTTTACTGTTATTCTGTTTTATTGTGTGTATTATTTGTTGTATGTACATCATCGACGAAAGTAATAGATTTGATGCTGTTTTAAACGTAACATTGTTTGTAAGATGTTTGTGTAGCCCTATATAATAAAATGAAATTAAAAAATGTATATTTTTTTTTCAAACCTAATGTTTCTATTAGGTTTTATTACGTTATAAAACTGGAAATTACATCAATTATTTGTATCTTACATTCTTACCCAATTTGCATGTAATTCTTAATTCATAATTAAACATTTTTACTTTGTACTGTTTTATTTTATTACCCTTCTTATAATTATTATGTTTGTCTCTTTGTATAGTTTTATTATTTTGTATAAAATATTTTTGCTAACTTTTAATTTTTACTTTTAAATAATAGTTATTTTTGAGATATATTTCTATTTATTTATTTCATTGTCATTGGTTTTTACCCTTAATTTTGCACCTCACTGGTTCAAACTCGTAAAATTCAAGATGGAAATACTAATTTCCAATTCGAAAATTAAAGGTCAATATTATTTTCCTGAACAACAAATTATAAACCAAATAATGTGAAACACCTAAGTTCATTAAAACACATTAAAGCAGATAAACCCAGACATTTAAACTAATGTTCCTAGATTGTAATCATTTTTATAACAGAAAACTAAGTTTGTATTTTTTAATGAGAGATCCAGTTTCGTTGCGAGTGAAGCAAGCAAGGGTTGCTTTAGCGCCTAGTACTACGTACGAAGAGAAGTTTTTATTACAAATCAGTAACTAATTGTCAGGGATAATAATGTGAGTCAATTTCAGTTGTTTATACTTTATAAATGAAAAGCAAAACTATTGCATCTTAGAATAAAGAATTGGTTGATACACAAAGTTGAACAGACTATCTCAATTTACATATACACACACGACAAAACATTACGTTATGATATAGCATTTATATTTTTAAATAGTTTTCTACATAATATAATCAAAGATGGCGGTTAATATTTCAATTTTTCTCGATTACTTTTTCGTGTAATTATTATTACGTAATATACGATTATATACTTCTGATATTAATATACCTAAATTTTAATAACGAAATAAATTTAAAAATAATTCCACAAAAAAAAAATTGTAAAAAATACAAGATGACGTTTCAATGACTAAGTCATCATCGTCAGCTGCAACATGCACACAACCCCTACTGACAGTGGACTGTAACTGAATTGCGATTAGATGGTATATATTTTTGTATATCTGAATATTTACATATCCTATATTACTTTATACCTTAGGTTTTGTATCGTAGAATATATTGTGATGACATTGAACTTGAGGACGAGGTCAAACTTCTTCCTCTTGATATAGGAGTGAGGCTTTAGCTGTCAAAATCCACGGTCGGTAGAGTTTGAGCAAGTGGAAGCTGAGGATGATGACTTATTCATTGAAAAGTCGTTTTGTAAGTGTTTGCACAAATAAAGTAGTTTTTGTGGGAAAATTGTGTTTTCATTTAACTTGGTTATTTACGTTTCCACAAGTGTAGCTCATTACAGTTGATCAAAATTGTTATGTTATAAATGAAATTATCTAAGATCAATTCCTTTCAACATTTATTTCAATTTATTTATTTATTTTTACAAAATGTGTTTATTTTATGTTTGTTTATATTATCTGGACAACATTTGAGAAAACATTTATTTATACAGTATTAGAATCAATTTTCTGTAATATTTTAAATATCACAGTACTTTCCGCAAGATTTAGTGTGGGAAAGGAATAATGGTAAAATTTTTGTCTTTTTTAGTTAAGTAAAGAAATATTTTTTTCCAAAATAGTAATTGCAGTATATAATAGCCTATAGTTGGAAAGAGTATTCGTTTAATTTTATCGGTTTTTCAACATTTTTCATTAAAAAATCCTATGTAGATTTATTTAATTATCAACACCGTGTACAAAAAGATTGTGGTAATAAATAAATGTGTTTGTATTACATATCCTACATCCTAACGTTTCTACCTACTTTAACATTTTTATATTATTAATTTCGAACCAAATATTATTGATAATTAAAGAAAAACACTAGATTAAAAAGTTTTTATGTTAGAAAATCTCTTACATCTTGAAGTAATCCACATATTGAAGTATTAATTTAAAATGTTAATAAGATAGAATTCATTGTAGCCTAATGGATTGTTATATTTATATATGAATAGTTATAAATACCTTGTTTGTCAAACAATCCTTATTTTTTTATTTTTTATAAATAAAATAATAAAATAAATTAAATAAATAAGGATTGTTTGACAAACAAGGTATTTATAACTATTCATATATTAATAAGATAGTACAGAATATTTTCATTATTTCCTGTACCGTTTTGAAATCAAGTTTTTATCCATGTTTGTCGAGTATCAGTACTCACGATTTGGTTTTAACTGTTATTATTTGCACAGATTACATTTGTTTAATTTGTACAATTTTAAGAATTACATGTTTTTGTTTCGTCCAGAGTTTTGTGTTACATTTTTAAAAAAAGTTGTAAGCTCTAGTATTCATTTTATTTACGACATAGAAAGAGAAATGATCTTACTTTTAGAAATAAAACAAAACAGACAACAATAATTTAACCATTTGAAAATCTTACGTAAAAATAGTAAACCCTCTTTTGCTCAACCAGATTTTTTTTTTAAATCGTGAAACTCTGTGTTTGTAGTCGTGAAATGTTGAATCCAATAATGCCCAGAGACCTTTTAGTCCCCTATATTGCCCGTACTTTGACCTTAGATGAAAGTAAAAGCACTTTCACCGCACATAATTCTCGTAAGCCTAACATTCTTTCTCTTTTATAATATCTCTTTATTCCCTATATTTCTTTACTACTTCCAAAAGTTGCATTTTCCTCGTGTTAATAGATTTCGGTATTCTTCTATATTTCGTTAGTTTTGTAGGTTTTTTTTTTTTAATTATGTCATATTATAATAAAGTGCTAATAAATTGTAGGTACGAAATTCTAGAATTTAAACAAACGGAGTTCACCAAACTTCGTACGTGACAATTCGAACCTAAATTCCCTTATGTAAACTGTCTCCTATCTAACAAAAAAAAAGTATTGATCCTGGAGGAGGAGAGGGGAAGTCTTTATCATCACCATGTCGGTATTCACATATTAACTTGTAATTGTTGGTAACATTGTCTAGATGTTTTAGTATGTTAATTTAGAATAAAACTAGGTTTTTTGTTTGTTGTAAAGTCCGATTTTCTTCAGGATATGGAAGAAATGGGAACCAAAAATATAAATGTATTAATAAAACCATGAATATAACACAATTCTATTAATGAATGTAACATTTGATCTACGACTAAATCATATTGGATTCCCAACATTGTTGTAACGATCTTCCTGAAGTTGTCTCCAATAATTAAATTTAATTATATAATGTTATCTTTATTTTCTCCCAATACAGTCATATTTTTTTAAATATTCGTTCTATAAAATTACTAAACATAGCAGAACAATTCAGATGAAGCAGCAGATAAAGTCTTTCAAAAGTTTTTTTCCAATATGGCGGATTAAGCTTACACAAGTACATACTTCAGCAATTAGTTCTTGAAAACTACAAATATGTCTGACAATCTGTGACAAAAGAGTATCTTGTATTTTTTAGCTATACCATCCCAGCCGTTGTAATTTTATATTCTCTGTACTACATTCTCAGGATTCACATTTTTTGTATGTTTTATCTTAATATTGAAAATTCCTTTAACATAAATTCTTTTTTTAATCTGAAAACGAATATTTAATTACTAAAGTTCTTGGGTTTATCGCCATATTTTATTTTCATTACAATGTTAATTGTTTTAGCTAATCTTTGTTAGAATTATAATTCTAGAAGACAGGCAGGAAACTACCTCCTTAAATTACACTTTTCGTATAAAAGCAATTTCTAGATCCATTAATAGGTTGAAAAACATTCAATGTTTCTTAATTACAGATCATCATGGTTTCAAAGTTTTCGTTGTGGATTTTTCTTTCTCCTGAAATAAATACTTTAATTACTCTGAAAACCAAATATTTACAAGGAGTGTAATTACAAGAGGATTAAAATTGCATCAGAGCATAACAAGACGACGTGTGTTTCCTCGTTCTTTCTAACAACTTATGTTTTGGCTTCATTATTTTAGTACCGAATTTCCTTTCGAAATATACCTTAAAACTGGTCCAGAACCACCTTTAGGACAAATCGGGGACAAAGCAATTTGTATATCCAAAGAATTTTAAATGTTCCAAAATGACAAAGCTTTACCAAGTTATATATCGAAAGAATATTAAATGTTTCAAAATATCGCCCTTGTTAGGAAAACTTTTATAGTCTAACCGATAGATGTCTCACCATAAATTAAAAGAAATATTACTAAAATCTATACTTTTTAATAGACTAACGAGCTAATTTAAAAAAAGTAACTAGTTATTATCTATTTGATTGTTGGATTTTTAGTTAGGTCTCAGTTAAATTTGGCACACCTAGGTTTTATTTTAATTGTATTACGTTTCTTATTAAAAATATTATTTTATTAAAGTTGCATAATGTTAGCTCAAGCAATTTAAAAATTCATGGCATAAAACCCTCGCATCATTTAAGATTCAAAGCCGGGAACACAAATTTCCTCTAATCCTGACTCCATCTGTCCCCCGTAAGAACAGTTTTGTCAAAACCCATAAAGTCGTTAACCAGTTTCCTCCTATAGTCATTCTTTCACTCTTTTAATCTTACAAATAGGTTTCCCAGTGGACAATAATTTTTCACCCATTATAAACTTATTCAATACATTTTAATTGAGAGTTCCATGTTCTATACATTATACAAAAAATGTGTATACATAATATGTGTATAGGTTATAGATTAGAAACATTGCTAAATATTTCTATTTACTAAATTTTTGTCGATAGCAAATAGATATAAGTAAAAAATACAATTTGTTTGTTATTGACACGATATAATAGATTTAATCGAAATATTTAACAGTGTTTTATCTATAACCTTTGTGTATTTATTATTATATATTTTTTTAACTAGTTATATATATATATTATATATAACTTTCAAAATTCTTTTATAAAATTGAATTAATTTCTGAACCGATTGTATAACACCAAAGTCTTTGAATGTGACTGCATAGCATTAGGGTCAATATAGTGTGAATCATTATTTCCTCTTTTCACTCCCTTTGACTCTACATGAAAGAAAAAGCACTTTCACCACAAAGAATGTCGGTAGCCTTAAACATTCACTAAGCCTCTTCAATAATATTTCTGTCAAACTCTTTTATTACTTCGTAATAACCAATAATTTTTCTCGTAGAAATTTTCCTTAAAATATATTTATGTAAATAATTATTAACAAATAGTAAAATAGTATTTGTTATTTGTTATTTATTTATTTTTTGTTTTTTTAAGGAAATACTAGGGAATTAAAAATGACTAAAATATATTGCGTCCTATAAATTCACAACAATAAAAAAACATGTTTGCATCAAACTTTATAAAACTATTTTAATTTATAGTCCTAGAGACATATCCCCCTAACCACGTGATAATTACGTTCACAGTATATAAAGCAAATATTAAATTGGCTTTGTAAGTACCCAAACATCATCTCTATTGTCGCCTGCAGAGTTTTGAAGGCGGTCTTTGATACCATTTTTACAATTGTTATAGTATTATAGTTATTTGTTATCCTTTGGCCGATATATTGGATTTTTTGCCCCCCCCCCACACACACACAGGCACACACACACACACTCCCACATGCACGCACACATTCACACGCACACGCACACTTACACCAAAATCAAAACAAAAACAAAACAATTGCCACATTTCAATATATAATTGCTTATAATAATTGTAATCGTAATTAAAAGTAATCCAAACGTACTAATGTAACTTAAAGGTTATGTTTCCTACTAATAATAATTATAAAATAAAAATAATTTAATGACTCGTTTCAGTTTCTACGAGGTAGGCGTGGCTGTTGGTCCCACTTTTGTAGAATTAAAGAATTCATTTTCTTTTTACGGCGATAAAAGCTCTAGATTTGAAATGTGTCGTTTTATGAATTGAGTTATATAAAATAAAAAGAGAAACAAGAGCATTTTGATATTTCACTATGACAATAAAATGAATAATATAAACATTTATAGTTAACACCAAAGTAATTTTAGTGTTTTGGTATAAAACGTTAGTGTATATTTTATATCACTATGAAATATGTTATATGCTATAATATTTTATTTAATTGAACATTTTTCTTAGCAATTTAGAGTACTAAAGTTAATATTAAAATATAATAATAACAGCGTTGTCTTACACCATATGTCTTAATTTTGTATTACTCTTGTTTATACATAATTGTAACGTTTACTTTACTAATTACAGTTTTATATAAATTTCCACAAGGCTTAGAATGTTTAAACAGAATTTATTTGTTACTTCTATGCCGAATGATTTAATTAAAATTGTATATAAAATATGTAGAATGTCGTTACTCTTCTAGATAGAAAATGATGACACATTAAAAATGGTTTAAATAAATAGGCCAAAGTAGTTGAAATACAATTATAATTTTCATATCACTATTGGCATGTAATGATTTCAACTTATTTTCACTAACCTTAGCTACTCTAGGAACTCTAATGCAAAAGAAAAACTCTTGTACTTTTCACAAATTTATTTTGTCCCATAATTGGCGAAACCACATTTAATAAATGTGTTTCTTTTAAAATAATAATATTGATTCAATTTCATATCAGAGGTTATGGTAACTAAAGTATAAATATATATTTTCGTATGTTGTTCAGGGTATCCAGGTCGTTAAGCAAACAAACAAGAGTATTCAACAAGGGTTGTTCAAGGGTATTTTTTATTCAACAAAGATATTATGTAAGTGGTGCACTGATCCAACTCTACTACATTTATTGTTTATTTTATTTCTCTAAAATTAAAATCACACAAGTTTGCATCAAAATATACTCTAATAATGTTTAGTTATTGTAGCTCGTGCATCACTGAAGATGGCGGCATAGTCGTTGAAACACTTTTGAATAAAATAAACGAACTATTTGTGAGAATTTGTGTTCAAATTTTATTCTTAAATACTCTACTATGTTTGTATCGCACTTTCAGATGTTTAAATAACATTTTGTTAACTGGCAATGGTTTCTGAGATCCAAGGTACTCTTCCTAGATGTAGAATTTTCTTCGACTAATCTTGGATGAGATCAATATCTATTCGGTCTCTCTTGAACAACTCTTTTTCTTTTCCGAGAATGACGTTATTGGATTATTTGAGAGCTAGAAATCTCTATTGAATGCTTTTTTTATAGGAATGATGACCGTGAGGTTTATCCCTATTAAACTAAAAGAATGTCTATCATGAGAGAGATTTCGCAATAGCTAAGTTAATTATAAAATTAGTCGACAGCAAGGATTTATCAAATGTTAATAGTAATGTTGCTTCTAATACTGGCTGATACACATGTTGTTGATGTAATACTACCGAAAGTAACCTAAACATGAATAGACCTAAACATATAATACAGGTATTACGTGACTCTGTAATGATGGGTTTAAGTTTGTTTGTTTATGAAGCGTAGGTCATAAATAAATCTGAAAGGAGACGCGAGTAAAGGGGCAGAAGTATAGACAATGGATTGGACCGTAAGCAATGTCAGCATTGGAGGTTGAGAACTTCAATTTGTATAACAATTATTGGTGCTTGGAAAGAGGAGGGGAGAGAGGCACCAACCAAATATAATAATATCTCCTAATATATATTATTACTGAACTATTGGTACCTTGAAAAAACAATAAAATATTTCAAATTTACAAGCAAGTATTTATAGATAACATTCTTGTCCGACGCTTTGTAAAGCAAAACAGCAATTTAAAAAAGAAAAAAAGGGGATCTGACAAAACTGTCCATCGTTAGAGAGTGTGTACTGTATATGTACAATATGTAGATTTTTTAACAAAAATTTTACAAAAATTTAAAAAATAAAGCTAGGCAGTATAGTGTCGGAGTTTTAATGGAATTCTGGTCAAATTCTTTATCCCGATTTTCGATTTCATGTGAAATTTATTTCCAGGAAATAAAGTTAGGATAATTTTTAAATGACGGCAGTTTGGAACTGTTTTTATACCTAATTTCTCACCTTCGTTCCTACATCAGGTTAATGCTCAATTTGCTCAGCTGACTGTCTTCTTACATTGATATTTTTTAGCTACTTTGTTTACTGAATGCAAGGTACCCACGCAAAAGTAGTAAGCAAAGGTAAGTGTTTCGAAAAAGTTGAGGACGTAAATAAATAATTTTCTTTCTGTAAAAAGAAATAAATTTAAATAAATTGCTTTCATGTTTTAATTTTATCAGATTGTAAAACGTCTAATAAGGTTTTGTCGGTGGCTGTAAAAGGTTACTGCCAGTAAAGCCTGGAACATCCCTGTCTCTTTTAGTACTCTAATGTACCTTCGCATTTATCTTATGGAACGATAAACTATTTTTACCACAAATAATTATTTTAGTAGCCCCTAAACATTCCTTTCACTCCCCCGCTTTTACTGCTGTTTTACAATGAAAATCCCTTATACTGTTGTATATCTTACATTAATTCCTATAGTTAATTATTACTTTTTTGTCCATATTCAGTGTTATTGTAGAGCATCAGTATTAATGCATGTATGAATCTATTTCAAATACAAAATATGGTTGAAATCAATTCTTGCAATAACTTCAAATTTTCTCTAAAACGTTTCAATTACAATCTTCAATGATACAATAGAACTGTCAAATTGTCATTGTATTTACAATTATTTTGGCTGTCCAATCCAAATGTAATGTCAATTTTCAAACGATAGAAAAGGGAACAGAGAATAAACTTTTTTTAACATTTTAAACAAAGTTGTATAGAAATATACTTTATCTGGTTATCGGAAGTTGCCGTTGAATTGTCGGTTCAGTGGACAATCAATAAAAGCCCACAATAATGAATGTATTAATTAATTATGTATAGAGACAAATGTAATATTTTATAAATTCATATACAGTACATAAATAATCATGTCGAACCGTTTAACATGATTAACGTACGTTTAATGAAGCAACTATGCATATTCAGTCCAATAGAGCTAAAATATTTTAGATTCAAACAATTTTAATTTTTCACAGCGAAAATGTCAGAATGTCATGTGTAAATTTGTATTTTGGCTATTGCATTCGGATTGTAATAAAACTTAGGTTTCTCATTTTTATCTTCATAGTTTTTAGCCTTAGATCTACATATATTATATATGTACGATATTTGCTTTATGTCAATTTTAGTCTTCTTTACTATACCTTAATTATACTCGGCTACTTGGTTTCACTGCAAATCTCATTTCATTTTAAATATAACACTTAAATTTACACTCTTTTCGTTCCTTTGTTGTACACGTCAAACATAGAAAGTTTTGTTTATACATTAATATTTTAATTCAATCTCGCCATTTATGATCTACTTCTTGTCTATGTGGTACTTCCTAGAAGACTTTTGTATATCTACTCAAACTAATAATGTTATGAAATGAACATGGATCCCTCAACATGTTAAGTTTGAATGGCTTTATATCATTATATTTATAACATAGTTTTGTTAAAAGTAAAATTAGCATTCAATTAAATCTTGGTTATTCTATTAGATATTTATACCCGTAATAAAAAATAAATTAGTTATAGTTAGTTTAATTGGAAGAAGAAATGAATTCACAATAAATGTACAGTAATAAATTCTTCCTCAAGTTAATTGTCTTGATACCATAAAATAAACCCTAAATTGACGCAACGGCTCATATTTATGTTGGAGTTTTACACATTTTTTAATTATTTACCTCCTGGTGGAAAAACGTCAAGACATAAATTATAACAACATCTGTTTATTTCATAGCAAAACGAGAAAGGAAAGATTAATCATAATTTTGTTTTATTATAGTAATAAACTCTGAATTACGGGTTGAATCGTAAAATTATATGTCTGTGATAATAAATGAATTTCTTATTGAACCCGCGGACAGAGTTGTCAATAAATATTGTTCCGGATGGGAGCAATATTTCTACAACAAAAATATTTATTCAAAGTTTGCAATATCTTAGGTGACACATTTGGTTACAAAGTTTCACAAACATTTAGACAAACCAATTACATTGATTTCGGACCAATATGTTTGGCATTATAACACTTATACTTTAATATGTGTAACCAAAGTAATATAGGATTATTATTTTCTTTATCACAGTTTCTTTTCTCTACATTGATTTTGCATCTATGCAACTGCAATGAATAATTAATTTTCTAATAATTTAAGAGTGATTTTATTTAATTCATTAATACATCCATTGACTAATCAACTTTTGTTTTTGACTCTAGGTTTGAAAACTCTTTTAGAAACAGTCGTTTCCCAAAATTGTAGTATTTAAACAAAATCAAAAAATAAATAAATTGTCTTACAATTATAAACTCACTAAGTACTTTAGATAAATATACTTGCTATTATGAGTTAACTATTGTTAAAGTTGTTTTTTACGTTTTAAAAAATGAATATTTTCTTACATACGATACATATGAATTTGAATGGTTTACATACAAGTTGGTTCAAGAAGACGCGTATTCAAGACGTATTCTATCGGTCAAAATAAAGAATAAAGTTCATAGAAACATAGTTTCGAATTTCTAGTATATTCGCCATTTTGTTTACTTAAAAAAAACATAACTTTGGAAATAAATAAGATGTTCAATTCAGATTTTTTACTAACATTTGTTATGTTACTTTTACATCTGTGTCAAAATCTCACACTTTATTTTATATATTTTAAAAATGGGGACGTTTAAATTATTTAACGTTGAAATTACTGGAAAACTGTTCCCTTTACAAAATATGTGCAAGAGACAAAATATTTTCCTCTTTTAACAACAAACAAAATGGTATTTAAAAAATTGTTTCAGTTGGTCGAGGAATAACCGAGTTATCATCAAAATTACAAATTTTAGTGTCTTGGAAATTCTCTAAAACACGCAAGACTAACTTAACAACAAAACAGTTTCGAATACTAAAAATATTATCTCTGAATGTTAAACTTGAGATATTTGAAAATATCAAACCAAACCAAAAATAACTAAGGAAAATAATTATACTATTATCGTTTTGTTTGATTTTAAAAGATTGATATCTTTTGCTTCTTTTTTGAAAAAGGTTAAGAGATTTTAATATTTTCGATATTAACTAATTTCAATGGCTGCCATTTTGAAATTGTACAACATAAAGTCTTTATATTTGGTTCACTTATAAACAGCTATATACAAAATGGGTGTATTATATCTGAACTCAATATCTTATCAATTTCCAAAGTTATAATTTTTTGAAAAAAGAAAAGAAAGAGGGGATAAAAAGAAAGAAGAAAAAAAAGAAAAAAAGAGGAAAAAAGGCAAGAACTAACTGTTTTCGGACCTATATTCATATGAATTTTAATTTGACCAGTAAAAGCCGACCTGAAAGTTGGTATATTTATTGGTGAATGACTCTGGACTTATATAGCGTGATTCTAAATTGCACGATAATATTACGGGAGCTGTTTATATAAAAGTAGTTACCGGAAACGCTTCATTTCCCGTCTATCTGGGATATTTGGTTTTACTTATTTACAATCGTACTACTCACCATGAAAACATAAGCCGTACGAGTCACTCCAGCGTTCACGATCATTTCTCGCATAATCGACTTTTCGTTTTAATGTATGTAATGTGTAAGTTAAAAAATCATAATTTTTAATAAATTTGTAAAACTAAAATTTTACTGAAACACTTCACTTTATTATTTTCTTTATTGGACAATTATTTACAATTGCTTACCTTATTGTTCATTTGCTTAGATTCTGTTATTCCAGCCCCTCAACTCCACTCAAGTCTTCATCGATATCATCTGAACTTTCAGGTTCTGATTCACTATCACTTTTTATAGAAATTATAAGTTATTCAACTATATTGTTTATGGGTGGTTCTTGAGCTAGAAACTCGTCTTCATGCTTAACACATAACAAACCAGCTCAATATGATGAGAAAAGGATGATAAGGCGGAAGTCTTAGGACCCATACTCTTTATTTTTCACTATTCTGTCAATTAGGTACCGATGAACCTAGGTTTTGTAGATTTATTTTTAAAAGTTTGTACAGTTCTGGAACACACATACTGTCAATAAATGGGATATTGTCAATGGTAAGCCAATATTTTATCTTTGTTTTCTACTGTTAGATTGGGGGGGGGGGGTGGTCGAGTTGTACATTGTGATAAGGTGCGTTACCTACAACAACAACACTGTTTTGGTTCACATTTGGTAACAACTTTTGTTGTAACCATTTTACAAACATGCCACGATTAACATTGTTGTACTACCACCATTTTTGGTGCAAAAATCCCCCTTTTCTGAAAGTTTGCAAATAAAATGTACAATTATTTAAGGTCAATCATAAAAAAAATTAACTACACTCACGGCGAAAAACAAAACAGGAACACGAGCACCTAATCACTGTTAGTTAAACAACGTTTCAGTGCAGACTAAAGACTGAGAAAGGATGGAAAGAAATCATGGCGGAAGCATGAAGAACCAAATGTTTGTAGAAAAGTCGCCCCTCTCCACCCCCACCCCCATTCATTCCTCTGCAGTTACCTGAGCCCTCACGCAATCGCTACTGACTACTACTGTAGCAAGTAGCTTTTTAACATTCTAAAAATCCAATTTAAGTCCAATTTAAACGAAAAGTTTGGGTTTAACAAAAATAATAATAAAATGCAAAGAATGAAATAATTTTTAAAACTAATTTGAACTAGCAAATTGGTTTTGTGTAGATTCTGTTACATTGTATCCGTTAGAAAAGGTAGTTTTTGTTCCTTTTAAGTCTAGCAAAATGTAAAAATGAGCATTTTGAGTTCGTAGATAACTTAAAAACTGTAGTAATTCCGGTTACATTAAGAAAATTCTTTTGGAAAGATTTTTTTACAATTATTCCGCGAAACAATTACTTTATTATCAATTTGACGAAGTATATACTAATAAGTTGTATGTCAAAAGATATAATTAATCTTTATCAAAACAATTAATATTTTGTAGTTCAATTTAATAATATTAAAATATTCAAGTTTTAGATCTTAAAACATTGTTTTTTTAATTTGTGGCTGTATTTAAAAAAAAAAAATAGGTTTAATATCTTTTATGTTTTATTTGACATGTTAAGTTGGTGCGTTTTACGGATATATCAAATATTTTCTTTATATTACAATTTTTGTCCTCGTATATAAGATTTTTAATAAAATTCCCAATCAGACAAACGGAAATCAGAGCTTTATACGTCACGTTTTCACTGGAAATGTTGGCGTTATTGATGCCTTTTATCAGTTCTCGAATTTTATAGGATCTATTTTTATCCCTGTTGTTAAAGGTTAAAAACTCTTGGTCATCAAAAAAAGTAAAAACCAAAATAAATAAAAACTTAGCTCTCGAGTCGGAAGATAACAAGCGTTGGTCAAATAGAGACTTGATAGGAAAAATGAAAAAGAAAGATCTAACCCAAGACTACATCCAATTACGGTTTTTCGCCCCCGTATTCACTAAGTGAGAACTTGAGGGTGTTTTGTTTAAGTATTATTTTTTCTTACTTTTATTAACCTAGAAAATATATAGTAATTGCATTAACATTTACTTTATATATTGAAGTCATATTGTCTGCTTCGTTTAATTTTGTTCGTATACGTTATTTATTTTAAAGTTGTTCTTTGAATAAAATAAATAATATGTTTAATAATACATTATAGAGGAAAGGTCTCGTAGCAGATTAAAATAAAAAAGTAAATGCACTGTTAAAGAGCATCCCGCTCGGCTTGTGAAATATTTTTAATGTGGTGGGAAGGGGTTGTATCTCTGTATGAATGTTAAGTACTTGAAAGCTATTGGTTTTCTTTCAGTACTTGCTAGCCTTTATTTGTTAAATGTAAATATAGTAATGAATGAACCTTGAAATATAACTCCCCTCAATTCTTACCTGTTCCTTTTTTTATAGAACTACATAAATATTAAGAAACAAAAATCTAAAATAATTATTGGTTGTATGTTATTATATACAACAACGAATATACAGTATATGTAAATATATAAACACATAACCTATTTGTAAGCGCTGTTGTGAATTAACACAAGTTTATGTTGTTTCTTAATTAATTAAATAATACATTATTTTTTTAATATCTCCAGAAACACCTATTATCATTAGCATTATCATTTTATTCATTATAAATTTTATAAAATTTAATACTTTTTTAAGGCAAATAGAGAGTTTGTTAAATAATACCACCCCAGGTTGGGATAGTAACTATCTACGTTTGCTCAGAATGTGTGAAATCGCAAATCAATTCTGAATAGTGTACCATAGTTATCTCCCTCTTTGTTCAGAATGGAATAGCTCTTGAATTATATACATAAAATTACTTCAAAAAAACATTCACTCACGGAATTGTCAGAATACCTAAATCTCGAAACGCATTCCCACAAGGTTCTGTACAACCAAATTCAGGCACAAATATTTTCTGTAATTTAAAGTGTCTGTTAATCTAATGAACAGATGAATCACCCCAGACAATTATTCCATAGTTCAGGTGGGGATACATAAACTAAAAACTGTGGAAAGACTACTTTTGAAATTTCTTAGTGTAAACATTCCAGAGAAAATTTTGTTTACGATATTATCTACATGTGGTTTCCACATTAGTCTCTTGTACATAACTAAACCTAGAAATTTAACAGCATCCATCTCTTCTACTATCATCTATTCTATATATCTATATAGATATTAATAGGTATAAGTATAACTGTTATCATCTAACATAACAATGAGTTGTAATACTGAATTTCTATTAATTAACTTAAAACTTACTCAGTTTGTTATTGAAAGATTTATTGATACATAGTTTTCTAAAAAGTACTGACATGTAGAATTTTAATTGGTTAAAAGAATTGTGTTCCAAAATTTGAGCACTATGTTATAGTTTGAGTTATAGTTATCACTGAGGATGGCGACTTTTTCGTTGAAACGCCTTTGATTAAGTAAACGTATATTTTGGGAGAACTTGTGTTTGAGTTTTATTCTATCTGAGCACTGTGGTCGTACTCTCCATATTGGACCACAGTAATAATAGACCATGTTTAATTAATGGTCGAGAAACAGATATACAAAGGTCATTTACATAAATAAGGAACAACACAGGACCAACGACTGAATTTTGGGGGACTCCAAAGTTCAAATGGACTGTATTGGACAGTCCTTCTCCAACCTGAACACATTGTGTTCTATTGAGTTATTAATACAACATTGAATAACATTTAAACTGCCATCATTGTATTGTTTTTGTATTAACAAAATATCATATATTATTGGACGTATACGAAATAGTTAAATATAAATAAATTAAAATTAATATAAATAAATTAAAATTAATAAATATAACTAAAATTAATAGTTAGACTAAAATAAATTAATTTAAAATGTAATTAATATTTTTCCACTGATTTGATTAAAAAAACATTTCTTACACATTATAAATGTATGGAAATAATTGGGAATAAGGGCTACTATAAAATGAGACATTTGAGGAAAATCGGGTAAAAACAAACTTGGGATTTTCATACCTTTAATTTAAACAAGATTGTTCAATTTATTGAAAAGAAAAGAAAGATATAAAACAATAATAATAATGATTGAATCAAATTGGGTGATAATCTGACAAGAATTGATACATAGTTTACAAGGAAGTAAATATTACTTCCAATCATTGGAATATTCTGGCTAACAAACTCGTCCCAACAATTTAAAAAGTTAATGAATCAAATTGTGTGAGAATCTGACAAGAATCGATACATAGTTTACAAGGGGGTAAATGTTACTTCCAATCTTTTGAATACGCTGGCTAACAAACTCGTCCAAACATGTTAAGAAAACACAAATATTTTATTAAAATCGAAAATGTTTACCTCTAAATATACACACACATGTAAATGTTCTCAGACAAATGAGATACAATATTACAGGTTGATTCAGTATGTACTTTACAACTTTGAAAGCCTATAGACTTACATTCGGTATCAAGAATAGTTTGTGGTGTTGTGTTATTGTTAAACAAATCATTTCATTATTATATGAACAATATTTGTAAAACAGTCACCATTCCACGGATGATTTCGATACGTAGTAAGAGTTCCACGTAATGATACGATCATATCTTAAAATATCTTAACATGTGAGTTTGAATATATGGTTTTGGGTCCAAGTATAACATTTTTGAAAAGTTTAATGATAATCCTAATTTTTAACTGATAACATGGTATGTTGGTGGCAGTGTTCGAAATAGGTTTGTTGACATACATTTTCGAAAAGGTTCATTATTCAATTTATTAATGAATTTCTTAATAATTATCCATTACAGCTAATTGTGGTTAATTTAATTGTTTAAGTAAATAACTCAAAACATCAATGTTCACTAATTGAACTAACTTTGTACGCAATTAGTTAACCAATAACTCAAATCAAATCTGTAAGCCTGTGCTCTAGATACCAAGAAAACCACTTCAACACCAGACACAACACAGCTCAAATAAACCAATGTTATTACGAAACGGATTTTCATCTCACAATCACAACCCCTTCAAAAACCTTCATTGGTGTTTACTTTCACTTGAGCCATTTCCTTTTCAATACAGCCTTGATTTTCGCCTCAATTCCTTTTTATGCTCTTATGTCCTACTCTGTTCAGTTCATACTATTATACAGAATTGCTGTTTTGTGTCTCTGTTTGTGTCTGAAACATTAGGTGAATCACATAACGTTTCCTCTTTTATATTTATAAAAAGAACATTACGATTTATAAAATATAAAAAAAGTCATTTGGGTTAAAATATTCAAATGAAATTATCATCTTTGAGTCAAAACTGTTCATAGCCAATTTTTATCAAACATAAATAAAGCAGTTGTTAACAATAGAGCGAATACAGATGTTTTACCTAGAGACAATACTGTCTTTTC
This sequence comes from Aphrophora alni, assembly GCA_963513935.1. Classification (NCBI taxonomy): domain Eukaryota; kingdom Metazoa; phylum Arthropoda; class Insecta; order Hemiptera; family Aphrophoridae; genus Aphrophora; species Aphrophora alni. Next base: position 86,416,030 of record OY740770.1, read on the forward strand.
CTTTTGACGGTTAGGAAGTTGACAGCTAGGAGTCGTCTACAGACTGTTTCAAGTGACCGTTGAATATTCTCCGAAAAAAATCGAAACATTTCGTCTGGAAGAGGGAATGGAGTTTCTCCTTACATTTTTGTGTTTTTAAAAGTAAACCAAAACCTATAAAGCCAAACTAGACTCTATGAAACGACACAATATTTCAGCATGACCAATACAGGCCATTGTAATATGGCAGTAAATTTTGAAAAATGTAATATTATAATTCCTTGTTGTTATTGTTGTTGAAATAAGTTATGATGAATAAAAATATCATTACTATTTATAAATACAATAGTTTATTTGGTAAATTACACTACACAGCTATAAAATGTCATGGGTTAGATGTAAATTATTATTTTAAAAAACTGAAAAAAATAAATTTAGCTCATTATAAATTTAATAAATATTATCACTCCTCTTGTAGAAACGTATTTCTCTTTAAATTAAGATTCGCCGCGAGGAAAATATGTTTTATTAGTTTTATAAACACATGTTTATTGCAAAAGCTGGGGTCTATCCTTTAGTGCTTCATATATTGAATACAGTGTGAGTTAGGGTTGGGTTTCAGAATATATTTTATTGGGAAATGGAATGTTTGTATCGCATATCAATAACCAGACACGTTTAATTATCGTGTGTAAGTTTAATCTCAATTACTTTTTGGTTGTGTTGATTAAAAAAAAAAATTAAAGGTTTTATATTGATATAGATAGGAAAACATTTTATAATCATCATTATACTTCAATCACTAGACTACAATATTAAAAATATTATTATTATTATCTTTTTTTTTAAAGTTTTATTTCCTAATTATGAGTCTGTGCTTGTGTTTAACAAGAATTATTTTCAAAAAAAGAACACCATTATGTGGTAACAGGAACTGAGGATTACCACTTGGTTGTTGAAACGTCTTCTAAGTGGGATGTCTCGTCTTGAAAATTGATATTTTCCATTAATTATTGAGTAAACATTTTTCAAAAAAGTTGCTCAATGTGTTATGCTCCAATGATTTTTCTAAGTCTAACATACTTAAATATTTTCGCATGACACCGTAAGGAAACTTCAAACCCGATCAAGCAAATGTTGATAGTATTGCGATATGGGACAACCTCTCACCCTACACTTCACTACATTACCCCTTCCGATTTCTTCCTTTACTACACTCCGATAAAATGAGAAGAGCACTCTAAAAGGTCATTTCCTTTTACAATATTATAGCCTAGAAACATCTTGTATTTAAGCCGCTATTTTCTGTTATTGCTAATGTTTCTGTAACATTTTCTTACTATAACACATTTTAACTTTATAGCTCTAAATAGTACAAAAACACATAAAAAGATTTAGTATTCATTGTTTTGCCTTAGAACTACATTAATTAACTAACATACCCTATTTCAAGTACATAGTAGTTCTTTATGTTAGAGTTATGGCTACATGTTTCGCTGCCATAGCCAGCATCATCAGGTTTGCTAATAACATTATCACTTTTGTTCACTTATACATCACAAACAAATATATTTGTTTGTGATGCTGCCTATGGCAGCGAAACATGTAGCCATTAATATAATATAAAAAACTAGTATCGACTTGAAACAAGGTATGTTAATATATTTTGAATTGTAGGATTCTTTTCGTTGTACTAAACGTTTCGAAGTGTATTAAATCTTTAAATAACATAAAAATATCAAATTTATAAAATAAATCTAAAATAAAAAGCTTTAATTATTTTATTTTTGCATTTTTAGAATATTAATCTATAATATAAAAATTTTACGTTTATAATTTGGAGATTAATGTAAGTTATTAAGTCCTTGGAGCTAGCTTGAAGAGATAACTTCATTGGATGTGCTCCAATATAGACGTAGGGGAAGTGTCATACTGGATGTTTTGTGTTATCTGCAGTTAAACTTTGTTTCCACTTTATGCTGCCTTGAACTTTAGAGACGACATTGCTGTTTGTCTTTGCGTTTTATTTTAAATGTATAAGTTTTTATTTGCTTATTTATGTATATTGCAGTAACAACAATTTTACTATAACATTTTAAATCCTCGCTTATTTTTTAATATAATAAACTTTAATTTCCATAATAGGAGACACCCCAACTAGCCTTTACCCCTTTAACAGTTTCACAATGAAATTAAACGACAGACAAAGAGTTTTTTTTTTGTTTTTTTTTTAAGTAACCTACGAAACCTTGTTTTTCAGCCTTAAACAATAATTATTTAGATTGAAGAACTCTGTTAAAATAGCCCCATTTTCATCAGCTGATTTATTTGCTACTGAATTTTAAGTCAGCTAGTATTTTATTTCATGAATAGGATTATGATGTTAACTAAAATGGTTTTAAACATGAATTAAGGGTATCACTTATTATTATAAATTATTTCTGTACTAATTGTTTAGTTTCGTACCAAGAACAAATTAATATTTAAAAAATTTACCGAACAAAACCATTCATATTTTAGTCAGATAGTCGAAGAGATTGTCTCTATCCGTGCCTATAGATTTAAAACCACTCGACTTCTTGTGTCACGCAACTATTAATTCCAGTTGATCATTCTCCAAGACTCTACTATTGTGTTTAGTTCAAAAATGTTGTTCGTGAAAGCAATAAAGTTCTTGAACAAATCATTTTATATGAGTAAAGATAGTTTTGTTTAAATTTTTATACAGTTTTGTAAAAGTTGTGAGAAGGGAAGAGTGCAGTCTACCAAGGATGGAAATAACAAAAACTTTCAGCGTTTCCTGTGAACAAATTTAATAAATTGCGATTTGAATTGTAATTACAATCCATTGTGAAATTTATTGGACGAGCCACCATTAAAGAACGGATCTTTTATTTTCTTGAAAATAACGTTTGGATGAACACCTTTGAAAAGTAACTTAAAATAAATATATGACTATTTTCGATTTGTAGAGCACTCATTCCATGGTCCTTTTGTTCAAAATTTAAAAATTGATTTATTGATAAAGGTGATAAGAGTTTTTTCTCCAGTGTATTACATTACAGTAAAGATTTTAATTCAATTATGTAAAATCGCGTTGACTACAGATATTATTTTGCAATGAGTTTTGGAGCAACATACCTGCAGTTACGTTTAATATTTTCTGTTTTAAATAATACCTGTTTCACACATCTTTAAGCACTGTACATTTCTATATTATATTTTAACGGTGAAAAATTGTACTTTGTTGTGTTTTTATACTTGCTTTACTATTTAAATTAATTCTACAACCCACAATATAATTTATTTTAATCACTTTTAAAACAGTAAATATAAATAAAACCAGAATATTTACAAAATATAAATAGTTGATTACGCTATAAAATTATTAGGATTACAAACATTTAGGTTTTTATTATTTGTCAATATTTATTTTATTCGCTAAAAATATATTCTAGTGCTTTAATCTAGTGTATAACTGCATGACAAAGCTCTAAATATATAGTTTTTATATACGGTTCAATATATTATTTAATGTAAATGTATAGCTGATTCATTTATTATTGGTGATATAACAATAAAGATTGTTTGCAATATTCAGTTATCGCTTTGGTAAAATTAACAATAATAACTGATAATGCCCCTAACCCCAATTACAAGAACAATCATTGTAATAATTAATGTTGTTTTATTCCTTTAAATATCCTAAAATACATTTTGATCATATTAGAGTTCTACTCCTAAGCTAGAACCTATTAAATTCATTAGCGGAAATATTTCTGAAGGTGATATCTGTGTAAGTTTTTTAAAGGAATAAAACAACATAATAATTATTATAATTATAGCTTATCATGTTTTAGTTTCTTTATTCCTTTAATTATGTTAGCAGAATAATAATTATTAGATTTTTTGTATAATAAAGATTAAATTTATTTTACTAATAATTTCTATTTTTTAATGAACTATTTACTATACTACTACTTAATATGAGACAAGTTTAATATCAGATGCTACATTTTACTGCAATTTTACGAAATGTAATTTGACGAAATTTCTATTCAATGTTTTTTTTTTTTTTTTTTTTTTGTTTTAATACAAATTTTGTCTTTTGTCTCTCGTTGTCAAATCAGTAAAAATGTACGATCAAATAAATATATTAAAAACCTACTTTGTGTTTTGTAACGTCGTCACTTAGAGAAGATTTTGCCAAACGATTTTGTTCAGAACCCCCTTCAGCAAAACGATAGTAATAAACATATCTTACTCCAACACTTAGGAAAGTAGCCAACATCAGAGTAGTCTTTTGGAAATTATATTCTCTTCACTAAAGTTTGTTAAGTTCGATCTGTATAACTGTGACTTTTGGATATAAAACTAAGCAATTTAATATGAGATTATGATTTTTGAAATATATATATTATATTATATTATTGTATTTTTAATAATATTAAATACAATAATATAGATATCGCTAGTAGAGCTACTTTTGAAGTTAAAGAAATACATACTGTCATCTAATAAAAATGTATCATTCTTAAATCTTAAAATATTGTGAATATTTATAACAGATACCGATTTAGGCAAAATTTTGAAACGGTAACAAACATTATAGCTTTTATTTCGCAAGGTGAGACCTAAACTAATATCCATGAAATGTGCACATACCATGTTCCATAAAACACTTAAATCTAGGCATGCACTTCTAGCTTCACAAGCTGTCACAATATTTTCTCCGATTTTCATACAAACTTTGTACTAGATTCAAAAAAGGATAGATCACATTTGTTAACCAAATAAAGCTGTTTGTTCTTAATCAGTTTCAACTATTTCTTTTTTTTATAATGAGAAGATCTGCACAGAGTAGCAAATGTATGTGCTTTGATATTTAAGTTATTAATGTCAAAAATATATCTATAGATATTTGTTTGTTGACGGAATATTTTTTTAAACTTTGATAAACGTAATCGTAATCATAAAATAAGCATTTTGAGTTATTATTTTATAAGGAGAATGCTTCTACATTTTTATAATCAAATTTAGCGTAATAATTATAACCCTTCAGAATCCAAGTAAAACGTATTGTCCTAAATTCCTGAAAAGTTAGATTTCTCATTGAATAATTCTAAATTGACCATAAAATATATAGGAACTAAAGATATAAACTAATTATCTTCAAATTGTGTATATAGGGTTATATTTACAACTGGGAATATATCAGTTTTTAATAAATTTAATTTGTGGTTACCTGTTAAGAGATAAATCATAAAATACATAAATTCTCAAAATTAGCATTTCACTTTGAATAAACTTTAGGAAAGCTAAGGATACCGTTCGACGACACGTATAAATAATTATTTCAGACACAAATAGGTAGAGTTAATTTGATTTAAATTGGTTCTGGGGTTTCTTAAGGAGAATTACTGTACAGTATGATTGTTACACCTCAGATTTTAATGGCACGAGAAAGAAAAAAAACGTAAAATGTCGTTTTTCTCACAATCGAAATGAACAATTTCAATAAATACTTGTTCAAAAATACTCCTTTGGATCTTGGTTATAAAGTCTTACTAAACATGTGGAGTCGGATTTGTTTGATAAAATAAATAAATTATACAACATCCAATATAAACGTTCACTTTTCTCAAAAACCTTGGTTACTGATTTCAATCAGATTTTTTTTTTAATGTGCAGGTTTATAACCCATACTAGGTTAAGGCACAAGTAAACGAAGGTTATAATTGCGGAGTATTAACCAAAAAACAAAACGTTATATATAACATAACCTTAACTCAATCGTTTATGTCATAACTTTGGGCGAGTTGGGTAGCCATACGAGTAGAGTGATTGAAAGCTCTATTAATTAAAAACAATTGCGAGACCCGTTAGACTAGATTCTCGATGATGCAAATTAATAATTAAGAATAAGACGTAATACGGTTTTGCTCTACTATCTATTCAATAAGGTTCGATTTATATTGAACAACTGTAAAACCAAGTTTATCTTTTTATTAAAAAGTAAAGTATTTCTGAGCTAACTACCAAAATAACTGAACATTTTTCTTCTAAATATCAACGTTTTTAAACGTTATATATCCATTTAATCAGTAAAAAATCCTTTAACAAATTCTAATTTCCCTGTTTTTTATTTGTAAAGTCGATTTTTCTCATTAATATATTTTTAACGTCTACAGATTACGTTAAGAGAAGTCTAGAAGTTTAAATTTCCTTTAACAAACAAACGCAGTGGTGTCCGTGTAAATATGAAGATAATATCTTTAAAAAGTGCATATGAAATGATATATCTTTATATTTAACACAAGTTGATGAGCACCATTATGGCACTTACTCAACCCCATTATACAATTTAATTCAATCAGATGCTCTAAATGTAAAGCCCAAAAGTTAGTTCGTTGAGCCTCTTAAGAAATGTTAAATTATTGTACTGGTAAATCATTGATTTTTACCTACAAGTCTACGTTTGTTTAAAACAGTCCTGAACGTCGTAATAGTGTACATTACTACTTTATTGAGGTCGACTAGTTACATAGTATCAACTCACTTAACTCTTGTGTGTCTTAGTTCTGGCAGACTTCAATGCTATACTTATGTGAAGGACCTTCCACTGGCCACGTTAGTTTGGGATCTCGTAAATATAAGAATACCACATTTTCTTGGGAAAACAAAGTACGAAATTACTTCTTGACAATAACTTCACTATCATAGAGAGGTGTGCTTAGTAAAATAGCATGCAGATTCAATATGTTATTACTTGAATATCACACGAGAAAGTAACAAATAATTGTCCACCATTTTTACGTTTGGTATTAAATATTTATAATTTGCAAAAGCATTCTATATTAACTCACTGTAGTTCCCTATATTAAAGTTCATAATCTTATCTTAATTTTTGTGGTGGCTATGGTGTTTACCTACAGGCGACAATAACGACAGATGGAAGGCATGTCGCCAATTACTTATTCGGTTTCCTGGTCTTGAAATGTTAAGATCAGTCAAAAACGGATTATCGTACTTACTCTATAATTCGTATACTGGGAAAGTAAAAATCCACAAGATACGTAAAACTGGAAAAACCTGTAGAGTGGAAAATAGGTCCTGCAATCCCTGAATGATTTTGTGATGATGATAGATAGAAACTTTTTAATTCATAATACATCATGGATTTGTTACCCTCTATTTTTTTCTAGGTTTTTTAAAATGTTCTCCATTTTGAAGGGGAGGCAGAAGTGAAAAATAATTTTTAAACTGCATACACCACTTTTACAGATTTTATGAATACAAGAAAATTGGCAAAACTAAATAACTCTGTAATAAAGCCACTCAAAATGCAAAAGGTTCTAATTTTAAATAGATCATTCATTGAAGTGACTATAGATGAACGTAAATTACAAATAAATGGTTTACATACTAAACGTGATTATTTTTAAAATTAGTAAAAGGTTTTAGTAATAAATAAAGAGGTACTGTAATACGGTTGAAATAAAATCTTAACATGATTTCAGTTTATAAATTGTTCCATTAATCATCCTGAACTGATTGACATTATGACAGACAGGAGTGGACATGTAATCTGATTTAGAAAGAGATCACAGTGAAAGTACATTTACAAATTGGTGGAACTGTTTACAAATGCAACCCATACTCAAATGATCGATTACTAATGTTATGTCATTTTGTTACAGGTATGTTATAGCTGAGACATAAAACTGGGATTGTTTTAGCGTAAGTAAAGCACAGAGTTTTAATCAGTAGAACATGTGAACGATCCTATTAAAACAATAATAGATCATAACTAAAAATTTTAATATAATTTTTGTTTTAAGTTTCTATAATAAAAATGCTAAACAAATGTGTTACAATGTGTGTAGAATAATGTTTATACAAATATTTTAGAAATTATAAATACATTTCCTGGATTTATCAGACGTTTCTTTGTGAAAACAGAGTGTCAAGCATTGAACTTGCTTTAAAAAGATATGAAAACTTTTTCCCTTTTGTAAAAATATTCTTGCGGGCAAGCATACGTCCCTGTATAGGATCTGAAAATTTAGATTCGATTAAAACAATCCTCAAATTAACAATTAGATTATGTATGAGAAATTTGTTTGATATCGCGATGTCAATGAAAAAATCTCAGTTTTTATAGTTATTCGTTTTTTTTGTGCCTAGACACTGTACTGAAACACCATCTCAATTATAGAATCCACGTTTGGAATAAACTTGCTACAGGTTGTGTAATAATAGGTATAATAATTATTATACTTTATACTAAAAACTAAATGTAGGCATAACATAGTTTTGATAAAAGAACCGTGATGTATTCTACTCTCTTTGAATTTATTGATCGGCAGACAAGGACACCGTTGCATATTTCATGGCACGATAAGTCTTCAAACGAGCCGAGTTTTTGGACATTTTTTAAATAAAAAAACAACTGTTGTGATCTATCCATAAGGCAACTATATTAATCTTTAATAGACTTAGATTCCGAGAATAACATATGTTCAAAATTATGTTTTCAGGGCAATTATAATGTTTGTTTGTATAAAACGCAACAGTTATTGGTATCTCTGGTTCTTTTATAGTTAGAAATTTTTGGATTTTCTCCAAACTGGTATAAATACTATCACAAAAAGATCTTGATTTAACAATAATTATTTTTGAAACATATTAATATGTGGGGTATGTCAAACATAAAAAATATTTCATATGAATAATTCCAATTACATTCAACATGTTATATTTCTGACCTACAAAATATTATTCAATCTTCTTTAAATTTTGAGGAAAAATCAATTTTATTTACAACTTATTTTTAATTTAACTAAGTTTATGGTTTCACAAAGGCGGCTGTTTAAATTGGGGGGAAACTCAATAAACGCTGCAAAGAGAATATTGAAAAATAACAAAGTTTCATTTTCGTGATAGAAAATTTGCTTTCTCAGGTGGATGTGCGAACGGATATTATATACTTAGTTCTTTCTCCCCTACTCTGACAAAGGGGAGGGAGCTCCGTTAAACCCACGAGTTTTAAAAGTATCTGTCTATTTTATTGAAGAAAAGTTTGTTTGCCTTTAAAATAAAGAGGAATATCTTAGAAATTTAGCTTGCCTCATTTTATTTTATGTTAAAAGACATTCGACACTTTGGGAAATAGTGAAATATATTTAAAATAGGGCCAATCCTTGTGATTACTAGTTGGTACTGCACGGAAGTTCTACTCATTTGTTATGAGCTACGGACAATGGGTTATAACCTATAAATAAGTGTATCAGGTTAAAAATATCGGGTTGAATCATTGTAAGTGTATAATTGTAAAGAAACGTCGATTTTAATCATTTTAAAACTTACAAAGATATTTTATTGACCATTACAATTGCACTTATGAAGATAGTTTCGTACGAAGTCTATGGGGAAAAGACTCATTTTTGTCCTCGTGGTATCGATCAAGCATTAGGCCACTAACCAGTTCTGAATTGACTATCGTTGTTTAGTTGTATTAAAGACATTTTATATAATCACGATAATTTAAAAAAATTAAGATATTTTTTTGAATATTTTTTATATAAGCAAAAACTGCCTGAAGAGTTTGACTAAACTAATTAATCTTAATTTCGAAGAATTGAGTAAAAATCGTCACAAATAAATTACATAATTTCCTACATTTTACAAGCATTATAAAACACTAGCAAATAAGGAGAATAGTGAAATGAGTTTAAGTTTATAGCTTTTCGTACAAAATCCTAAGAAGTCTTACAACATATTTTATTAAATGTTCTCCTTCTTGTGTCAACAATTGTGTTTGGTACAAAATTGTGTGATAAAGTCGAACCTTAATTAAGTTCAAACCTTTTACATAATAGTTATCTACTAATACTTGAGAAACTGATGACATCTATTTAAATTAGCACATAATGATATGATGAATTTGAATCCAATTAATAAGATATAAACTTTTTTTTAAAGATATAAAACATATTATTTACTTAAAAGTCTAGCCACAATGCCTTATTTCATCTTCGTACTACCTCCTTTATATGAAATCCAAGTTACTTAAGTTCTGCGCCCCCCCCCCAAGTTTTATAGAATGATGATTTAAGTTAGGCCTCTGTAAATTTCAGGCTTTCAATGGTAGGAAGTTCTAACTCTATCTTTTGGCCTTTAAATAATTTAGCGTATTTATGTAAAACCAGGTATCAAGATAGCAGTAGTAGTACAGCCAGCCGCAATTCCTAGTAATAGTAGAGTAACCTGAACACTATATATATGGTGTATTTGTCTGTGTGAGCTCGTATATATTATTATTATCCAATTCTAGCATGTTGTGAACTGAATATGGATATCTCAAGCATTATAATTCGAGATTTAATGGCGTTAAATCGTTAAAGTTATTAAACTATAATGAAAAAAAAAATCAATTTGGTTAAAATAAGAGCACACACAATCAAATAAATGTTTAGCACTAGGTATTTGTTTGTCACAATAACAATAAAATCCGAATTAATCTAACTGCTATTATTTTACCAGAATATATGATTCATTTTCACACAACCCTTTAATCATTTATCTCATGGCGCCAAAGTGTCAGACATAATTTATAACATCTGTTTGTTTCATTTAGTAAAACGAAACAGGGAAGATTAATGATAATTTTATATTTTATTTTAGCAATACAATCTTAATTACTGCCATGATTATAAAATAATATATCCCTGATAATAAATTAGTTTCTTATTGATCCCCGAACAAACTACTTCTGTAATAAAACATTTCCTGGAAAGCTTTCTAATCACCTTAAAAGTCATATTTAGGTATAAAGTCTCAAAAAGAGTTCTTTTAGACAAATTCTTTTGATTGTTGCACAAATATTGTAACTCTTGGAATATTGTAATAATAACAATAAAACTTTGCTTTCTGGACATTGATTTTGCAATTTTTATTACATTAATTTTTGCATTAATTATTTACATTTGCATTATAATTTAGGAACGATTTGATTTTTTTAAAATTAATATGCACTTAGTTAAATCAACAATTAATTTTGACTATACGTCTAAAAATATGATATTTTCAAACACATTTATCTTAAATTGTTGCTTATATTGTTTGTTAAGAATACAGTTGTGGTAAAATAATAAAATTATGTATTATATGTATTTGGGTTAAGTTCTTAATGTTCTTGTCAAAATTACTTACACAGTAAAATTTCTCGCTTTAAAGATATAGCATTTTGATACTAAACAAAAATATGTGTGGAATACCACAAAAAATATTCGTCCAGCAACTTTATTTCAAATGGTAGGTAATACAATAGATATATGTAGTACCTAAATATTTTTTGTTTTAATATACAGAATGTCCCGCAATAATATGGCGTAACTTCGGAAATTGATAGAACACATAAAAAGTAGGAAATTGAAAGAACACATAAAAAGTAACAAAAAACTTCAAATAATTTTTGTTCTAAATTGCTTCTAAGTATTTGTTTATTAGAGTACATGTTATTGTAGCTCAATATTGCCTCACTTGAATTAAACATACTGACTAGTTTTACTTGAATCTTATTTAAACACTTGAAAACGGTCGATTCTCGCTTATTTATGAACCAAATCTTATAAACCAGGTATTTTTAGGTTTGGCATTGGGGTACATTTCTGAAAAAAAAAAAGTTCTTTTAATATTTTTATTTATTTGCTACTTTTTTAGTATAAAATTTTTAAATGTCCGCAATTTGGAAATTAATGAAGGAAATTGAAAACAAATTTTTTTAGGGTAAATCATGACAATACAAAAGGTTGACAGAAATTTCGTGAAATTCTGTTTTGTATTTTTTTTTAATAAAACTATTTTAGTATAAAACACAAACAGACAAACAAAAAATGAAGCAATTTAGAAAAACAATTATTTGAAGTTTTTGTTACTTTTTATATGTTCTATCAATTTCCGCAGTTATGCCATATTATTGCGGGACACCCTGTATATACGTCACAATAGTTAAATCAGCTTACTAACAAAAATATATTTCTCTTCAAGAATAAAGACAAGGACTACTTTTTTGCACGATATTATTTTCTGTTGAGTAAACAGAAATCAATAGACACGCCATGTCAACTAATACACTTAATTATATATGAACACTATAATATTTGTCTTTATATAATATCGTATAATTGATAATACTTCAGAGACAAACAATCACGTTCATTTAATGTTGTGTAATTAGGATCCTCAGTCCTCAAACAGTAATACCTGAATCCTAATACCTTTGATGTTGGATAATCAGTTCTCATATCAAAAGGTTTATTAACTTAATTCATATAATTAGTTTAATAGATACAGTTTCTAAACGGTAAAATTATATTACATTATAACGTTTGGTTTAGAGTTTTCGTTGAAATGATTGTTTTATTGTTGAGAGTATATTTAGAGGAATATGCTAATCCATTAAAAACCCAATAACCGTGAAATATGTACTATGTTCTAGATTAAGTATTTAAAAGAAAATAATATCAAATTTATTTATAAATATAACTTTTGAAATGGGTCAACATTATACGCTTGTTCCTGTATTTAATGAATGTCTACATCTAGGATCTGCAGACTAAATCCTGTGTAGCAGACGATGTTTAGCATGAACATTACATGCGTAATAGAGAAAATATCTCAAAGAGAAATCCCGTAACATTCGAGTGGAAAACACTAAACCTATACACTATAATCAGACCTGTAAAATGTTTCTAAATTTATTAAATTTACACTTGGATTTACAAATGCCTATCTGTTCACAGACGTATACAACTTAAAACAGTACCTATGAAAATCAAGATTACTCACTAAAGGCAAATTAATTTTGTTAAACCGAACTGTAGTTTCAAAAGAACACTTGCGTCTAACCAGTACATAAAGATACTACTTTCTTTACGGTCACTACCACACAAGAATACTACCATTAATGTTCTATGCACTACATTAGATTTATTCTTTGCTTTATTCTTTTCACTACTTTACATGTGAACTTTTCACTTGGCTACAGAAAAATATAACGAAAAGCAGTCGATAACCTTTTATCTAGACAGTATAAAATGTATAGCTACTTTGTTTTAGGTTATTTAGATTTACCTGATCCACTTTTTGCTCTTAGCGGGAACTCTCAACAAAGAACTAATTCCCTATATATAATGTTATCTTTATGTAATCTGTTATTCTAAAAGAACTTGTAACGTTTTTATAGGTTAAAAAATGTTACTTGTTCCCAAATAGAACCAATCCCAATACTTAATACATAGTTTAGAAATATTTCCAACTTTCAAACAATAAAACTGGTTATAATGTCTATTATTATAATAACAATTTATATATATATATATATATATATATATATATATATATTCACTGTCAAATATTAATATTAAAACAAAATGAAACTAATCGTACATTTTTACAACTTTCAAAATATAACATTGGGTTCTACTGTTGTCTTTAGTTAAATAAAAACATAAATATTTAAGATGGAGTATAAGTTGAATTCAATTGGTATTGAGTGGCGAGATTTAGTACTTGATACGTTTCAAGTACGTCGCTCTATTGTAAAGTTAAAAATGTAAAGATAACTGTTTTTTCTGAATAGTTGCAAGTCGAAGACTCATAATTGCTTGCAACTATCCAACTTATCCCTGTATAGTTTAGCTCAAGATATAACTACTCTACAGTTTATATATGTTTATATAATTGTGTTTGTTAAATTGAATTATTGTTTCCTTTTCTTGTTTTCAATACTAAAAAAAACTGAATTACAATTAGGTTGTTTGCTTAAACATAAATCACAAAAGCGTTACGTAAATTCCACACGTCATTTAATTTGTTGTACTTTACAGAAGGAAAGTATTGTTATGAGGAAAACTCACGATAAATAGATTTAATTGGATTGATTGGAGTTATCAGTTGACTTCGTGAAATTCAAATACAAAGTATTTTGATATAATTTCTGTCTATATTCCGTTATTTTCTATCATTTGACTATTTTATTATTTTATTTTATATAACATTTGCCTTTATTTCTTATTTCACTAAATATAAAGAAAGGTGTTATTTAATTTCACCTGGAAGTCCCCATTTATATTCCGTAAATTTTATGAAGTTCTAAATAAAATCGTCTAAAAAACATTTGATAAATATAAATCTCATTTAGTTAAATCAAATTATAAACATTATAAATATATTATATTATAAATATATTGTTTTGTTTTCATCCCAACTCGTTATTTAATTGATACAGTATGTCAGTGCTTTCACTGATAATATAATAGTACTTACATCACTTGTCAGTACAAAAAATAAACTGAATAAATTTGATGTTATTTCATTTAAAATATTGATAAATAAACCGTACAGTGCCTGTGCTGATGGCAACTACCTTTATTTAAAAGATAAAATAGAATGCCAATGTAAGTTAATAAATATACTGTCAGTAAATGGCGAGCCTTTACAAGATAAATATCAGTAAGTATTGACATTCAATATTATATCAATGCCATTTACAGTGTTATTGTAAACTCTACCTTTATTTACGAATCTTGTGTAATTTTTTATATGAATTACACTGACGATTATATATTTTTAACAATTTGTTATACATTACATACAATAATTTTAATGTGCTGCAATTAAATTTTCTTGCATACAATAGTAGAGACTGGTTCTTTGAAACTATGCGTGTGGCCGTTTATAGAACTACACTACTTTCGGATGTTTTAGTAATTTATATCAATTTCCTGATCTGTACTAATCTCATAGAGTTCTAGTGGCACGCCATTTATCCCGAAGCTATATCTTGTAATAATTATTACTAATTTTGTTATTACTCTGTTTCTTTCCCTCCAAATAAAAATTAATTAATTTAAATAAAATAAAGGTAGCTATTACAACCAACAGGATGATGTGGTCTAACTAACGATACAGAAATATATCATAAACATGTTTAATGTAGCCTAAATAGAAATTAACATGAAAATAGGTGTATTTATAAAGTTACTCAATATGCTATTGCGTTTTAAAATATGCCAGTATTTTTTTTTCCATTTTTACTAAATATAGCTCAATATATAAATACAATATACTCAATATATAAATGAGTAACTTTATAAACACGCCTATTTTCATGTTAATTCCTATTTACATTAAACATGTTAAACTCGGACTACTCTTTGTGGAGGGCAACTAGTAAATTTAAGAGACCTGTAAAGAGAATTCCTCCAATTAAAGATGAGTCGGGAAACTGGATGTGTCGTGATAATGAAAAAGCCGAGCTATTTTCCCGGCATCTACATAATGTGTTTCAACCTCATACAATCGCTTCTAGTGTCACACTGACAAAGATGTATAGTGGTTATTCTTGTATTAAGCCTGTAACTCCTCTAGAAGTTGCTCAAGAAATTGATAAAAACATAAACTCAAGGAAAGCGGCAGGAGTAGACAGAATCTCACCAAAAGTTCTTAAGGAATTGTCGAGTAAGGGTGTTGTCCTTCTCACATACATATTTAATGCTTGTTTCCGTCTCGAGTATGTACCGGAGTGTTTTAAGATTGCACAAATCATTATGCTGCACAAACCAGACAAACCTACTGAAAATGTGACGTCATACAGACCAATTTCACTACTGTCGGTGATATCTAAACTGTGGGAGAAATTGTTCCTCAAGCGACTTAAGCCCTTAACAAGAATACCGGATCATCAGTTCGGGTTCCGGAGTAGACATTCCACAATAGACCAATTACACAGAGTAACTGCTGTCATAGAAAAGACTTTTGAAGATAAAAAATATTGTTGTGCTGCTTTTCTTGATGCTGCACAAGCTTTTGACAGAGTGTGGCATGAAGGCCTTGCTATCAAGCTTAGTAAAATTTTACCAGGTAATTACTGTAGACTGTTGGAATCATATCTTGAGGGTCGTTTGTTCTGCGTTGTGAATGGCGATGCTAGATCAAACTTCTATCCCATACTTGCTGGAGTGCCTCAGGGCAGTGTTCTCGGACCCATCTTGTATCTGTTATACACGGCAGATATTCCTACCACTAATAATTCAACTGTTGCTACATTTGCAGATGACACAGTAATATTAACCACTGGTGAAACTCAAGCTCAGGCAACTGAACATCTTCAAAGTTGTCTTGATCGGGTATCGAAATGGACCTGTGACTGGAAAATCAAGCTAAATGAACAAAAGTCAACACATGTTACATTTTCCTTGCGACACGTAGATACTAGGCAATGTGTTTATATAAGTAGCAAGCTAATACCACAACATGATTCGGTTAAATATTTGGGAATGCATCTTGATAAACACCTTACATGGAAAATCCACGTGAAAAAAAAAGTAGAAAGGATTCGCCTTAAAGTACGTCAAATGTACTGGCTAATTGGCAGGAAATCGCAATTGGACCTTTATAATAAAAGACTACTGTATTTAACTATAATCAGACCAATTTGGACCTATGGTGTGGAACTTTGGGGATGTACAAAGAAATCTAATCGACTGTTGGTACAAAGAAGCCAAAACAGTGTAATTCGAGCAATGACCAACGCAAGATGGTATCAGCGTAATGATGATCTACATTCAGACTTAAACCTGAAATCTGTGGAAGATGTTATAAAAGATTATGCAAATAGACATGAGAAGAGACTCCTTAATCATGTTAACGTGGAAGCTTTACAACTATTGGACACGGAACTATGTACAAGAAGACTTTGCCGGATGAAGCCACAGGATCTATCATAATTTATTTTTGTTTGTTTTTGTTTTAGATACCTAATAAGGTTTGCATAGTTAGAACCTAGATTATGTTTTAGGATTCAATGCATGTTTCTCGCTTTCTTGTATATGTATTAATTATTTAAGCAGTAGCTTAAGATTGTAATATTCTAGTATGTCAAAATAAAATAATAATAAAAAAAAAAAAAAACATGTTTATGATATATTTCCGTATCGATAGTTAACGAAACAATTTTTTTTCAGATTCTTTTTGTACCTATTCCAAGTATATATATATATATATATATATATATATATATAGAGAGAGAGAGAGAGAGAGAGAGAGAGAGAGAGAGAGAGAGAGAGAGAGAGAGAGAGAGAGAGAGAGAGAGAGAGACTTGGAATAGGTACATAGCAAACAAAAAAGAATCCGTCGTTTTAGTTTTAAATGCAGTAGAATGTAAACGTAAACAGATTGCGCCTTTTTAACAACTGCATACCTTTAAGAATTCCTAAAATATTTAGAAAAATGTTAATCTAACAGTGAATACAAGAAATATAACGGACTTTAATGTCATTTTACAGCAGTTTGAACATATCAGCTATGTAACAATGATTTATTTAACAATTTAAAAGTATTCAATCTGAATATCTGATTATTAAATTAATATCTGAAACCTAATTAATTTATTAAAACTTTAAATGGCAGCGATTTTTGAAATTATTTAAAATAAATATCGTATTAATTGACACGACAAATTTAATCACCCAAATGGGAATAACAAATATACTTTGCAACCCGTATTTATCAATTTTAATGAAATATTTGCACATCCGAACAGAAATCAAAGCGTTACAGGGGACTTTTTTCCTAGGAAACGTTGTTTTTATGTTGACATGCCTTCCCTATGTTGGAATACCTTCCTGTGTTTTGTGTTTTTCTTTAACATCGAGAATATAAAATCACTCATGAATGAATACACAGGATGGCAAATCATATTGTCAGTTATATTGAAATCTGTTTTATACTTTATTTACTTTGAAGTTGTATTTTGATCAAAGTAAATATTTTGAATACCACACATTATAGAGTGAAATGTTCCGTAAGAGATCAAAAGACTCTTCAAAAGTTAAAAACCCCGTTAGTCACCATTTAATGAGAGTCCTTTCTCTATGATTTTACTTCAGTTGGACATATAAAAAAAATAACTTTCAAGGAAAATATTTTGATCTGTCCCTCCCCCCCCTCTCTCTCTCTCATTTTTTTCTCTTTATATTAATAATCTCTTGGTCATCGCCTTATAACAACGTTGGTAGGGAACATGAATTTTTAAAGACAGACCTTGTAGGAATGATGGGGAGGGATCTAACCCAAAACTACACGAAAAAAATGTATTAAATCTAGCTTAAGTCCTTCGACGTTGCCTACCGTGTTATTATTCACTATAGTCAACCCCGAGGCTCTCTGTCTATTAAAGTTAAGTATTTAAAAGATATTTGTTTTCTTACTGTACTTGCTTTAATGCTTGTAATATAAATAAAGTAATGTGTGAACCTGAAAATGATCTCCTTGTTTATGTAATGTTTTCCCTTCTTTAAATACGTAAATCAGGAGAATAAAAACGACTATATTGTGACGAAATATGTTATCAGTTGTATGATAATAAAGGAAGTTTTTAACTCACAATTGTACGCGTACACTCTGTCGTAAAATAAGGAAACTAACAACATTTCTGCTGTTTGTTATTGATTTCATATTTTCCTTGAACAAATCTCTCGACATGGTTATGACATTGTGTGGCTTCATCAGCTCGGTTTGTATTATCTTTCTTTCAACGCAAAATTGTCCCTTTTATAAACGTAAACATAACTAAATCTGGAAAACTCGGTTGAACTTGATTCTCATTTTTTCTTTGTTTTGGAAAATAAAGAAAAAATTTTGCTAGAATAAATGTATGGAGAAAATTGGATATGTGAAAATGTAGAAAATTAGGAGAAATTTTCAAGAATTGCGACCAATAAGAGGTAGACTGCTGAAACAAAACTTTGAGATCGTTCTGGTTAATAAACTTGTCCAAACCAACAGTTTTGACAATATATGAATATGAATACGTTCATTACTTCTATTTTTCATATATGTTAAAAATATCTTTACAAAATTACTTAAAAATAAAAATAAAAAATAGGTAATCCAGAGGTTAACCAGAGGTTAAACCTCTGTAACCAGAGGGGTTAGTATAGTTTAATTACAGTAAACTAATAAAGATGTCAGTTTAACATTGTAACGGACGACGAAATTACACAATAAAAATATAATAATCCGCAATAAAGTACAAAGTAACTAACATACTAAGATAAAAATGTTTTTATGATCTTTAATAACATTAATTGTTTAATAGATTAATTTAGTTTTTTTCTTGGTAACAGCTACAATTTTAATTTAGTATTAAGTTATTATAAAAACGAATATTTGTAAATACATTAGGTACTGAGTTAACAGTTTGGGAGCAAGATTATAATCAGCACTTCTTAAAACATCCATTATTAGGTTTTGACACAGTGAAGTAATCTTTGTTTCTTAGCTTTTGTACGTAAACATTAGAAACCCTTATTTTCAAACATCCTCTGTTAATGATATCGTCAGAACATTATAAACCAAAATTCCAAATATTTCTCTTTGCCGTTTATTTATGTGCTTTGAACAACTTAATTTAAAATCAAAATTAATTTCTAAATGGTTGATTTCTTTTACTAACTTCATATGGCGAATGGCATTTGGGAATTAGTACTAATAAAGAAAACGCTACTTATATATAAATACAATCTGTTAGAAATAAGATATTACAAATGCATATTGATTCAATAAATATTTTACCCGTTGAAAGCATATATAAATTTATACAAAATCTAGGGTATTATTTTTCAACGAATATAATTTGTTTTTTTAATAGTAATTTTCTGAGTAATCGCCATTGGAGGCAGCTATCCCACTTGCTTAGATTAGTTTATTGTGTTGTACGTTGACAAAAAATTCGGTATTTTTAGTTCAAAAAGTAATAATAATAATAATAATAATACAATAAAGTACAAGGAACTAATTAGTTCCAAAGCCCGTGGCATGATATTTAGACAGATGCTTTTAACATGGTCTATGATTATATTTTCATAATACGCAATGATTAAATTGTCATTCAAATATTTTGAAGGGTGTTTTTAAAAACGGGTGTAGTCCTTTAAAAATTACATTACTAGTTAGTTTTTTCATATTAAAATGATAAATCTGCAATTCACAATTAGTATTGTTTGTTTGTACAGATAAAAATTATTCCAAAATTTTAAAAAATCGCTAAAGTGTTTGATGTCTCTCTTAATATTATATAATGTAGATGGGTTAGTTTAATGTTACGGTTTTTTATTAAAAACTCGAAATTTATATGTTGGCCAATTTTTCTAACACCGCTTAATAGTTAACTAGTAAACTATCGGCGAAAACAATTGTATAGTTAGTTTTTGTTTTCCTGTTCTATAGTTAACAATGAAAACCACTTTTACAAAACATCTTAATATTATTACAAAACGGATTTTCATCTCACAATCACAACCCCCTTTAAAATCCTTCACTCGAGTTTACTTTCATTTAACCTATATCTTTTCCTATATAACCTTGATTTTTGCTTCAATTCTTTTGTATGTTCATATGGAATAATAATATACAGGATTACGCTTGTCTTATATTATTCCTAGCACTACTGTTTTATGCATTAGAAACTGTGTATCTATATATATATATATATATATATATATATATATATGCATAATGTTTTCGTTTCTGTTTTATATAATCAGAACTTTTACATTTCCATAAACACTCATTAGCAATAAAATCTCCAATGGCTTGTAGCCTATACAACTATATTTTAACAACATTTTCATGTCACAAATTATTGATCACGACCTTCCTGTCTGATTTGAAATGAAGTGGTTGTTATGAATATTTCAACTGTTTGAAATAAGTTGGTCATATATGTCCCCCTGGAAAATGATTCTTATCGGGAAGGACCGGATCCCTTCCCAGTTTATTTTGCATTAATAATTAATAACGGCATTTAAAAATGTATGGCCACCTGATGACTAAAATCAGCTGGTAAACTAATAAACCAAGGAGTAATATTACTCCTTGCTATTATTATTCAGAAAAATAAAATTACCAATATATATATTTATAATAACCTTACAATAGTGCTTTTATTAAATTACAATAAATAGTTATAACATACATTAAGGACTGGATGTCTATATTGCAAATTAAAAATTAAAATGATAAAAACATGTTATAAAGTCAATAATAAAACAACTCTGTAATACGTGTAGAAACTTGTTGTACATAACAATTATAAATGCCGTCAGGGGTTAACATTTTACTCATGTCACCTGTGATGATTATTATAACACCCTGTCATATTTTATGATATACTTTATTAAAGTGTACTTCAGTTATTTATTTTTGAAATTATTTTCTTAATACAATGCAGAGTAACACGAAAATAGGAACATTGGCGTTTCGTAACCATATATTGTTTAAAAAATCATATATACACACTTAGAATATGTTTCAACTCATGGGCAAGCTGTTTATATTTTTTCCCACACTACTCTATTTCAGTCGAAAATATTGAAAAATCAAATATCATAGATTAGTGTTTATTATTACAGTTATTACAATTTTGATGTATACAAAATAATTGTTTTAACTTTAAATTATAGGAAATTCAAATACAAGCCGTGTGAGGTTGGATAATCCATTGTTTTTTTTTTAATTTTTTTTATTTGTTAACAAAATCTGAATTTTTAATCAAAATGTTTCTCTCATAATGTTCACAATAAGAAAACCTTTCTGTGCTAATTTCACTAAGGATGACGATTTAGTTGCTGAAACGTTTTCTTGTGGAAGCATTTTCTTGTTTATGAAATTGTCTATTAATTATTGACTATGAGTTTCTCATCACATTTGCTCATTATATTTAAGTAACAAACCTAATTAAATTATTTCTGATATTCCTAAATTTCTTACAATGTTAACATCGTAAGGAAACATTCAACCCGATCAGGCGTATGTTGACTGTATCGCTATATGGGACAACCTCACTCCTAAACTTCTACATTACCACTTCTGATTTTTTTCCTTCAATACACTTCAATAAAAATAGAAGAGCATTTCAAAGGTTATTTCCTTAGCAAACAATATTATCCTCTGGAAATTATTTTATTTAAACCGCCATTTTCTGTTATTTGAGATTTCTTTTATGTATTACATACAGTAAATTATAAGTGTATAATCTTAAATCGTACAAAGAAAATATATTATTCTTTAAACATGTATTATCCTTTTGGTTGCTGGATGATGTTGCTAAAAGTTTCTAAACATAATATTGACTGAGTTTAGCATTTTAATGCATAAATAAACTAAACTAATTGGAATTTTGTCTATTTGTGTGATCATTGTGCAGTTACCACCAAACATGTCTATCAATCGTTTGGAAATTTAGAAAAAAAGGATCATTAAAACTAGCTAATCGACGTGCAAGGTAATTTTTAAATTTAATTTTACGTTTTAAATTCCCTTCTACACAAAATAGTTAATGTAGAGTACCTATATATGAACTAGGGTGCTCTGACTAGAATACAGTGCGAACTACTCCAATATATATATATATATATATATATATATATATATATATATATATATATAACTAGTCATTAGGAGCAGTCATAAAAAAAACTGCAAAATAAAAATTATATTTGAACTGTTTTCTAAAACATAGACATGAGAAATTTTTACCTGACCAAAAAGTAAGAACACAAACTCGTGTTAAATTTTGATGTTAATATTTTACCAACAAACTTTTTAGAGTTAAAAATATGTATCAAATAAGTTATTACTTACAAAACAGTTACACAAATTTTTCTTTGAGATTTCCTTTAAAACTTAAAGTAACGTTCATGTAATTAGTAAAATAAAAACAATCATAGAATCTTTTACAGCGAATTGGGCCGCCAGAACCAGGCACCAATACCTCAGGGGTTGACAATCCCGAGGGTATTTAGCTGGATACTACACCTGTTTCATATTGTCTTGGGTTAGATCCCTAGCTTTCATTTGTCTTTTTCGGTCTCTCTTTACCAACTCTTGTACTTTTCCGATCCTGACGCGACTAGTACATTCGAGAGCTAAGGGTCTTTATTTTTAGTTCTTTTATATTGTTATAAGGCAATGTTGACCTAGGCAATATTGTTTTGGCTTTAAACAACAAGGGAAAAGGAATCAGTTACCAAAGCTTACCAGCGATGGTGTTATAGGATTTTTCTTTCTGTATTTGTTTTTTTTTTTTTTTTTACTTAAGACAGTCAATTTCCAGTATTTACAAACATTGATCATATATAGTTACTACAACGTTGATCCCAATGAACGATACAACATAAACTCAATTCAAGGAGCAAATCACCCTTCAATTGAGTTGTGCCCTTGTTCACAAAGCCGTGATTATTTACTATTATTTCTTGGTGTATAAATATTGTTGTATATCACTTATCGCGCCGGACAGTAGCCAAGTTGTGTTTAAGAACGATTTAATAAATACATTAAAACATCCAAGTATCACAAAATCTACCCTTAGTAACATGTAATATAGATTGAAAATTTAACATATAAAGTGACATGTTAAATTACATCATTTTATTAATGCTGTAAGGTTCTGAAGATATAACTCGTTGGTTATTGGAACAACTTCATTGGATGAAGTTAAATACAGACGTGGAGGATGTTTTGTGTTATCTGCAGTTAAACTTTGTTTTCACTTTAGTCTGCCTTTAACTTTAGAGACGACTGTTTGTCTTTATTTATTAAAGTATTTTGCAGTAACGATAAATTAAAAATAATTTGTTAAACTCTTGTTTTTTATATATTGTAAACCAATTTAACTGCTATGATGGAATCAGAAACAACTTTTCCGTCTATTAAATACCAAATTTATCACAATCAAATGTATGGACAATTCGTTTTCTGTGATGTTCAATTTGTTATCACTGTTATTTAATTTAATTCTATTTTTTTAATGCAACAAAAGAAGAACATATTTTAGAATATTATATAATAATTTAAGAATAAGAGGTTTGTCGGCGTATTTTGTAGTATGGTCGTTTACTGGTGGATAATTTACAGTAGTTTAAAAGTTTTATTTATGTAAGTGTTACAGTGTTATATAAACTGTTTTATTACGATGATGTCTGGTTTCATTTATGCTATATTAACTTTTTCAAACTGACATTAGTTGTATTGGGACAGTGTATATGGAAGAGTGTATCATTGTAATCATCAAAATAATGTATGCATTCAGCACTTCTTCTTTAAACTTGATTGTGATATAACACATTATAATTATATCGTGTAACACAATTGCATTTCTTAAACGCTAAGAAAATATAATTCTGCAAACCGAGTTTCGGTATAGAAACACATTTTATATTTTATTATATTCCTCTCTGGTTTAATAGCATTATACTGCCCGTGTTACCCCAACCCTAGATAACAATGATTGATAACCACCTCCTATCCTGATCTTTTGCAAATGATATAAATTATAGAACGAAAAACGCGGGACCATAAATAAATTGATTCTTCAATTGCTGCGATCAATCGTAAAAAGGAAATTTCTCTTTTGTTATCACAGTTGTAAACGAATTGATTCCATTGTGGAATTCCCAGTCCTTCGTTTAATAACGTAATTCCATTGCAACCAACGAAACATAAACGGATTGATTATTTTGCTAAAGCCACATATGGACGAAATTTTATTAAATTTAATCTATACGTTTATATAGGTTAAGCTAGGATAAATAAATTAGTGTTTATTTTCGGTCTTTGAATACTCGTTCAATAGCTATTTCGGTGGAATGTACAATGCAATTTATTGTTGAATCACAAAATAAGTATTTCCGAAAGTTGTTGCACTTCTCACGTTACATTTTTTATTTTTATCAGTGTAAATTGTCGTTAATTGCATGTATTATTTTGAAATACATTTAGAAAACTATCTAAGACATCTAATATTTTCTGTTTTAATTTTTTTTAAATACATCTGTTTGTAAATTGTATATTTAAAGCATAATTTTACTGTTTTGTTTTTTAGTATTTGTATAATTTATAACGCTCATATTATCACTTATTCCACTAATTTTTTTAATGTTGCGTGCAATAACATAATATTTCCAAAACGTATATTTTGTATGTCAAAAAGTTAACGTCGCGTCGTGCCCAAATTTAGAATATCTACGCGTGATGGGGGTAACCCTGATTTGTCTTCTACATAAAACAAACTATTGTTCTAATATTATAGGATAAAGATCTATTTACATCAACTCAATGTAGAGATAATTTGAATTTGCTACAGTAGTTTGTCAATATTTACCTGTATGTCCACCTAGCTTTAACTTAATCTAACTCTCTAAATCTACAATCTTTATAAAAAATATTTGATACAATTTTTTATTTTAATGCAATATTTTTAAACTCTATGAACAAGTTATTCAGATTTCATTAACGCACTCATTACAAAATTGTTTTTCAATTTCTGAATAACTTTATCAAATATTTTGTATACTCTAAGTTCAGAAATCGTTTTGCTTAAATAGTTAAATATTATTCAGAGACATTCTTGTGCCGTTTTAAAACAGAAAATAGAATTTTTTTTCAACGAACTAAATGGGTTAGTTCACTTTTTTATGGACCTTCTATTCTAGTATTTAAAATAATAGGTTAAAATTAAAACCTATGGAGGTTTTGAGTTTTTTGTCTAACCTTATCAGGGATATCAAGCCACACTTTCTACCTGTTTTGTATAATATATTTTCATCCGATTTAAAAAAAAATCGATATTTTTAGTTCAAAAGTAATAATAATAATGCAATAAAATATTATAATATTTCAACGATATATTTTTATTGTAGGTCTAATAGTTTTCAAAATATTAAATTTGTTTTATTTCGGACATTAGTTTCGTAAGAACCATATAGCAAAAACTAGTAATATTTTATACCATTGCCATAATTGGACTACAACTTTAATGATAAACAGTCAGAAAACACAAAGTCTAATTTACAGAGCGGTGTTTATCGTCGTCACTTAGTGAAGGATTTGCCAAACGATTCCTTTCATAGCCCCTTTCAGTAAAAACACCAGTAATGAACATTTCTTACTCCAACACTTAGGAAAGGAGCCAACGTCAAAAGTGGTCTGTTGGAAATTATGTTCTTCTTATTGAACTTTGTAAGTTCCATATGTAAGCAATTCAAACTGAACTTTGCGCTTTATTACTATTACCACAGACAATAAACGTTGGATATAAAAGTAAGCAAGTACGCGAGAAATAATGATAGTTTTAATAATGAGATAAATAATTTGTTTTAATATTTTTGAACAATTATTATAAACCATTGAGCGATCAAAATTTTTCGACTTTGTAAAAACACCTTTTATGATTTGTGTTTATAAAATTCCATTAATATCGTCAGTAAAGCTGCTTTTGATATTAACTAAATATGCACTGTCAGAGATATATCATCCTGAAATATAAAAACAAATTACTGCTCTAGATTAAATTAGTCTGAAATGAAACTCTAAAGAATCTTCTGAATTCAACTGAATTATGGATAATATATTTTTTTTGTCTAATTGAATGTTGGTTATTTTTTCCGCGTTTGTAGTTATTTTTAACAATAAAACTTTCTTTATGTATTTTAAGTTGTGATGTATTGTTTTATTCCCTATTTCGAAGAATAATGTTTATGTTTTTTATTTATACAAAATTGTCTTTTAAAAAAGTTATATATAGTTAATATACAGAAGTTATATTTGTATAGTATAGTATAGTATTTGAGTGTTCTGTGCCAACGTTCGATACATGCATTGCTCTGTGGATGATATGGCGTGGTTCGGATCCCTGATATTCCAAAGAGGTGTGTGAGAATTGAGAATAGAACACTCAAAACAGCACTCAAAGCTAGAGGAACCCCAGTAGACAAGATCATTCACCACTGTGTTACTAGGACTAAGAACAGCCTTACGACAAGACGAAAACACTAGTGTCGCACAATTATTATAAGGACAATCGCTTATATGTAGTCGAAATTTGCAATACACATTTTTTTCTATGTTTTACCAATATACCAAGAATTAAAACTTTATCGTATATATTTTAAACATGTTTGAATTTTTTTAGTATTGAGTTTCTCTAAAACTATTAACCTAAAAAATTTACACTAGACAAAATATTTTACGTCAAACGAAATGATTTTTATTTTATTTTTTTGTAAGACAATAGATAACAAAGTTATTGACAAAAACTAAAACATAATATCTTGTATTTGTCTAAAACACCCAATATCAGCCTAGAAACAAAATAATATATTAATTCTGATAATTTAAAAAAAAAATCATTTTTTTTCCATATCAAAATGGCGGCTGTATAATTTACTTTATGTCAAATAATTAAACGTATTGGTATAGACATACAATAAATTTCAAACAATCATAAGAGTTTAGTTACATGACTTATTTATAAAAATTGGAATATAATTCGCTTTATTATTTTTTGTTTTTAAAGTTGAAAAGCTGTTTTATTTTTATGGAGGAACACAGACGTCTGAAGAAATGAGACACTCTCAGGGGCTTCAAAAAATGCATATTGTTTTAAAATGATTAAAAATAAATTCACAGTAATGAAACACAAACTCTTAAATAACAGGAAAGATAGACTATTATCAGTTTTATTATAAAAACGCAGGTGCTGCAACTCCGATCCTCTAAAAGAGGTGTTAAAAGGTATCACATTCGCTTTTGGTGAAAGCAATAAGGACTTTTATCTTCTTTTGACGGACCATTTCAAACATTCCAGGAATCAGTCTGACACTTTCATAGACGTGAAAATTTCGATACTGTATTCTCCACACTCTATTCTGTTGTAGAATAAATTACATTCCTAATGTGCCTCCACAAGCAAAAGTCTAATAGATTAAGGTCGGGGGATTGATACTGGTCAAGCGACTTAACTCCCGCGACTAATCCATTTAAACTATAATTTCGAGGTAGTTAGTCAAGAACAACCTCTCTGGGCCTTCCTACTTGTTATTTCTTGCAACCCGGTGTAAGTTTTTATCTATTCTATAAAAAAAAAAAAAAAAAAAAAAAAAAAAAAATATGTCTCGCAGTTTTTGGTAAAACGAATTAAAGTAACATTATTATCCTTTATAATGCCTTCCCAAATGTTTAAAATAAAATTAATGTTGATGTCGAGTTGGGATTATAGCGTGTGGATTTTTCTCTGTCCAAATATGTTTGTGAAATCCACAATAACTGTCGCTATATACGAGCCTTGTCAATAAATAAAACTGACGAGAAATTGGAGTTGATACATTTCTGTAAAATACGACACGAAGAGTGAGAAATCAATCAGTATAAAAGTCTATATATGCTGAAAATTATAAATACGCAACAGTTGCTCATGCAGGATTCTCCAAGTAGTAGAACGGATTACATAAAATTTTACAAATATTTCCGTGCTTCCTTCAGATTCTTCTTGCTCTGTTTGAAGTATAATGTATATTTTCTAACTCCGGTGTTAGATTATTCCGAGGTCTCCATTATTTACATGTTATTTTGACAAAATTGAAAAAAATCCTGTTTTACAAAAACCACGATCTATCCCAATAAAAGTTTACTTAGAAAGCAAATTCGGTTACGATAATTCTGTTTATAAAGACGTCTGCCTTCTGAACTATTATAGTTTTCACTACCATATTTAATGCATGTCAACCATTCAGTATTTGTGAAACTAATGTTATTCATTTTAATCACAAAAACCAGTAAAGAAAATTAAAGAACAAAAACGAAAGTAATCATCGTCTAAGGCTACTATAAGAATGCCCTGGTACAAAGTAACAATTGTTACATTGTTTTCTGCTATACACGTGAGGTTTACAGCCTAATTATTATCTATTACTACATACAACACACAGAAGTTTATGACTTTTTTATAATTATTTGGTGAATTACATGTTATACATAATGCATTTCTCTATACGTTTTAATTGGACATTTAGTATCATTTTTGTGTATAAAACTAAATACACGATGTTTCAAGAGTATAAATCAGCGAATATTGATAACCTATAACATGAAAAAGTGAAAAACACCCATATATCCTACTAGCCTAGGACCATGTTAGAAACTATAACCTAAGAAGGAAAGGCTCGAGCACTCAAAACTAATAACACTTCCTTGCCGGTTTTTCTCTTTATAGTCCTATGGTTATTTCTGACCACTTTATTTAGTTTTGACTGCTCTGGCCTCGATATAGGCCTGGGTTTCCTTTCTTAGGTTATAGTTTTAATTTTATTTTACAGCATGGCTACTGTGTTGGTTATTTTCACTTTATTTCTTGTTATAATTTTTCACTTAATAACGAGTAACTCGAAATGTAGTGTATTAATTTTATATACAAAACTGATAGCAAATGTCCGACTTAAACCATATTATAATATAAACAATCCACATTATCAAATTACTTTAAAATCATAATATTTAACTGTTAGGAATCGATAGTAAATTTACTTCATACAAATATAAATAATTATTATCAAATTATAATTTTATTTTTGTTTGTTTTTCATTTACGTGCACAAAGAATAATAGTAAAATACCATACTTGTCCAAGCAACCTTTTATTATTACAGCTCAGCTTTATCTTTGCTTCAGATGTAACGTTTTCATGGTCAGTCCTTAAGCAGTAATGTCATTATATTTATGACCTCATTTCATTGTCCAGAACATTCCAAAACCATTCTTTACCTTAACACAGGAACTTTTATGACATGCGATTACTGAGAAAAGCACGACTTTACGAGAGTTCCATTTTGAGAAAAAAAGGAATTATTAAAAGAGCTTTTACAAGCACAAACCACTGTCTTACATGGTTGATTACTATTGTTGTCTTTTTTTGTTTTTTTTTTTTTTTTGTTTCAGGTATGTTATAGCTGAGTCGTAGAACTCCGTTTATTTTATCATAAGTAAATAACAAAAATTTTAATCTGTAAGAGCACGAGAACCCTATTCTTGACATAATAATGATTTTTAAAGTTATAGCACTAAATGTATATTAATGTTGATAATAATATTTTAGAAACTAAAACCAGTTTCCAGCAATTGTCTCACTTTCCGTTATGAAAACAAGGGTTCAGACCATCTTTTTCAATCACTTGTGCCTTTCGTGCTTATATATTTATATTTATTACTTATGTTCTTAGTCACTTAAATTCTTAAATCTAAGTTTCTTAGATCTATTAAAAATCACTTTATTGTACAAAATAATTTCTGCTTAATGTGTAATATCTCAAACTTATGCAGATAAAACAGTTATCAATTGACAATAAGTGACGATGTTTGAGATTCTTGTTTGACAACGCAATTTCTTTTTTTTAAATTCAGACTTTGTATATATTCACTTTATACTCGATTGAGCCAAGTCACTTGACTGAAAATATTTCCAAGTAAATTTCACGAAACATGTTTGAGATCAATTTGTTCCTGGTTGTATAGAAAATGGTTAAATGTTCTTTTGCGTTTTATAAAAAAAAACATAATGAGGTTTTGAGACAACCTATTGATATAGTATACTCATTTAGATTTTTATAATTTTTGTACTATCGGAAGAAAAGTACACGGTTCACTAATTCACGGCACGATTTAAAATAACAAAAGTTTTAGAGATGTTTTTAAGAGAAAATGTTTCCTTTCTAACTCCTCCACGACAATTAATAAAGTAACGATATACTTTTAATCCTCTTGGATCTTCTTCAATTATTTAAGGAAAGTATATAGTATTCTAACATCAGTATTATTCTAACTTATCTTTACGGTTGCAATATGACATCCGTTTAAATTACAGATATAGGAGTTGTAAAGTGGATTCCGAACTATATTTTTCAGACCTTATTAAAAAATGTTTTTTTTTTTTTTTTTTTCATTTTCGTGATATATAAATAGTTGTTGCTGTTCAAGTATGGCGGCGTATGATATTCATAGTTATTTCTCTCCTACCCTGACAAAGAGAAGCTAAGTGATGAAAGCTCTTATACATCCTAATCCTAAAAGAGCCTTATAAAACTAAAATCTCCAAAACTGAAAAATATTAGACGCCTTTTACTATCTGTGAAATAAAGTCACTCATTGTCAGTATATATTTACAGTTATTTTGAAAACGTTTGATATTTTCATAAAAAAATTTTAAAATGGGAAATATACCGTTCACTAGATTCTTTTTTTATAAACTTATTTCACGCAAAAATCCGTTTAAAAATGTTTGTGTTAATTAGTTAATTGTATTTCGCCTTAAATTTAAAGTATTGTATATTTTTAAATGGAGTATTTTTTCTTGTTGTTTAAAATCTACAAACCTCGCAGTCATCACCGCCTTAAATAGAACACAATGGAAGAAAAGAACATGAAATACTATACCCCTAACCCTCGAATACTCTAGCTTCAGGATCGGAAGAGAAAAAGAGTTGGTCAAGATGTACTTGATAGGAAAAGTAAAGCGAGGGATCTAACCAAAGACTACATGAAAAAAAGTAGTAGTACCAACTAGGAACCTTCAGAGTTGTCACCCCAGTTCTCGCTATAAATTGTCTGATATACAATTATTTTTATGTGTTACATTCATTATAAAAATCTAATAAATAACTATTTCATAGTTAAAATTAGGTTCAAGTTCTAAAGTCTTTCAACCAAATACTATGAAGTCCCATTAAATGTTTATAATTGCTCTTTATTATTAAATATACACCTCTCTTCTGCAAACAGTTGTTTCCTTCTTGATTTCAATATAATAAAGGATCTGCAATTATAATTAAATTCAAACCTTTTATAAAATGGGATGTTATGAACTCGTATATACTTGAGACGCCGTGATTCTGAAGCTATTAACAAAAATTAGGAGCACAGAGAAGTTTAATGTAAATCCAATTTGAAACATTTCTATCATTTTACATTTAAAATTACAGTTAATATTACTTACATTGTTTATGATCCATGTGTAGTTACTCAAATTCTGTCTTTTTTATAAGTTGTGTAGATTGTTCAATCAATGTGTGTCATTATAACATATTTAAACTTGGAGGCAAACTGTTTATAATATTTATTATAACAGTTATGTTGGACATTTTCATTACGCGTACTCGTGGGATTTTCTGCACTTTGAATCTAGGTACGCTAATCCATTCTAGGCCTACACACTGACATTATAATATTCCCTAGTGCGTTGTGGGTAGGAAACTAAAACCACTACAACCGGACTATATCGACACAGTGCGGTCTCCGCGGCCACGGGTAGAGTAAATCCCTGTCATTTGTAGAGAGATTATCGCCTACATTATTGATGATGTTAATTAGAGTAAACTGTATTTATAACAGTTGATCGCTGTTTATTGACGAAACACGTTTCACAGTTAGAAATTGTTTTGATTTAATTTTGGCAAGAAATCAAGGTTATTGAATAATATATATTCTACCTTCTAAATAAATCCAACAATATGTTTAGATAATCTAATTCTATTGAGACCTTTTTCTGATTTTAGCTTCTTTTACGGTTAAAAAAGACAGCCGTTCAAATTGACGTGATAACACAATATTAGTTGCAAAGTGGATTCCTTTATATATATATATATATATATATATATATATATATATATATATATATATATATATATATATATAAATTTTAATAACAGTCTATCATCTCCGAGATAGAAAATTAATTTTTCGCAATCATATATATATATATATATATATATATATATATATATAAGTTATATATATATATATATATATATATATATATATAAATTTTAATAACAGTCTATCATCTCCGAGATAGAAAATTAATTTTTCGCAATCGTTCTGCAGACGGATATTATATACATAGCTAATCCCCTTCTAACCCAGCAAAGGAAACTGAGGGAAGGTAGGTTATGTTATTTAATGCTTACCTATTTCCTTTTTATCTCGACAAAAGGGACTGAGGGAAAGTTAGGTTACTATATAATTAGATATTTCATTTATATCCCGTCAAAGGCACTGTTAGGTTATATTAGTTATCCTTTTCTAGCCCGACAAATAGATACGAGGTAAGGTTAGAAGATGTTATGTTTGGTGAGGTAATTATATATTGAGCTGTTTCACTTCTATCTATACTCTATAGAGTAGAGGGGAGTTAGTTATTCCTCTTCTATTCCAACAAAAGAACTGATGAATGGTTAGGTTAGATTTGGCTGTTATATATTTATCCATTCCACTTTTATCCTTTCAAAGAGAGCTGAATCAAAGTTAGGTTATGTTAGGTTAGATTATTATATAATTAGCTACTTCCCTTCTCTTTCGACAAAGGGAGCTTAGGTGAGGTTGTATTAGGTTAGGCTATTATATACATAGCTCTTCCTCTTTTATCCCGGCAAAAGAAGCTCAGGGAAAGTTAGGTTATTATCTACTTAGCTATTCTTCTTCTCTCCCGAGTAAGGAAACTAAAAGAAGCTTAGGTTAAATTATTATCTACTTAGCTATTCCTCTTCTCTCCCGACAAAGGGAACTGAGGGACGCTTAGGTTAGATTAGGTTATTTACTTTACAATTCCTCTTCTATCCTGACAAACAAAATGTTCTACCCTTTACTTCTTCGAAGAAAACAAAGTGTTTATATGGACTAATATCAAAAATAAAGTATAGGCGTTCACTTATTTTTTTGAAACCCATTGAAAATCAAAATCCTTCATCAAAGCTGGCTGTACTAATTTATCATCATTTCGGGCACGACATCAGACACACGATACTTTTCTCTGTTTTATATTAAATAAACAGTAAAAAAAAACAGTAAATAATACACTTAATATTATGAATCAAGTTTAACATGATTAAAATACAAAGTAATACTACGAAGTCATACAAATATTAATATATGCTCTTTATGAATAATATTCCCCCTTTTCTGTCAACAATTCTGTTTGCTACTAGATTTTTAATAAAGAAACTGCAATTTTCATTAAATTAAAACCTTTTTATAAATTGTAACGTCGTCAACTCGTATATATTTGCGACGCCGTGTTTATAAAACGAATAAAAACTCTAAAATTAGTACTCACTGTAATGTTGAATTTAAATGCAATTATTATAAAACTGTTCTATTAGTTTTAATTTAAAATCCTAGAGATAATTACTTGCATTGTCTTCATACTACCTCCCCTGTGTACGTGGGACTTGATGAACTACGAATACTGCTACATCCACTTATATTATTTACGAATCCATATGGTCACTTACAATATTTAAGTTGTTAGTTTTATACAACCTGTTCAATGATGTCAACTATCCGCCACGAGACTAAGGCAATTTCACCTGTACTTTTATCCTCTTCACCGACTGATCCAGCCAGTTTTGTAAAGAGCAACATGCTTTAATTACGAGATCATCCATATCAACATTGAGATGAATCGGTTTCGTAAAAATCCGAAGTCTAGAAGACAGTATACCAAACGCATTTTGAACTACACATCTGGCTCTAAACAAACGGTAGTGAAAAACACTTTCCTGTTCACTTAAAATTCTATGTGAATCTGGTTTTAATAAATTGGTATTTAAATGGGGGAAAAAACATCACCAACAAAACCACCCCCTTCTGGGCAATCTAACAATTTTTGTTCCAAAGCAGTGATCAAAGTGGAAGTTTGAAATATAATACTGTTAGTAGCTCTACTATCACTACCAAAATCAATATAAAAAACAGTAATCTTCTTCATCCAAGACAAACAACACAATGCGGTATGTTTCTGTTTAGTTTTCATATGGCCGTCTTATTTGCACACGCTTTCCATCTAGAGCTCCACAATTTTTATCAATTATTAATTTGTTTTTTGTAAGGGACTAATGTTCGTGTAAAATAAACACAAATCAAAACGAATATTGTTTTCAATAAACCCCCTTAACCCAATAAATTTAAATGTTTAAGTGGTAACAATTACGAATGGTTAGTATTTATGTCTTTCACGGGGAGGTTAGTTCTAAAGTTAACGTTTTAATTATATTTGGTTAAAATTAAATTATGCAAAAACACGTACCTTTACACAAGATTCCAGTACTTCAGAAATTGCTTTGAGCTCTTCATGCAGAAATATAGAAATGGTATTAAGTGGCACTCTGAACAAGTATTGAAGGGATTTTAAGCTCTTGAAGGAATATATCTTAGAGTTATTTCTAGCTTCATTCTGCATGAAATTGCCCTCCTAAATTTTGTATGTTGTTTTCTAATCAGTGGCGTTACGATTTGCAGTAACTCATCAAATTTTGGTAAACACAAACTCAGATGTTATGACATATAGGGTCCTCAATTGCAAGTTCTTTGTTGCAGTGTTGCTGAATCACCCAGTCTATATCTTATTTTATGTATCCATTCACGGACCCAGAAGCGTTTCTTTTTGTTCCTTATAGTGTTTATTACAGTATCCTAAAGGTAGGTAAGATGTTTGCAAAAGGGCACAAGGTGGATATTAAAGAGATAGACACATTTTTGTTAACACATAAAAATTAACATATGTATATGTTAATCTTTATGTTGATCGTTATTTAAAAACTTTGAATAGTAATACAAATAAACAAAAAATGTAATATTTGTAAAAAAAAATTAATGTTAAATTTCACGAAATTCGTTCGTTTTAATAAAAATGTACATAAGATAAAAAATTCCTAATTTGAAAAATGTGCCTAATCTAATTGTAAAAAATAATAATCTATCAACAAAATAATATCTACAACTTTCTTGCAGGAAGTTATCATTTAGCCGAGAAATATAAATTTTCCTCGTTTTGAATATTTGTGTCACTACTTCTATTATTTAAAATCTTTTTACAGTTTATCATTACATAAACTTATTTTTTTACACAACTTTATACTTTGTTGGTTTTTAGTGAGATGCAGTCTGTCATGATGTTGTAACTTAAGAATGTAGCTCAGCAGTAACTTGTGTACCTAGTTTTCTTGGAATGGGTTGTACCGTCAATTCAGGCTAGGGAAGCAAGTAGAAGGGAGGACACTCCCATTACACCTGACACACTCATAGTCTGAGGCTAGTGTAAATCTGCACAAACCTCGCAACTACGCAAGACTTGAAGTAGAGGCCACTACGTAGCGGCTAGTCAAGTAGCATAGTGTGACAACCTTTAGTGAGGGTGGAATACTTGTACGCCCATATACAGATCGCACACTCACTAAGTGACATCTCTTTGGTGGGTGTGGGTGTTGGTTGTGTAGATGGATGAGTATACTCGTGTATGATGAGTATGTGTGGTGAGTATGGATTTATGTAGCCGTGTCTTTGAACGTAGGGTGGGAGTGTATGTATTGGATGGATGAATATGGGTTCGAGATGGGTGTTTGGTTGTGTGGATATCTGTTTGTCTATGCGTGCTTTCCTTTTTCCAATTAAAAAGTAAGATAAAAAGTAAAATATCTGTATGTCAATATCTGTAAATCATTTTATAAATTCTGTCTGCATTTTTGTCACTCATTATAACACTACCATATTGCCCAACAAAATTAGATGTTAATGGGGGGTACCGTTCCCAGTCGAAGGTATTAATAGTAATCCATATTATCCCTAACGGTTTCGTTAGTATATACTCATCAGAAGTTAAAAAACAATAGTATATATTTACTTCTTCTGCTTTTTCTTTTTAAATATTTATGAAATTATTTGTTAAAATGATGGCCCCCAGTTATAGCTCTTCTACCCATACACTATATAATAATATTTCATCAAATATTACCTGCTACAAACTAAATATTTATATAAACAGAGATCATTAGTTCCTTATTAAGAACGTGTGTAGAATTACAGTAAATGTATATATCCACATTCACAAGGGTAAATCAAATATAACAAAAATAAAAATTAACTAGATCTGATTAAGAACAATGTATAAACAACTACATATCAAGAAAATTCCTCCACATCTTGATTATTGTAGTTATTAATCTCCAACATTTTCGCCTTCTTATTAAATAATTTTTTGGAATTCTTTCAAATTGTTAAAGATTGAAAACAATTTGATAAAGCTAATTGTTAATTAGTTATGATATTGTTTGTGCTACTAATAAAAATGTTACATTGTTTTAGTTTATTAAAACAACTAAATTTTCTTTTTTACTATAAATAGATCTCTGCTATAATAAGAGAGCCTATAGTTTTTTAATTGCTGAGCGTTTCACCATGAAATCTATTAGGTCTATTAAATGCCAAATTTACATATTATAAACTATTTGTTCAATAAATGTACGAGTGCTATCAAATAATAATTTATGTACAGACAAAACCCAGATACATTTCTGATTGTTTTTGTTTAATTTTTATGGGGAGAGGGTTTATTTTTTTCCCTTTAGTTGCTATGATGACAATTGTTATATATTTTATTTTATTTTATTATTATTATTATTTATTTTTTTTAACATTAGTTCATTACTTAATAAATGAATATTATATTTAAAATGTAATTAATGTACTTTATATTTTACTCTCAATGGATTCAAATACAATTTCTTGAATAAAGTTGTGTTATAAATAACAAGGTAATTAAACATTTTAGAAACTAATAGTGTCATAGTAATATATTAATGGACTTTCGCAAACCCCATTTCAGCACTTCTAAAGAAAAATATCTAATCTAAATTTTAAATCATGAGAAAAAGTTTGTACCTGATTGAAATTCGAAACCATGTTTCCCGATAAGTGGAGTTGTGAAACTTACCCTATTAACCCCTTTCCTTAATAAAGTAATTCATAACGTAGAACACATAACGACATTTTCAAACAAGACAAGGTTTTTCTCGTATTTTTATATCTTCATAACACGAATATAGTGCACGTTTAAGTTAATATTATATACTAAAAAACTAAATATTTAATGTATATATCATATATATATATATATATATATATATGATATATATACACACTTTTTTAGTGTATGGAAAATATGGAAAATAGTTTAATAAAATGAACATAAATTGTATTTTTAACATTTTTAAAATCTCAGACTGAAATAGAATTAGTCAAAATAATGTGTGTAATTAATACACATATACGTTTAGTATATGTGTATTAATTACACACATTATTTTGACAGTATGATAATAACAATAAATGTATCAAAAGCATTATAATGTATATAATCTAACAATTTAGTTTAATGCGAAAACCGTAACTTCATATTTAATGTATGTAAATCGTGTAATATTTGTATATTATATGCATGTGTTGTATGTGGGGAGAGAGCGTAATAATCCTGGTAGGATTACTGTGCAACACATCCAGACTCGTTAATACCACCGTAATCTCCCTGCATCACTCCCCTCCCCCCACTCCATCTAGGATATAACAGCCTTTACGAGAGTCCTCGTCACACTAAAACTGGTAGGATTCGACATTACGTCATGTATTACGCGGTCAATCATTCCTTACCTCTGTAAGCATTTAATTTAGCAGTGGTTTATATTTTTTATTAAAATATTGCTCATATTTATTTTGGTGTTGACCGTCTTTTGAGTTTACAAACTCTGCCAACCCAAAGCAAACGCATGCATTATCGAAATTTCAGCTATTAATGTAGACGAACATGTGAGAAATTATAATTGATCTCAAGTGCTAGAGTATTTTTATTTTATTTTTGACGATGCAGAGTTAAATTTATGAAATATAATACAGCCCTTACATGAACATGCCAATCCTGATTCTAACACACTCTCTCACCTCTTAAATATCTGTATAACTTATCTATCTGCATATTCTAAGAATTATCTTTCATTTATAATTTGGTGCAACAAGGAAAGCGTAAAATTATTTTGTACGAAATGTGTTTGGTGGGCCTATTTCACCCGACGCCGACGGTCATTCATTTTAAAACTTCGACGGTCATTCATTTTAAAACTTCAAACAAAAAATATTTGGACTAATTCATATACTTAAGAAAATTAATTCCGGTGGCCGTGGATAATTTTCACTTTTTGACAGATAATTACAAGAAACATTTGTAATATAGTGCCTAAAATTTTTCATTTGATGAAATTTTAAATTTGTCTGTTTTTTCGAGGAGATGCCTAATGTTGTATATTTAGTTTGAAAATTGAATAATTTGTCAATACATTTTTTTTTTTGTTATTTCAAGATGGAGTGTGTGAGGGGGGGCAGTAAACAACTTATATAAAGTCACTGAAATCAAAAATATTTCTAATCTATATTGTTCTTAGAATTCTCGCTTTAGAATTATGTAATGAAGGTATGATTTTATTTCGCCGTCCTTTGACTAGTAGTGTACTCAATTTCTTTCATCACTCTGCATTTTAATGATACAGTTTTATAAAGTTTCTTTACACATAAATAAGGCCAAAGCTAATAAAGGCTTAGGAAAGTTTTATATTTAAATTAGAACGATCTCAACACATATCGAGACTCTTGAAGTCAGTCTTTATACATTTTGTTGAGGGTCTAAAATACTCATTTTTATAAAGTGTAGATTATAATAACTTACAATGCCGATATATAGGATCAGAGCCTTTGACATACTTATTATTAGAAAATGACTTATATTGTATAATTTTAACAAAAGTGATCGCGCTCATAGAAACTCTACACTCAGAATGTGTCAATCAAACCAGTAAAAATGAGCAAAGGAAATTGGGAATCATTTCCTTATACTCAAATATAAGTATAAACACGGGACATTTGTTGATCCATTTAGATTCTAGTTCTGGTTCGGTTGACTACAGAAATATTTCTTACCGACAGAGGAAAGTAAACCGTCAAATTTCTTACATACTAAGAGGTTTATTTAGCGTAAAACTG
Organism: Aphrophora alni; assembly: GCA_963513935.1. Taxonomy (NCBI): domain Eukaryota; kingdom Metazoa; phylum Arthropoda; class Insecta; order Hemiptera; family Aphrophoridae; genus Aphrophora; species Aphrophora alni. Next base: position 86,455,762 of record OY740770.1, read on the forward strand.
TAAATGACGAAACCATGCAGACAAATGAAAAAACCCAGATAAATATTTAAAATTATTGTTATTTTTACTGAAAAAGTATATATGTATTATTTATGTAGAATTTAAATATAGTTATTAATTATCGTCTTATTTTATGTGGCTATAAACAATTTAGCAATATTGTGGCTTTTTTCTGTATTTTCTTAAATAAAAATAAATAAATAATAATTTTGTTATTTTCGTAACAAAAACGAAAAAAGGTTGAAAAAATTTAATTTTTATTCTTTTAAGATCTTGACATTTTTTTTTATTTACACACTTGTACAATACATATGTACGCAAATATACTGATATTTATAAACACTTCTTAAAACCCATAATTGTTATTAGCGAATAGGAAACTGCATCAATTACGATGACATTCACTAATAAACTCATACGTTGAGAGGATTGTGTGATATATCAGTTAATATTAATCTTCGTAACCGCAATCTATAGCTCCTTTGATAAAAAAGTGTTTATAAAATAGTATAAGACTCTAAAAGTACGAATGGAAAGATAAATTTTATACCCTATTTGGAGCAGGAAGTTAGAAGTGGAATTTTGCGTAACAGATGCATCGTGGATTAGTGATCCCATCCCTGCCATATGTTGAGGTCGTATACAAACTCATACTGTTTGATATTCAATATGCTGTTTGAGATTTAAATAATATCACGCCAAACTGGGAGAAAGCTTAGTGGTATTCATATAGGCTACACAAGGCGCGTTCATTTCATAAGCGGTACATATACAAATTAATATTAGTTTCACAGAGATCACAATTGTTTTCCTTATTTATTTTCGAAATAAACTTATTCAGACTATTTGTTCACATTACACAGTCTAAATCTAAAGATATTGCACCGCCTGGAAAAATAAGGACAAATATATATTTTGTTATACGTTTTCTGTAATAAATTAATTTCATGAATCATTTTTTATGATCTCTTCCGTTTGTCTGTATGCCCCCCCCCCCAATAAATCTAAACTCAATATATCAATTCTAATAATAACGATGACATAATTGTATCGGAAAAGTTATACCGGGTATGTCAAAAGTAGTTAAAGCAGTAATTGATTAGCGTTTTTTTTTTAAACTAAAATAATATAAAGTACATAAATTTTACTTTAGAATTAAACGGGATTCAATACAAAACTTACAATTTACCCAAATTCTTAATTGTTATGGTGCAGCAACCTGAGTTTTTTATGGATTTGGTGTATGCAGAGGTAGTGGATCGTTAAGAGTCTTTGAGGAAATTTTGAGAATGGGGGGTGGAAATAACTCGACAAGTATCCTTGACTACTCAAATAGCCTACTACAGCTCAGCCAGCCAGCTTAATGAGTGATTAAAACTATGTTATTAAATATAATACATAATAAACTAAATCAAATATGATATCAAATATATTATGGGATTGACTCTATTTAAAACTAGTAGTCTAGGTAACAGTATTAAGCCAAAATGGACGTTAACTACTTATCACATATTTAATTTTAAACGAAACTTTGAGACACACCGCCGAAAACCCTGGACCGTCTGACCCATCCCAAAGGGGGCTAATTAGCCATTATTTGGTGGGTGAACAATTTGGGAGGTACAAGAAAATCTGTTATTCTGTAGACTGAAGACATGCACTTCCCTAAACACATCCAGTCTCCATTGCGGCTGGTGCACAACTCGTTCTCTAATCTTGATATCTGATAAGGATTTTCATAACCGAGGGAGGGGATAAGCTGATTTGATGTAAAACATTTCCCCTGCAATTCATCGGTCAGGCAACCTGCTAGTAGAGCTGTTGGGATAGAAGTATTTCCGGGGTAAAATGGGGGTGGTTAAAGGATTTCACCACGATGGTTATTAAGACAGGTGTTCCAGTAGCTGCCATTCTCTTCCTAGAGACGCTATAATCTTTCCTTTAGACGTACGTTCCTCTGTATTCAGTGTTATTTGCCCTTTTTTTCAGTTAAGACTCAGCAACAGCAATTTTATCTCTTTCGATTGAAGGTTATCCTTGTCTCTTGCCGTCTGATAAACTACGTTCACATTCATAATAACACTGAATTAATGTGATGCGTGTTTGTAATTGTAAAGTGATGATGGAATTTAAAATATATCGATTAAATAATTGTGAACTACTACAAGTTTACCACCTTCTTTTGTTTGAAATTGTAGTCAACAATGAAAAAACTCGTACTTTGGTAACAAATAAATTAAAATGAAAATAACCGCTGCTGTTTTAAAAAACGCAATTATATCTGCGTACAATAATTTATTTTTTCGGGGTTTGAACGAAACCACAACCAATTCAAATTTTAACGTATTTTTGAAAGACCTGGTATAACCTATTCCAGATAAAAAATCGGAGGACTCATCACTTTAAAGGTATCTAGTTGAGCTATCTACAGAAAGTGAAATTTTTGCTTACAAAACACAGTGCTCCACAAAATGTATAAAATAATGTTTTTTTCTGTTAGTTTTTCAAATATTAAGGGATTTTTATTATTTAATATTCTGATTACATATAGAGGATTAAATTTTTACATGAACTTTCAAAGAATATATTTTGACAGATGTATTGAATACGGTGTCGTCCGGATTAAAACATTGAAATATGAGACCAAACATTTTTTTCCCCTGATGAACGGCAATGTAAATACACTCAACTGCCGATTCTGGAATGACAAACATACAAATTGAATGCAAGAAGCTCACATACAGTGCCCACAGAAAGTTAATGTATGCACAGGAATCATTGATGGTAATATCATTGAGTCTTTTATTATTGAAGGAAATTAAAATGGAATCACTTATTATCATTTTACCACAAGATCAAAATATCGCTAGATCAAATTTTAAAAAATGTGTGGTTTCAGCATCAAATTACAACCAAGCAAGTTGTAGCAGCTCTTAACTATTCTGTACGTGAACTCTTAAATGTTTCATTTCCACAACATTGGACTAATATAATGGCAAGTTTGCTTACCTAACCTTTCACATTTCTATTAATTTTTGGGGGGGTTATCTAAAACGCTTTTCATATTAAACTTGCAGATTTGACGATTTAAGAAACCGTATCATTCAAGAAGCAGCATTAATTTATCTCAACATACTACAAAGTCATTTAGTCTTTATAAACTACTACAGATTGGTCCATGTAAAACTACGAAGAGAAAACAGTTGGAGCATTTTCTGTAAATATAAAGATAAGCCAAAACGGAAAGTAATTTATTCTAACTTCTGGTAATCAATAATTCTATTTCTTTTATGCTACATTATCAAAACAATCCAGTTCACCCCTATGTCCCATTACAAATAAATATGAATATTTAGGAAAGAACTTTAAACGCGTTTAACTGTTTTTATTATTGGTAATAGACACCAAAACTTAACATTTATTGACGTACTCGTATCTGCAGAATCAGAATATGAAATAAACGTAACTTAATAATTGAAAATTTTCAGAAAAAAAAAAATTATTTAATACGTTTTTTGTAAAACACCTTTTTCACACCCTTAGATAGATTAGGTAAAGTCCTTTTATGACAGGTCACTTGAATTTTTATGTCGAATAGGAGCTGAGACACACTGCCGTTCCGATACTTTCCTCCCACTCTCTATATTTAAAACTCTATTTTAAATTTGTAGGATATAAAACTTTTTTACTTAGTCAAAATTAAATTAGAAATACCAAAAAAAATCTTATTTTCCCAAAATTGGCTCTACCAATTTTAGTTTTTCTTGCCTAATAACTGAACCAAATAAGAGCTTCGATTTAAAATATAACTTGGGACTCTTTCATCTATGAAAATACTAACCAAGCATAACTATTCATAGACTAATATCACTGGAAAATTGAAACTCAACATGGACGCTATATTAGATTTTAAACAATATTTACTTAATAAATTATTTTACTTACTCCGTCTTGTGGGTTACTTGTAACTTTATTTGTTACTCGTTTCAAAACGTATTTTTCATCTTCATATCTCGTTCGTATGAGGTCGTTAAAACATTACAAAACACTTAGAAACACAAACATCATAAAATGTTCACACAAAAACTACGAGACCGTGACGGGTACAAACCACGGGATTCAAGGAACTACCGGGATGTTTAGTTTCTTGAAACTCACGGTACGACTAACATTCATAGTTACATGTAAGCTACAAGACATAGTAAGTACAATAATATAATAGCCTATATATTATATTAATTCTGTGACTTTGATACAAAATCTCTCAAAAATTTATTTAATTAAAGTATAAACTTGCTTCCCTTTTGTCATAAACTCGTCTTAATCATACATAATATAGCATGCTTATTATTTGTAATGGAGAATATTAAAATAGCTTATTTGCTAAAAATAAATATTTTCATTTTTTAGGTATTGTATAGTCTAAATCTGATTAATATTGTGATTAATTAAATAATCCATCTGTTGGCTCGTATTTAAATACAAAATATTATCAGCATTTTAATTGACTCTTGTTTATAAAAGCTTTCAAAACTTCCGTCAAGTGATATTATGTTTTTACAGCTAATCTATTTCTCCGTCATCTGAAATATTTATCCATTCATTGTTGATGTTAGCGTAACTTTAAATGAAAGAACAACAGTATAACAGTTTAGCGTTTAACAAGGGGAAAAGGAACTGTGAACTTAATCATTTTATTTTATTTAGCCTTATTTTGTGTGCATATAATCTATTTGAATCATTTGTTAAAAGAAGAGATTAGTGTTATTTTTCAAAACTCCAATTTAATAAAAACATCATTTTTTTAAGAATATCCAAAAGTCAATTCTGGGCACATCCAATATTGTTAACAAATGTGTTGACTTAAACGCGTTATCAAACTTAGCTTATCACTCAGAAATACCTAAGGTGAAGAATTTAAATTGATCTATTAAATCAGCTAGAACAGGATCCTTCCACAATTATTAAATATTAGGTGCTACGAAAATATAAAAAGTAATGATTTTCAAGTCGTTGTTCAGAGTTATTCTTCGGCTATAGGATCCACATTTTGGTTCCTCAGCAATGTATTTAGGTTATATCATCAAAAATATTCATATTAAATAAATAACATTTTTTTATATTATTTTGTTTATTATTATTATATAAATATACTGTTAAATAACTTTTAATCTTAAAATTGGAAAGCTGAAAATTAATAAATTTATGTGATGTTAAAAACTATTTTTCCGCATTATAATGTAAATTCACCTTCACCCCAAAATGGGATTTTTTGGGAGGCAAACTAAATATAAAACACCATCGATTAACACATCTTTTTAAGGTCTTGTTAAATGGAACATAAACTTGGTAAACCAGAAGTCGCTATCTTACTTCAATCTAAAATAGCGTCTGGTGAAATGTTCATAAAATACAATTTATTTCAGAAGAACCTACTCTCTGCAAAATAATGAGACAAATTTATTACAGCACAGCAAAAACTATACTGTTATTTTTTTTTTGTTCCCCAACCTTAAACATATAAGTATTTTGTATTTAGATTCGGAGCAATTATTTGTGTGCATCCTTCCTTATGATTTCATATATATATATATATATATATATATATATATATATATATATATATATATATATATGCTTTACATTAAAATACATCAGCATACTAAATTAATAATCTCAGTGTGAAATGGTTACCACTTATAAGTTTTACTGACATATCATAAAAGGAAGTCATACGGGTTTCTGGTAGGAAGACGTAGTGTATCTGGTGTAAGTAACTGGTGGTTAGTTTGTAGTGTGATCCTTTGAGAAAAACCTATATATGTTCTATAAATTTATTAAGAAATCCCTGGTTTCACAATATTTTTATTTCGCTGATAACGCTAATTATATTACAATATTTAGGAATGTAACAATTAATTTATTAAAATATAAAATAGAGATTCTCAATACAAATTGTAGCAGATTCCGTCTTAGGCTTTTATTAATGTTATAATGGATAAGAAGAAAGCAAAAACCTATTGAATCGTGAGTTAAATCCCACCACAAACGAGACAATTTCTGCGGTAACTGGGGGATTTTTTTATCCATTGTCATTAGTTTAAACTTCTTCCCCTCTCTCTCTCAGCGCACAAAGATAACCATGACAGATGACTACGAACCTTATCTTGTCTAAATGTTATAAATTACAAAAAGTAAAAACCAAAATAAATTGTACTGACAATAAATCGTAACTTGGAATTGCATCGTTTTTTACATTACATTCATGATTAGGGAAATGAAACAATATTGATTCAACGATCAGGTGATTTCAATCCCTTCTCTTGGAGGAATTTGGTAACGCGAACTTGGTATAATTCTTTTATTATATGCTCACGTAGGGATATTTTAAGATACGATTCACGAAAATATAATTGTTTAAGGCTTTTTTGTTATGGAAAATTTGTGTAGGTGTCTTTACAATGAACAATAAATATTTTAGATTATATTTATTCATCAATTAACCTAACTTGAGATGTACGTCAAGTTGGCTGATCCTTCGTGGATAACCCTCCGTTATTCTTCGTTACACAGACAAATATCTTTAAATGATAATATATTCCTTAAGCGTGTTTTCAGAATTAGATTATAATGTGCCCAAATAAATGCGTGTCCAACATCCCTCTCTTGGCTCTATGCACGCAGGTTTTGTAACTCTCCTTTCGTCTCCAATCGCTGTGACCCTCAGGCGCTCACTTCTGTACATATAGGCTTGGTAATCTTGAGGGAATCAAGCTGGATTTACACTTTTTTCCATGTAGTATTTGGATCTCTCTCTCTCTCTCTCTCTCTCTCTCTCTCTCTCTCTCTCTCTCTCTCTCTCTCTCTCTCTCTCTCTCTCTCTCTTTCACCTTTCCTAACAGGTCTTTCATGACCAATTCTTGTTCTTTCCGTCCTTGAGTTCTATTAGTTTACGCTATTAGAGTATTCGATGCTAGGGGTCTTTAATTTATGTTCTTTTCCTTTCTTCCTTTTTTTATAAGGCGATGATCACCGAGAGATTTTTTTACCTACAGCAACAACAAAAAGATCAATTGTAGTTTCGATAACGTAATATACAACTACCAAATTTCGTCCATATCATCACGTCTTGTTCAATTATAATGTTATCTACAACTTGGTTTTGTGGTATCGTAAAGAGTTGGGGGGGGGGGGGTTTCGTCTAATGTATGCACTATAAGTTGAAATACTCATAATGTATTCACTGAGAACTGTTTGAAAAAAATTCCGTTTAACCGGTGGCATGACTTAAAACAAATGTGCTGCTTAAAACATAAAATTTAAACTCACTTTTAAAACAAATGTTAGTCTTGTTTAAGATTTTTACACATATTGTGTAGTATGTAAAAATAGTGATTTGAAATTATTATTATTTAAACTACTGAAGGAAGAGACAGTCAAAACTGAATGAAAATCATTTGGTCTGTATTGTCATTGTTGGGAGAAAGTGTTTTACTTTATTAAAATAATGATTTATGTCATTTATTTCTAGATAAACCTAGATTCAAGACAAACTATTGACTAACATCGAAATCAGTGTACGTAATTAATTTGTTGCTTTTCAAGAACACAAATAGAGTTGTAATTAATTTAAACTTCATAATTTTACTATCAACTCTATTAAGTAAGTGCATATTCTGACTTCAAGCACTTCAACACGCTCAACCGAGTTTGGCGTATTTCCTTTTCCCCTACTTCCTTGTTTTATAACAATGATATTTAATTAAGCCTCAGCTTTGTAATAACTTCTAATTGCAATTAATGTACTTGATCTTAAAACGTAGATAATGACGTAACAGTTAGTATAATAAAAAAAAATTATAAAATTAAAATTAACTTGTATGGATATTTTTGTTAAACACAGATTAGTAAATCAACTAAAAATATAATAAAAATGATTATTATGTTATCCATATGAATGTTTGTTAGAGTGTGTAGTTTATTACATTCATAATGTTTAATAAAGAAGTATATAATATCACTTCTGTATTAAACATTGTGAGTGTATATATATAATCCTATTTTAATTTTTTTTAATAATTTTGGGAATAAACCAGAAAGTTTTCGGGTAACTTTTTCTTCTCCAACCATGTTTTTATTTCCTCTTTACGTAGTGACGTATTATGATGCTGTAAAAATGTCCATGATGGTTCTCTTCGTTTTGACTAACAATAACATTGTGTGATGTCAATTTGTCTGAGTGTTCGTTAGTCAGCACTATCTGAAATAACAGGCTTTTGCGCGTAACTCACAATTTTACTAGGTGGATATCCTTACGGGATGATTTAATCGACGCATGATGTCCATTGGAATCACGTAAAGCAGAAAGAGACAGAAATCTGATGTTCAAGCATTTTCTCAATAACTGGAAATCAGAATAATTCAAAATGGTGAAGTGTAATTATCTAATTTTGTCAGAGTCATTAAATTGGATGTAGCTAAAAATAGAAATATGGCCGACATTAATGAACATATATGACTTTTGTTTTTAATCGATGAATTTAACATCGGTTTGTAGGCTTTGAGCCCGAAATATACGTACAGTTTTAAAACTTATAATTATAAATAATTACATTTTAATCGATTTTAATGACAGCTTATTTTCTTTTTTAAAGTGCCGAGTTGAAATTTGCATCAGGTTTTACGTGGTAATTAGAGAGTGTTCACCACAACGATTACTGCTCAATTAGGCCTAGTCCGTAGTGGAAAGTATCACCTATTAATTAATAAAAGTCAGTCAAGTCATGTAAATCTACTTTGTAAAACAGTAAACATTTGCTTAGGCTGTACAATTCTAATTAAATACCAAATTATTAAGTGTTAGGGGAAAAAAATTAATATTACTCTATTAAAAATTTCAAAATACATCATTAGTAAACATCATTCATAAATTAAAACTACCATCAATATATTACTCAATATAGTTTGTCCTTGATGGTAGTTTTAATTTATGAATTAAATTACTTGCATTGCAATCCTGAGGTACCCTAACTTTTTTTCTTTTAATCTTATGTTAGATCTCTCTCTTTCATCTTTCCTATCAGGTCCATGACGCTATTAGAGTGTTATGAGGCTTTATTTCATGTTAGTTTCCCCCTTTTATTATAAGGCGGTGACAAGCAAGAGATTATTCACCTTTAAAAAAACAAGGTGAAGATTTCAATCGAAACAAACTGAACACGATCTCATTGCATTTTAAAAACCGGCTGAGTCTCGTTAATAACAAAAAAAAAAAATAAGGAAAACTCTTTCGATCATCATTGCCTAAAAAAATTAAGAAAGTAGTATTAATTAGAGACTCGTAGAGCCCTCGAAAACTTTATCCATTGCGAGTAATATATGTGTACGTGACTGAGTGTACGTGAAACAAGAATAAGATAGAACAATCCTCAATCCTCATAGGATTACTGTCCAACGCATTCTGGCTCGTTAATACCCCCGTAATCCTGTGAATACCTCCTCCCGTTGGACATAACAATCCTTTACGAGTAGCATTGTTCCCACTAAAAACTGGTATGATTCGACGTTATAATACGTAACGCTTTATTTAAAAGCAACTAAAAACCTTCTCCGTGGTAATGAAACATTGTTCATGTTTATTTTAGCTTTGACTCGAATGTTATTTTGGTTTATTAACGAAATTCCTGTGACATTCCTCCGGGAATATAAATTGTCCATCAATCCTACTCATGTGAGAACTTTGGTGCTTTTATTTACTGAAGGAGTTGTACTCTAGCCTACATCTAGTTTCAAGTGAGTATATCAACCTTAACGTTAACACGTCTTCTCCTTCTCCTAAATATCTGCATAACTATCCACTTGTGTGTTAAGGATGACTGTAGGTTCTTAATGAGATATTAATATAAAGTATCCATCAATTCTACTCACACGAGAACGTTGGTGCTTTTATTTACTGAAGTTATTATACTCAAGCCTACATCTAGTCTCACGTGAATATATCAACCCTAACTTCATCATATCTCTGCTCCTCCAAAATATCTGTATATCTATCCATTGTGTTAAGGGTGACTGTGGGTTTCTAATGAGATATTAATATAAAGTATCTATCAATTCTACTCACATGAGAACGTTGGTGCTTTTATTTACTGAAGTTATTATACTCAAGCCTACATCTAGTCTCACGTGAATATATCAACCCTAACTTCATCATATCTCTGCTCCTCCAAAATATCTGTATATCTACCCATTGTGTTAAGGGTGACTGTGGGTTTCTAATGAGATATTAATATAAAGTATCTATCAATTCTACTCACATGAGAACGTTGGTGCTTTTATTTACTGAAGTTATTTTACTGTAGCCTACATCTAGTCTCACGTGAATATATCAACCCTAACTTCATCACATCTCTGCTCCTCCAAAATATCTGTAGGCCCTATATCTATCCACTTGTGTTAAGGGTGACTGTGGGTTTCTAATGAGATATTAATATAAAGCCTGAAAATGATGTTTACGAAAACTGTTTCGTACTTTATCTCCACATTTAAAACGTCTTTTTATTTAAACACACCAAAACATGAAATTGTTTAGTCTATTTTGTTTTGGAATACGACATTAAATATTTGCACCTGTAGTTATTTTCCGATTTTTTACGGTTTACTACGTATGAAATACTCCAAATGAAATGAAAATAGTTATAAAATAATTTGTTCGTGAAAGTATCTTTAATATTATATTTTCGTTTCACATTATGTTGAAATACAACTTCGTACAGTTGGTATAAATGATATTATCATACCTACTCTCCATAAAGCAACAGTGCTTAGAAGAGCATAATAAATTAATCTCCTGAAGTATACAGATTATAAACGTGATGAAGTCTTGTTTTCATTTTTGAGAGAAAGTGTTTGGCACTTTACAAATTAACTTTCCTACAAGATTCTGCGCCTAACATCTAAATCAGTTTAAATATCCTTTTCATATCAAGAAAATAAATTAAAACATTATAAATAGATTCTGTAATTAATTTAAACTTCTGAATTTTAATATCAACTTTGTACAAGTTCATATTCTGACAACAACCCCTCCCAGACTCTCGCCGAGTTTTGCGAATTCATCATCCCCTTCTTCATTTCCATTTACATAACAATGAAACTTAATTAACGCTTAGGTTCTTAATAATAGTTTATTGGCATTAATGTCCAAGATCTAATAAAAGTAGATAATTGAGATAGTAATGAAATGTTAATATTAAAATTAAATTCATGTTAAATACACTACACACAAATTTTACACAAAACTGAATCACAATCAAATAATATTAATAATAACATTTTTTTTTTCAGATAATATACCTATTCTATGGCGACACACGATTTACACATATACTCACACGAACGCACACGCACACACACAGATAGAGCGAGAGAGAGAGAGAGAGAGAGAGAGAGAGAGAGAGAGAGAGAGAGAGAGAGAGAGAGAGAGAGAGAGAGAGAGAGAGAGAGAGAGAACTTGTAAAACACAAATACACACACACACTTAAGGATGTACAATTACAATTTTAAGGCTCTATTTATAAGGCATATTTTTTATTGTCTTCTCTAAACACATTCTATATTACTGTGTAATGAAACCTGACATGTTAATTCCTCCGTAATCACCCTCTTATATCCCCTCTCATAGAACATTACACTCTTTTACGAATGTCATTATTCTTACTAAAAACTGGTAGGATTCGGCGTTACCTTATGTATACATGGCCAAACAGTCGTTTAATTGCTTGATACGCCGTTGTAATTATTTAGAAGCAAATGTTTTTTTTTCCAGATTAGATGTATTTACTGTACGGTGTCAATCAAAATATTGTCCATACTTATTGTAATAACTTACTTCACCCACTATTAAGTTACTCAACTCTGCGATCCACAATATAGGCTATTATCGAAATTCTAGCAATTAATTACACCAAAGATTATAAAAAAAATTGTATGTTGCCTTAAAACTGTAACAGGTTATTCGCAAACAAATTATCCTGGGGTAGCCAGATTTTGTGAACACAAGGCACATAGGCTATCATGCATTGTTGATAATTATAACCAAAGATATTTTATTAATAATGATGTTCTTAGTACAGAGAACAAAAATACCTATTTTTTCTAATGTAAATGATTAAGGGTTGTTTTCTTTTTAAAAAAATAATAAATTTGTTAAAAATATATATTCTGACTAATTGGATTTAATAATATATACATCTAGTAGTTATTTTTTCAATACAAAATATTGTCAGCGGTTAATTGATAATAAAGAGTGGTTAAGTGATATAAAACAGGTTTATAAAGTGTCGCCAAGTGATATGTTATTACAGCTATTTTATTTAGCTTGCATTTGAAATATTTATCCAAATTATTGTTGTTGTTGGTTTAACTTTAAATTAATGAACAACATTATAACAGTGTAGTTTAACAACAAGATAACGAATAATTTGTTTCAGTGTGTGTGTGTGTGTGTGTGTGTGTGTGTGTGTGTGTGTGTGTGTGTGTGTGTGGTTTATTTTACATAAACCTATTTTAAAAGATTTTTCAAACATTACATTGGGATTATTTACATGTTATGTCTTAAAAACCAAATTTAATAAAAACATGAGTTTGGAAAGAAATCTTCAAACGTTTTTCCTACCCCTTTTGTAATCATTTTATTATACTATTACTAAACAGTCTTATCTTATATCAAATTTTGTGTAGAACTGAAAACAATATTTAAGGTAGGGAACTTGAATCGATTTAATACATTAGCAGGAAAAAATTGTTCGTTACACTCTCGAAAAGTACCAAGTAGGTTTGTATACATGTAGCAACTGAATATTGCTTTTGGTTATTGAAATATTGAAACAACAAAATGACTTCCTTATTGAAACATCTTCTTGCACAAATAAAGTGTTTAATTTGATTTTTTTTTTTAAAATAAATGTCAAGAAGTTCGTGCTCATTTAAAGTGCTATTTTAAGCCGGTTAATAAAATACAATAGCACTAGCATGAAATTTTACAAGGTGTGGCTAGAAAATAACGGGACTGATTTTTGTAAGACAAACAGCGTAAGCTTCAAGGTCAAACGCCATATTTTTGAGTCGCCTGACATCCCCCTTCTTCACATTCCAGCTGGTGTGATGATCGTAGCCTGCTCGTATTATTCTTTATATCAATATTTCAGTTATAATGTCGGTTGATAGACCTACTAAACTTACCAAACCAAAATTTCCTGTTCGACAAAATCATGCTAATGTGTTATACTGTAAGAAAAGATGTATTTTCTAAGACATTATCTACAAAATCGCCGGTTTCACCCAGTTATGATACATCTGACAATTATAATTATAACGCCATAAGAACGAATTTAACAATTTACAAAAGTATAACAATATAAAATCAATAATATTGTGACAAATTCAGTCTTATTATATTTTGATTAATGTCGTAAAGGATAAGAAGGAAGTAAAACTCCACTGAAATACAAGTTAAATCCCAACACAAGCGAGACAATTTTTGCAGTAACTAAGGGATTTCTTTTTTATACAATGTCATTAGGTTTAACTTCTTCCTCTCTCCCTTCTCCGCACGTAGATAACAATGACAGATGTTTTCGAACCTTATCTTGTCTAAATGAAATAAATTACACAAAGTAAAAACCGTAAAACATAAATATATTGTACCAACGATAAATCGTAATTCGGAAATACATCGGTTTCTACATTGATTAGGGAAATGAAACCACCCAATTTAATTTACTAAGCGATTTATATTCCGCGATATGTACATATAACTTCTCTTTATATATATTCATCGCATATTTGTAATGTTTATTATTCTATGTATGACTTTAAATATATTATTTCAATATTATATGCGAATGTGGCCATAAAAACCAAAATAAATTAAGAATATTTAAAAAAAAAAAACAATAATCCAATCCGTGAACAGTAGGGCGAACATTACAACCATTACAACAACAAAGATCAAACCACAGTGATTGTTGTTGTAATTTGTTTGCTTAAACATTATTAACACAAACCCGTTTTAACGACAACGTTGCCATTTTCAGTGATTGCGTGAACAATAATCGAACTAAACATGTTATTTACACACTATTTGCGTCCAATTTCGTACTCTAACGATTTTCTAGATATGGGCGAATGTGTTTTCTGATTTTCTAGATAAACGCAATATTGCCCCCCCCCCTTTAATGAAGGACATCTTACATATTATTTAATGGGGTCGATCTCAAATTTATCATCGGATTTTACGTAGTTATTTAAACAGTTTTAAATTTGTTTAACGCCGATTTCAACTGAATGTATAATATACGTTTTCAAATCAATATATGGAAAGTAGCATCCGTTGGTCATCAAATTCCTAAATATTTCAAATGTTTAAACTGAAGTTTGCAAACGATAGAAATTAATGTAAGCATATAGATACTCTGTTCCATGTAAATCAATGTTAGCAAAATACTATAACAAGCTCCCTCCTACTCTTCTAAAATATCCACTCACTCTGCTCCTGCGTGTAATCCCCACCTCCCTCCGGTTAATATTACTGTATACTACAGAGACATACGTCTTTATAAAGAAATTATGAAATCTTTTTGGAGTAAAATATGCCTAATATGTTCATAGGGTGACATGCAAAACCAAGTCTCTTAACAGTATTTATTACTGCTCTCGTATCAGCGACTCTTACCTTGATATGACTCGCCCTATTAACAATGTCAATTTTTTTATTATCAGAAACAGTTAAGAGTTTGAAATTATAATAATGATGATTGTAACTTCATTTTGCATCGTAGAGAATTAGGACTTGACTAATTTATCCTGTTGAAATTTAATTACTAAAAATATATGGACAAAAACTATGTAACATGGTTGATATTATTGAAATTTTCGTTAGATTTTTACAAATTTCAGTTATGTTTATGCATGACTCTTGTACCAAATTAAAAAACTTCATCTTAAGTATAAAGCTTTCGCGCAGACGACGAGAATGACAACTGTAGACCATGGAATATGGATTTTTTTGAGATTTCGATATCATAAAACATAATATTATTAAAAAACTTAGGCCTATTTTGCTTACGACTATAATAAGTACTCTATTCTACCTATTCCACAGTAATTAAATTTAGTCATTTATAGAGCAAAACTTTTTCCTGTTGGAATAATAGTTAAATCGTAGGAAAATCACAATATTTTTTGGGAGAAATTGCTAACACTTTGCTATATTATTTTATTTCTGATTAAATTTTGGACATAAAACTTTGGTACAAAACAAATCTGTGCCTAACAACTAAATCAGATTAAATAATTTGTTTCTTGTCAAGAACACAAATTCAGACAATACAAATAGAGTGTATATTTAATTTAAACCTCTTGATTTTAATATCAAATTTATATAAGTGCATGTTCTGACTTCTCCTTCTCCGAGACTCTCAGCCGAGTTTTGCCATTCAAACCTTTCCTCCCCATCCTTTACTTCCTTTTTACAAAACAATGCAATTTAATTAACTCTTAGCTTCTTAATAAAATTTGTTTACAATTACAGTTCTCAATCTAATAAATATAGATAATTAAACCATTAAGAAGTGAACAAATAAATTATATTGTTTTAAAATTCAGTATTCAATTTAAAGAGTAGAGCCTATTATTGAAACAAAATACAATTTATCAACTAGAACTATAATAAATAGTAAGTAGTATTGTGTGGTCTAAGTGAAATTTTTTCATGTATAAGCTATTAAACTTAGTTGTAATAGAAAACTTATTTTCCGTAAGTTGATATATTTTTCAGTGTGAATTAGAAAGTATCCTAATTTTTTAACGTACGTTAGATATAGCTCATTCTATACTAACATACAACGTTTTAATGACAGTTTTTGTTTTAATATTGTGTTAAATATTGAATAGAGTATGAGAGAAATCTGATCTCAAGAAACCCAAATCTGAATCACCCGTATCACCCACATGTTCATCACCCTCTGTAATAGTCCAACTAAATACATTTTCTGTAACCAAATAATAAATCATTATTCACTCTGACCTACAGCAAACTTTTAATATTGAAAACGCCCTAAAACGGTTGCTATAAATTAAAAATTTCTTTTAAGTATCTTAAATTGGCATATTAGAATACGTAAAAATAATAACATCGTTACTTTTAAAAGTTGAGAAAAATTACTTTTTTTAAATTTTGGAAAGCTCTGTATATCTTACTAAACATTTGTACCCCTCTGTAAATAACTCAGGTTTAGAGCTTTCCAATGAGAGGTCGAACATCTTTCTATCTAAGCAGTTCTCTAAAATAATAATCTGTTTTCATACTTTGTATGCTTATTACCTACATGATCAATTAAAATTAGACAAAGCTCATATGTCAATTTTCAAATATTCTCAACTGATCTAATAGGAATATTTCGTAATAAGAAGCGAAAAGCTTTTTTGTACCTGGGTATTAATGAGTAGATTATCATTTCCACAAAATGAGCGATTACAAATCGAAAAGATTTCAAACGTTTGAAATTTATCAACACTTTTTTAAAATTTATTTTATATTGCAAAATAAACTTTTGTTCATCATTGGATGCGAATATTAAAGTTGTACAAAATTAGTTATTGTGGTATATTATACGAAGTACAAGTGAAACTTATCTTCAAAAAACTTCTTTTTTTTAACTCAGATATTTTAAAATTTACAACCGATTATTTAGTTGTAGAATTTGTTTGAAGATTCGTAGGAACATATGACTACTTAAGAAACTTGACAAAATCTCAACCTATATTTACTAAAAAGAACGCACGCACGCGCGCGCGCACACACACTCACACCTTGCCTTTAATACCCTTATTAGTGGCAGGGTCGGAAAAGAACACGATGTGGACAAAAAAGACCAAATAATAGGAAAAATGAAAAAGGGGTCTAATCCAAGACAACACCATAATAAGCCCCTGAAGGATATAAATATACACATATATTAACCTAAAAATGCACTAAATTTATTCAATGGTTGGGTTAGGTGATTATTTAATGGATTCTAGTGTCGGAATTCCCGTGAGAGGGATTGAAATTGCTAGAATTTCTATATTAGAAATTTACTGATAATTAAATGCAAAATTTGTAGGGGGGGAGATATTTATAGCAACTCTCTCTGTATGTTCTGTATGCAGTATACGTAAAACATAACCACTCGACATTTCTGCTATTTGTAAACCATCGTAGGCCAACCCATGAGATTTAAATAATAGCAAACCAAATGAATCAGAGCTCATTGCGGTGCATTGGATATACACGCAGACACAATGTGCATAACCTAATAACCTTGCTAACTCTATATTTTCCTGCTAATGATTTCAATGTAATTCGTTAAATCAATGAGTGATTTTGTTCAAATTAAATAATAAATGCACATCATTGTTAGTGGTATTTCCAAGAATTTTTATTTTCATTTAGTTGATAATTCAATTTTATTTTTTATTTTTTTTTACTTTATAAAATTTCAATTTCTTCGAAGTTGCCTCTATTTTATCTCAAATTAAACGTTTAATTTAAAATGTAGGATATCTAAAGATAATTTTAATGCAATAGCAATATTTGAGGTCCAAACCAATGCGTTGAACCGCAGGTAATAGAACTTTCGAGGTCATTAGAGTCTCGTAATTGGAAATTGGCTAAATGAAGCTGACCACCAATCTGTTCCTATTGTTAGTTATTAGTGTTTTAAGGCTACGTTGATGGTTTACTTGCTGCTTTTAACAAAGGACTTAAAATCACGATTATTTAAAGATTAGGCGACGAACGTTTTATTTGTTCAAAACACAATTTCTTTATTATTTTTTTTTTTAATCTACGGAGTAGAATTGACTTTTTAAAAAAATCCAGAAAACATTTTTATTAAAAAACGTTATTTCCATAATATTTCCAAAACGACTTTTATATTACTTAACTAGCTCCAGGTTAAAGAATTTAATAACTTCCTGAAATTAACTATTTCAGTTATTGTGATTTCTAGAAATGTTGCCAGGTAATATCCAGTATGTATTACATCAGGTGGACAGATAGACAGACAGACAGATGATGTTTCCAGACATAACATTGCATCAGCTGAGATTAGAGAGAGAAAGACTAGGTCAACGGGTTCTTGTCTACAATTACCTCGTACCGACGTGTAGCTTGTCTGTACTCATAGTATCCTTATTTTATGTCCAAAGAATTTTTATGCCGGCTGTCTCTAAGTAAATAAACAAAGACAATATACTAGTAGAGACAGAACTTGCAAATTATACAACAGTGCTACCAATAGAAAGAAAAGTTAGATGACATCATTCGTAAGACATAAGACTCTAAAGATTACAATGAATAAAATTATTATAAAAAAATATTTTTGGGGTAAATAAATTCATATCTACAATTTGAGGAATGTCCATCACTTAGAGGGAAAAGCTGCATATTTCCATGTCAACTTCATAATCTGCTTGAAAACTCTCGTAATTTTACATGATGCAACATACTATGTATCCGTAATAGAATACGGGGTAACCTAGGGTTATCCTAAGTTTTTTCAATAAAATTGAAAACTCCTAATATTAGCAGATAATTTTCTAAGAATATCATAATAGTTTTAAGAACTATCAGACTTTGTATGGCGTAAATGATGTTTTCTTTAATAAATTAATTCTTTATTAGCTGAAATTTTTTGAAAACTTCTTATAATTTCTGATAAATGTCTTTTTAAGTTTGAACGTTCCTTAAAACAAAGAAATTAAACAAAAGGTCTTTGTCTTCCTTAAAAGACGTTTTATTAATAACTCAATTCCTAAACATCTATAGTTTTTGAAAACCGTCCTGACAATATCTGGTAATTTTCCTCTAAATGCATGCCTGAGTAGGTTTAAACCTTTTTTTTTTTAAATAAACATTGACTGCGAAAAGTTTAGTCTAGTCCAAGATTTTATTATTGATGTTGTTTTTTTTTTTTTTTTTTTTAATTACATACGTGATAATAGTTTGTAAGTTTCTGCTAATTCGATTTTTTTTTAATTTAAAAGGGTCATAAAAGAGCTCAACGAATATTAATATGGTCCAAGTAGTACTAACTTGAAGAACTCTTACGTCATCTTTTGATGACAACTTGAATCTTGCAGACATCACTCAATTTTTAATCTATTATAACATTTTTTTAAATGTAACCTACCTTCCTATTTTTTTCGAAATCCTTCCGTTTTATCTCTGATGTACATAGTCTCGAAACGCGTTCTTCATCACCGATCCTTCAAATTCCCCTTCATCTTACACCCTTCTTCAATAATGCCTTCACAGTTTTTTTCCTGCGGATTGTGGAACTCACTCCTATTAACAAGACAGAGTTTGAGTTCATTGATATTTAAACAGAACTTATGGGTTCATTTGCTGAACGAACAGCTGGAGGATATTTAGTTACATTTCATGTGAATTATGGCTATTCATTGGTGGAACTAAAATTGTGTGTAATCTGATACTCTGTTTTTTAATGTAATTTTTGTAATGCTTTATTGTTTTAATATGCATAAGTAATGTCATTAGTTGTAGCTTTGAATTATCTTCCAATTTCGTAATCAGTTTTCGTTTGAAATTGATAAATGTTTATGTTTATTTTCTTATTATTGAATAGCTTACTTTTTGATTTATTATTATTTATGAGAACTGTAATTGGTTAATTGGTGCGATCAGTGGAAGAGCATTCATGATGGTCACCTTTAAGTTCTTCACTTATCTTGTTTCTGTTTTAATGATTTGAGTTCATAATTCGCTTTGCTGTTTACGACTACAATCCATAAGACTCTATAGACTCAGATAAGATAGTATACTCACTTTTCTGTGATATTGACCTCTAACTGATACACAATACTCACAAAAGCAAACTGAATTTACTCCTTGTAAAACTCACTCTTCGCACATGAGGTATCTTTTTTGTAGTCGGGTTTCATTTCGTAACCGTTTCTCTCACTCCTTGTTTACAAACAACAGTTATAGGCCTCTAAATGGTATGTTATACCAGAACGGTCAAACGTGTTTAGCTTTTTTGAAGATATCAACCTTCGTTAACTGGTTTTATTCTTTCTTATGTTTTGGGTGAATAACTAACTCAGTTTCCTGTCTCAAGTGATATAATGGACTTGCAAGACTAAACTGGTTTCGTTCATTTGAAGACCTCATACTCTCTCTGTGTTATGATTTGAGTTCGTCACCAACTCTTCCTATTTACCTGCTCTTTAACAGTAATCCACCACAAACGTTAAAACTATTATTTTCTATTTTAAGAGGTCTTTGATGTAGCACTAAATGAAGTCATTGAGTGTATTCTGTATTTCTTAACGTCGACTTGATGCTTGTTGATTAGTTACATCGTTTTGAAATTCCTGATAAGATTCAGTTTCTAATTTGTTTTGATGTTGTACCTTATCTTATCTCCAAAGAGAGATTGCGAATGTGAAAGGAAATGGCGGACTATTATCCGTGGGAGATTATGTGGCGGAAACAGACACAGAATAATTCGATAAAAATTATGAAATACTTGAATGTGTTTTGGTTTTCCTGCAATATAAACAATAAAACCCCAGTTCAGCAAATTAAGTTCTGTTAGGTTAGGTTAGGTGTGTACTTTTTGTTTGTTGTGATTATTCATTTTATATTTTATTAGTGTGTACGTGATTGCTTTTAAAATTAATACAAAATACATTGAAATAATTAATGTGTTAATTTTATACTTGACCATCTTTCTCGGTTCTTCATACAATATGGCTTCAATACACACTAGTTTTTATTCTTGGAAAAACTCAGCCTTGATTTTATTGGTTTTGTTTAAATCTGTGTAATATTTTGAGCTCTTAATTAGCTCAATCTATTTACCGACATAGGCGTCTGATTTCGGTTCCTCGGTTATATCAGTAGGCCTACTATAAACGTACAAGACGCACTTCTTTGATGTCGGCAGCCTTTCGTCTTAGTCTAATTAGAGGCTATGTTTTAATAGCAGGTAGCAGGTCTCGGTTTGTGATCAAAATACGTTTAACGGATACTTATTTCACTTTCTTAAGTAGATCTCCTATCGACTTCGAGTTTCTTCTTTATTTAAATCTAAGTAAAGTTGTGTATACATAACTTACTCTGAATTTGCTTCCTTTAAGGTTTTAACCGTTATTGTTAATTAGATATTTATAATAGTTTTTTACAAAGTTCTATTACTACTATTATTTTAATATACTCTTCTCGATATTAGATCAATGATAAGATTGATAGAAACTCTATAGATTGATGAAGACTCGACTTCCTCAATAGGATGTAGTGTTGCATCAGCTGAGTCACTTTACACAAATTACTTCTCGTACGAATTGTTGTCCTACTTTTCCTGTAAATTATAAGAATAATGATGATAATGATAACATTTATTTATTCTACAACATATAAGGAAAACACATCATCACATCTTCTAATTAATCAATAACTTGCTTGTAATAAAATACAAAGTATAAAATAAAAAACGTATTTCCGAAACTAATCTTTAACTTGAGTAAATAAGATTCCTTTATATATTTAGTATAATATAAAATTTGCATAGTAAAACACAAACAACAATTTTTACCATTGCAGCATTGTTAAGCTACAAACTAGGGTACATATTAACTCAAAAAGATAACAAATATATAAACATTTAAAAAAATAATGTGGAATTAAGTACTCCAGAGACTGTTTGCCGTGATCTCAGTTCAGTTTGAGACGCGTGTTGTTAATTTAATTAATATTTTTTTAATCATAAGGGGGCGTTTTACGTGTGCTTTCTATGTTTCTTTAATGAACCTGTTTAACGGTTTAATTATTTATTTTTCATTAAGAAAGCGTCCATGGTTATTTTTATTGACAATTACTGAATTGACAGTTTTGGTGACAATTTTGATTCGTTTTTATTTGGTTTTGGATATGGGTGAGTGAGAATGTATATGCACTTGTTTTGCGCCATCTATTTTATTTTCGTGTTCACGAGTTTTCTTTCAAATTTTCTGATAAAAACTGTTCAAACTAGAATAAGCTGAAACATTCAAAAGGTATATCAAATTAAGTGTTTGTTCTTTTTCACCCCAACAAATTATGACTCCTGTTCAAAATTACAAAATTTTAATTTAATTTATTACACTTATTACAATTTGATTACACGGGCAATCGAAAACAATGGGTCCTATGGCCAGTTTAGATCAAAAGTATCATAAAACAAAAATGTAGTGGTATTTTATGCAGACACAAGAGGGAGAACAAATGAACATAAGCTTACGTTTGTTTGGTAGAAGAATAAATTGTGTCTTTTGCCAATAGATGATTAATGACTACATGGAAAATGTTTTGTCTTTTTTCTTAAGTTGTCAACAATAAATATCCGATAAAGAAATAGATCAGCTAGGAGTGTCATCAGTAATGTTTTAGTGGAAAGAAGAGGAAGAAGAAATGACATAATATGATTGTTTGTTACAACAATTAATTATTTCTTTTAGTTATAAATATATTGTATTGTGAGAAGTATTTTGTGTTATCTCTTATGTCTTTGCAGAAAAATAAATTATTTATTTCAAATCTATGATTCTGATTTACAATCTAAAACTTGAAAGTCTTGTCGGAATAAGACTTAACCATAATATTCAAAACTCTATTTGTATTTTGTATGATAAACTCCATTCTATTTTACTAATAAAATATTATTGTCTTATTAGAAGAATGGTGTGTTATTTCATAAGTCACTGGAGAAAAATAAATTATTCTTATCAAATCAATGATTCCTATTAAAATCTAATATTTCAAAGTGTTTACAGGCAATGAGACTTGACACAAAATACTCAAAACTAAATTTGTATTTTGAAGAATAAACGCCAACTAATTGTATATATATATATATATATATATATATAGATGTGTATAAGCCTTTAGGGCTACATTGACCAATAGAGCGACGGTCGCCTTATAGGCATGTCGTGAATAAATTAGCTATGTTTACAGTTTACGGAAGTGTATAAAACTTTACTCTTTAGGGCTACACGTCAATAATTTGGAGCCATTAGGGCTACATCAAGCCGAAAGAAACCAGTGTTGCCAAACTAATAAATATGAATTGCACTATAACGGAAAATAATTTATTTATTGAGTGGTGGACACGAATCTATCATCAATTAGGAAGATACGTTATATTTTAAGATGGCTGCTAAATTTCAAACTTTTATATTTATAGAGAAATACGAATAAAACTAGGGTTCTAAAAATGATGTAGAAAATGCAAATTTCAATTTATCATAAATTAGGCTGCAACTCACTAATTTCAATATTAAAGGTAGCGGATAAAACTTAACGTTTTTAGATACAGACAGATTTGAGTGAAACTCGGTTTCCGAATCACTTATAGCGTTTCAAATACCATTTTATCATGAATTAGATCTCGACTCGTAATTTCAATATTAAAGGTGGCGGACAAATCTCTAATGTTTTTAGATTC
This sequence comes from Aphrophora alni, assembly GCA_963513935.1. Lineage (NCBI taxonomy): Eukaryota > Metazoa > Arthropoda > Insecta > Hemiptera > Aphrophoridae > Aphrophora > Aphrophora alni. The sequence continues at coordinate 86,479,311 of OY740770.1, forward strand.
TCGGATTTGTGAAACTCTTACATCAGAGATTAGAGACTATGAAATGCCAACTGATCCTACCTACTATACGTGTAATGTGTCACCATTTTCTGTGGGTTAGCACGGTTTTGTGAATAGTTGGACAAATTTGTTTTTTTCAAAACAGTTAGTTGCATTTTTAAAGATTCTAAGTAAAAGAAAATATTAATTTTTATTATTTTTTTAATGAGAATAAATAGTTTATTATTTATTGCGTTTTTAGTTCTTTCTATATGCAAATGTATGTCTTATATTACAAATATCTATATATATATATATTTTTTAAATAACTAAAATGTAACTTATTCCTATACAGTGTTGATCTTTTTTTGAAATCCATAACATTAAAAGTTGGTAAGTTTATTATCTGCCGAAGCCCTTTCAGATTATTACACAAAAAAGTTAAAACGCCCACCAGTCATGTAACTACAAAGCTTTTTCACCATATATTCCTGTGTTGTATTTGGGTTGTGGTGACCGTGGTGAGTGACAGACGATTTAGTCTAGTCTAGTGAGGAAGTTGTATTAGTGCCATATTGCAAAAATTGCATTGTGATAGCACCAACACGATTCTGTACTAGGAGTCATTTATATTTTATTATGAGTAGAAACTAAGTATTGTACTTTTCAATAATTATAATTACATTTACTTTATTGTTGCTTGTTTCGAAAACAATGAGCTGTAAGACTCAAAATAAAAATAAAAAATAAATAAATAAAGACAAGAAAAAAGAAATCACGGATCTTCGAATCTTCAAGTGTGGAGGGTTTGTAAAATATTGTAGTATGATGACCGGAAATAATAATGGTAAAAAGGAAAAAAAAATCAGTCGACAGTTCCACTACTGAGTCATAAATTACGTTTTCAAAATCTCTGTAGTAAAAAATGGTTAGAACCAATAACATTTAAATTTTAGAAACTATTTTGGTTTTAGGGACGGGTAAAAAATATATATTTGTTATTCCACTTTTTTGATGATTAATATTCCAAGATTTGATCACAGAAGTTAAAAATTGCAATAAAATATTATTGGTAAATTTTAAATCAGCGTAACAAAAACATAGAAAATAATAAGATTAAAACGAATTATATAACAAAAATGTTAAAATTGTTAGCCGTCTTATGTTGGAGGGTCAGTATAAATCCTAAATAAAAGACTTTAGTAAATTTGAAATTAGGATATTAAAAATAAGTTTGATTAAAAATTGGTTGAGTAAAAATATAGTAATGTTTCTCCGCTATCTTTACATACGGAGGTCTGGTATACGTTATATCTAAAATCCAATACAAAATATATATGTTTTTGTTTTGAAAAATACATGTGAAAGTCCCACTTAAAATTTGATATTTGTAATAGGCAAATAAAACCTACGCATAGTACAGTGATTTGGATTCATCTAGCTAAATGGCTCGCGAAACGCTACACTCCCTCCCACGATAAGCCGAGAACAGCTTATTTGATAAAAATAAAAACGAACAAACAAATTATCAAAAAATGCCGGTTATCTTAAAATATTACTGTTCATAGATTTGAAAAATACGAAAATGAACCTTAATGTCGTTATTAGGAGGCCATTGGGGACATGGAATATTCCGGACACATCATTAAAGTGGTCAATTGGGGACAGAAGGGATTAATGCTACCTGACAAGGGTTTTACAGATCTCTGCAAATATTTCAATACTGGATAATTGCGGACACTATCTTCTGAAAAAAAGAAAGAAGTAATCTATATTAATAAAAGCGAATGTCTGTCTGTCTGTGTGCGATCTAGCGGACAAACGGTGAGGACTAGAATTACGAAATTTCGTAGATAGGTTCTCCTAGGGGTGTCCTTGTGCACCTCGAAGCTATTTTTTCAAAATTCGATTTTTTTTTTTAAATTAAGTAAATCAAGTAATTTAGCATAACCTATAAAAAAAAACCAAGATGGAAACTAAGACACCAAATCGCAATGTCACCTGATAATTAAATAGCTGACTTACTACATTTAAAAGTTTGTTTTTGTGTTTAAAAATTTTGAGGTTATAAGAAACGGTGTTTTGAAAAAAATAATAGTTAATTGTATGTATAGTATTAACTTAAAAGTCCTATCACTTTAAGATTGAGTTAAGTAAATCAGGTAATTTATCACTATAAGGAAAATAAAGAAAACAAATTACAATGTCAGCTGATAATTAAATAATCAATTTAATAAAAGGAAGTCTAGAATTGTGCATGCCGGTAAAACTCAAAAACAAATCCCGGTACAAACAAAGGGGGTATATGGTGTGATAGTCCTCTATTGCCTTTCCGTGAAAAAGGTTTCCGTTTTGTCTCTAAGGGCGTCCATTGGAAGATAAAAGGGCTTAAATATTGTAAAAGAAAATGAACCTTGACCGCCTTAATTAATAACTCGATGTCTACCAAAAATCCCGGTACAAAGGGGGTATAACACAAATTATTACAACAGAATCATATTTTTTTTTTAAGTAATTGCGTATACAAAATTGTTTATCTATTATTGTTTGTTGCATTTATGTATTCGTCGAAAATTTCGCTAAATCGGTTTCAATTTTGCAATTTGGTCTCAGCGATCGTTGAACTTTCTCAAAGACTCCCCAAGTTTGTTTATTGCAAAATTAACATTAATGAGCCGGAATATTCGTCGCAAATTTTGAACAATCGGCCCATATTTTTATTAATGCTAAGTAGTAATGACAGTTCGTGATTCTACTTTTTCAGAGTCAAGTTGGTCTATGCTTAACTTAACCTAAATTTGTTTTGAAATTACGAAACCTGATAGACCTAATCAGCTGTTTTAAGTGTGTCTTATATAAATTGGTACATAAAAATAATACACATTGTTTCTGGGCTAGGCCTAACCTAGATTTGTTTCGAAATTATTAAAGCAACTGTTTTAAGTGTGTATTATTATATTCGTTGCTATGGTAACTAAATTTCTATTTGTAAAAATAAAATTAAGTTTAAGCTGTCATTATGTCGAACTATTAAAGTGAGTATTAACAACAAAAACAGGGCTATAGATTTATCAGTATATAATTAATACTTATATACTGATCCTCTTGACAAAGGTACATTTATCTGATTAAATTTCTACTTTGTAAAAATACTTTATTTAACTCATTACTACCATTTTTAGAATCTTGCGCATGATTCTTCAATTAGGTACTAGCAACCAGTGCTAGCAACCATATTCAACATTTATTCATGAATAACATCTGTTAGAAGTCCCGGGCGAAGCCAGGTTAAACAACTAGTCTAACTAATAAAAAAACAGCTTCGATATACACAGGTTTTTAAGACTGATTTCCATCACACTTTACACAGGCTTTGGACTGTCAAAATGATAATATTATATTATATTAATTATTAAATATTTTAATATCATTTTAGTTTAACCTAACCTAACCTAAACTATCCTACCCTAACACTGTGAGGGTAGAAAACAAACTGAAAAGACACCAAATACCATTGGCCTCCCTACCCTGGTATTCCCACCCCCGTGAGCCATATCTTGTTGTGGTCCAGGCAATGACATTGTAATATCAACCATTATACCAAAATGTCTGCAATTATCTAGTATTGAAATATTTACAGAGACCTGTACAACCCTTGTGTCCCCAACTGCCCGCTTTATTGATGTGTCCTCAATATTCCGTGTCCGCAATGGCCCGGACACCTATACAGGTACTATTTTTTTACATATACGTAGTATATAGAGTGTAATGTGATGGGTAAAAAAATCAAAGTCTAGTTTTGTTTTTGAATCCCTTTTGAGGTCCCCTGAGTCCAAAAAGGTGACTTTTAAAATATTGTCTGTCTGTCGTAAGTTCTACAGATTAAACGCGTGGAACGAATTTAATCAAATTTGTTATGTGGGCATATTTTGGTATTATCTCGGAATTTTTTTTTCCGTAATTGAAACTTAAAGGGTAGCTGCCTGCCATAAGAAAAATACAAAATTACGATTTTCTCATAATCGGATCAAAGATTTTCTTCTAAACATTTTGCGAATGTGTAGCCTCTTAAAGATCCAAAAAAAAGTATTGGTTCCCATCTCTCCAAAATATAGTTCAGGGAGTTATCAAAACATCAATAATCGGTCATGGATCAGAGATTTTATTGGAATGTGAAGAATAATAACCCAAATTCGTGTGGTAAATCGCAAGTAAAAATAAGTACGTAATACATTTCAGGAATAATTGACAAAAAACAAAATTAACCTTGGTCGCCGTCATTAAAACCCCTAGATGTTTACCAAATACCGTTTACGGACGTGTTTATGGTGCAAGCATAGCAAGATTTGTCCCTTATCTATCTATCTATATACTGTATATATATATATATATATATAAAAACCAAATATCACTCACTCACTGATCGCTATTTATCAAGAACGACAAAACGTATGAACTGGAAACTTGGCATGGTGGTTCCACTTAAGCTCTACATGTGCAATAAGAAGGGATTTAAAAAAAAAAAACGTTTCACTGCGGATATCGCAAAAAACCCGCGATAAATAAACAATACGTTTCCCCCTAAACCATAAAGCCTACAAACTTGCAATTTGGCACATACATTCACTTTGGTGACTAGGTGATCACTAAGAAAGGGGTTGTGAAGAAAGGGCGCTTACGAGGGGGGGGCAAAAATTCAAAAACTAACTGACTGATCGCAATTTATCAAGAACAACAAAACGTATTAGCCTGAATGGTGGTTCCATAAGCTCTAGATGTGCAATAAGAAAGGGATTTCAAAAAATGCTGCGTTTAAGCAAAAGGTAAAAAAAAGCTAGTTAAATATATAACTATTTTGCATAGCCATTGTTCATACTTCTTATTCATATTTTTTATTGACAACTTGCTAACTGTAATTTTTGGTGAGGATTTGTTTTTGTTACTTATGTATTACAGGCACATGTCTTCTCCCTATAAGTAAATATTTATATTAAAAAACTGTAACTTTGAATTAGATGATTTATTTGAGTTTCTACTTTTATTTTAAAGTCTGTTTTAAATGTTGGTTTATAGAAAAGTAGTCAAACTGTACTATAGACAAACCGTATCTAAAGTAAAGCACCGCCTCACGATGGCGCTTGCGACGGGTTAGGTTAGGTTAGGTCATTTTAGGGGCCAATGAGGGTAGATATTGTCACGTGTACGGCGTGTGACTCGGTGTAATGAACCAGATGTATTTTTGGACATAAATTGAGTGATATATAAGGATGTAAGTAGATGTCAGGAAGAAGTATAGAGTCATAAACCTTCCTTGGCACAAACTTTTGAAATATTTTCAGAAAAAATTTCCTTTGATGAAATATCTCAGTTATGACAAACAAGTTGTAAAGTAAACCTTGTGACTGAGAAGTGGACACATTTTCATTCAATGGCTTAACCCTTAATTAGTCACGTCGGGTCATAATGACCCAACTCACACTTTGTTATGTTTTTTCTACTGTTGTAAAACCATCACCCCTTTCATTCTCCTTCTTACTGTCTGTCTTGAACTAATTTCTGTCTTAACTAATTTTTAAGTGGCTTCAGCTTTTTAATTTGAATAAAGAAATAATACTCAAGAAGATAAATATCTTAAAATGACAGAAAATAAAATACAGAAGTAGTAAATTGAAAAAAAAAAAAAAAAAAAAGAAAAGAAAAGAAATAAAAAAGAGAAACAATTAAAACTATCATCCTTTATTCTCGTTCAATGGCAAGGAGTGTCATTGTATTGTCGTTCACACAGGAGGTAACCTAAAAAATACTTTTTGTTTTTATTTTGTTTTTCTAATTTTTGCGTCACGTAATTGTCTTGAAAGTTAGATCTACATAATTTTGAGTAGAGAGATTTCAAAACGAATGTGAAAATTTATCGTAATTGTATGAACCTATTTCTGAAAGTTATGTATATAACTTATTGGAAATCAAGTGAGTCTTGATTTATTAACATAATAATATTATTTTTAACGGGGTGTTTGGGTAATCTGACTTGCAATAAATTTGCATGAAGGAAGTTTGTGTTTGTCTTTAGTTGCACTTTCATTGTAAACACATCTCATACCATATATTTATCACAGTGATTTTTGGACATAAAGGTTAAATGGCTTTGTCCATAATAGTTCATTATTTAACATTTTATGTTTCTTTGTAACAACCTTTAATTCTATAAGACATATAAAATCTATAAAAATCTTGTACAGGGTTTTTCTTTATTTTAAGAAAAAAGTAAATTGGAAATATTACTTAAGGATCTAGTTTCCTACGAAAAAGTCCAAAGCCAATATAAACACCTTACCTACTTATCAAAGTTTGGTCAAACAGAAGATGATAAATCATTACATTTGACACATGCATCAGTTTCTGCGGAAGACCCCAACTTAAGTGACAAAGATTGCGATGAAGCGATTGTTACAGGTAATCATACATATATTTTTTATAAGGGTTTCAATAATAATTTTGGGTTGGTAGACTGTTTATATCACATTTTAAGAATAGTTTGGTGGTGGGAAAATACTTTAAGTTAAAAGTATTTATAGGTCTACAGTATAACGCATATTTTCGTTTTTTATGTTTTCCTATGTTTGCATTTTCATTATTATAACTATTGAGTATTTGTTTTTTAAAAATTTAACTGTTTAGCAAAAATGAAAGTGTTGAATTGAAATTTTACATTTACTTTTCAAACATTCCATAAGATCTTTGGGAATTTCTTATAAGGTGGCCCTTAATACTTTATTTGACATGCCTACCTGGGGGTTTTTGTATATTTTCAAAATATTCAGTGTTATTTAAGTTACTTAAAAGTATAACATTTTAATATCTATTTATAGGCAAACAATGATCTCTAAACAAATAATGTATATACTTTAAAGGTTCATGTACCAAGTACTTAGGCTCAAAAAGAATGAAAAAGAGTGAAAATAAACAATGTCAATTATTACATTTTCAATACACTATATTACTATTTTTTTTTTTTGTAAAAAAATGTATTTTATATGTGGTTTTTATGTAAGTGTTTTCTAAATCTTAGCCTAAACAACCAAAAATATTTAACTTAAAGTTTAGTTCATCTTTGTTTTGTTATATAATAAAGTATTTCAATTATATTTATTGATTACAACAATCTCCAATCAAAATCCTAACTGTAAACTTATGCGGATCACTAGAAAGTTTTTTTTATAACCATCGCATTTGAAAGGTAATTACCCAATCTGAATGACACCAAACGTAAATAATAGATGAGGATTTTATCTTTATTTTGATATAATAAAGTATTTCAATCATATCTTAAACTGAAGCAATGTTTGCAGTTCGGTTTTGCAATTTTATACGATTTTCGTTCTTTCAAAATTCATAACTAGATGAGTTAGAGATTTTAAACTTTCACAATAGTAATGACGTATACTGTTTTACAACTGGTAAAAATTTGAAATTGATAGGAAATAATTCAAATTTCAAAAACCCGTCCGGATTTGTACATGTGCTTACCAGAATATTATTGCGTTTCACTGTTTATCATTTAATTTGAAACTAATTAATCAATTTGAATAAAACTGAAAGAAAATGATAGATGGTAATTTTATCATGGTTTTGATATAAAATAAAGTATTTCAATCATATTTATTGATTAAAACAATCTCCAATCAAAATCCTAACTGAAAACTTATACAGATCACTCAAAACAGTTTATTTTATAATCATCGCATTTGAAAGACGATTATCCAATTTGAATGAAACTAAAAGTAAATGATAGATGCGTATTTTATCTTTATTTTTATATATAATAAGTTATTTTTATTCGTATAGTCAATCTGTACGGCAAAACAATTAATAACAAAATATGGCTTCGGTAACAAACATTTTTCATTAAAACTATCAATCCGATTGTAATGGAATTTGAAATATATATAAAAAACATATCTATAAATATTACATTAAAAAATGAGAACTCTACAATAATATTTAAACAGATAGGCCAACTACTATGTAAATCAAACGTTACGAAAGACATATTTTGACAGAACGAGGAAACACTGGTTCTTTTTTAAACAACGCAGTTGAAAACTAAGTATCCATTCTGAATGAATCTAAAAGTAAATGATAGATGAAAAATGTAACTTTAATTTGATTTAAAATAACTTATTGAAATATAAACCTAAAGTTATGAAATTCGCACGACCACTCTGTATGGCAAAAAACTTAATTACAAAATATGGCTTCGGTAACAATCGTTTTTCATTAAAACTATCAATCCAAATCTAATAGAAATTGACATATACATAAATAACATATCCATAAACATTATATTAAAAAAACGGGAACTCAACAATAATAATTAATAATAAATAGGGCTATTAACTATGTAAATCAAACGTTATAAAAGACATATTTTGACCGAAAGTCAAACACTGTTTCTTTTTAAGCACCCTTTTCGAAAACTAATCATTATATTTGAATGAAATCAAAAGTAAATGATAGATAAGCAATTTATATTTATTTTGATATATAATAAAGTATTTCAATTAAAAGTACAAGATAAGTTATTCGTATTTCACTGAAGTAATAATTGTCGTGCGGCACGATTTCGTCTAAAAACCTAGGAAGGGTACAATTATCTACTTTAATCTTGTATCTAGTTTTGTTTTCAAATTTTCGGTCATTTTAAAATTCTTCTTATTTAAAAACTGTATGATTTAGAGATATGCGGCTTGAAATATTGTATTCATAAATTCATTCTTCATATTTGTGACAAGTTTTAATTAAAACAATTCAATATTTTTTTAGAAAACGGCATTTGATTAAATTTTCAAATAGCTATACGCTGTGCAAAACTATTGGCAATACAGGTGTAATTTTATAAGTTCCGGTTTATATATTGTTAACATGTTATATATAAAAGTTAAGCTAAGTTTATTCTTAATCTGTTTGTCCATTTTCAAATAATTTGGATAATTATATTTCGAGAAATGTCTGTTATACTATATGGGTGTTAAATGTTATTTTTAAATATTCTGGGGATCGTATAAAAATAAAATATATATTTTAGGCTAGAATGTCGCCTTTTTTACTTTTTTAATGTTTACAAATTCAAAAATTAACGGCATTTTTATTGCACGTGAATAACACAAAGTTATTTATTTTGTCATTAGTTGTTTGTTTTATTTTAGTAAAAAGGAGCTGCCAATTACTTGTACGAAGCTTCCTCTCACCCAAAACATAGAAAATTACCGGCAATTTTATTCTATGAGAACAAGAATATGTTATTGGGTCATTAGTGGTTTGTTTTAAATATTTCCGCCAAGTACCGACTTGCACGAAGTAGTAGGCTACTCAAAAATTACCGAGGTAGCATAGTGACATAATTATTTGGATTTGGGGTTCCCTCTCTTTATGTTATCTGAAGTTGAGTCTAAACAGTCACTGCCTTGAATTGAAGGGGCCTTCTTCGGGAGGTCATTCTCACGTAATAGATTCGCAATTCTTGAGACGAAATGACACTAGGCAAACATGATTAGTTTAAACAATTATACACAAATCTTGTATGTGGCTATTACCTAATTCCTACATTTTTTATATCGGAATAATACAAAGTGTCATTATTCGCAAGCTTATTAAACATCCTAAAACAAAATTTTGCTGGAATATACCATCGTTATTCTTAATTTTTCCTAATCATCACTACCATACACTATACAGCTTTCTACGACCAATGGTTATCTTAATATGAAGCTATAAATATAATATAGATTTCTTCCCTCCAAAACCTATATATTTGGCCTAGTTAGCTTTTTTGTAAATTCTTTATGACATTATTTTAGAAGATGGTAGAACTACCGTAAATTTGAAGTAACAAAATAAATTGAATTTTGTAGGTGTGCTTTTGACCAAAGAAAGGGTTGGGTAAACATTCACAAAAGTAAAAGTGAAATAAACCAAGCAATTACTCTCTCACTTAAAACAATTTGTTTTGTATGTAATGTGTTACTGCCATATAACGAAATATTCACTAAGCAATAGCTTTCTCGATTAATATAAATTGTAATGTAAGTATGTGATGTGATGTTTCCATGTATTAAAATAAACTCCAAAATTACCTAAATTATAACATTTTTAATTAATATCATTTTTATTGTATGCAATGTCTTACTGCCCTCGACCAAAATTAACCTCTCTTCGCTCTGGAAAGAGAAAAATTTAGTAAGCTTGGGGAAAATCTGCCCGACTCACACCGCCGGGGTCGAAAATCGACATATTGAAAATTTCTAGCTGTATTGTATTGTCGATTTGTATTAAACATGAGTATATATGGGAAAGCTCTTCTTCTTTTCCGTATTTTAGTGTTTTACGAAATATTTTACTTCTAACATAATATGTCCAAGCTTAGACAGCAGTTTAAAGCAAAAATATTAAATTTAAACAAGGGATATACTACAAATATGATATTATTCATTAATAGCCTGTGAACTATATTTCATCCTCACTAAATATAGACACGAATACCTGTAAAACTTATTTTTTTTTAATGATACATTTTAATAGGTTACATTCTAAAATTGATATCACTCTTTACAAATCACAGTGTAGTAAATAGTTAATAGCCCATGTAAATAAATTGTTGAATTTACTAACCACATTGAGACAAACACTTGTAAAATTGAGGTATTTTCCAAAATATGGTAAATTTGACAAACAAGTAATATCACGATATGACATTACTCATTACTAAACACAGTTGATTAACTGCATTGTCTATGAAATAAACTTCAACTTTACTGAGGATATATAAATGAATACTTATACAAATTAAAATATATTTCGAAAAACTGTGAATTTTGATGTAACTACATTTTAAACTTTACTCAGGACAGTGAACCAAACACTTGTTAATACGACTTATATTTCTCTAAAAATATTAGATTACACACAATATCTTGCATTACTCTCTAATGGTCACACAGTGTAGTAACTACTTCATAGACCATGTAACTACAATTTAACATCACATCACTAAGGACACGAAGGCAAAATTTTTACATGATTATTATACTTTGTATACGTTGTTAAATTTGATAAACAAGTGTAAGGTACAAAATTGACTTGCCCCTTATTAGTCACAGTATAGTAACCGTTTAACAACCCATGAAACTACACTTCAACTAAGCAAATAGACTAAAATTTTAAATTTATTTATTTTTCATAAAATGTTAACTTTAAAAAAGTTTATATCATTAAATAGTGAATAGTCATCACAGTAATAGAAGACTCACATTTCATACCGAATGTGGTCAAGATCCGTAAAATAAAAATCTGTTCTGTTCCATCACTTTTATAACCGATAACTTCCGTAGGATTCGTTGGGGGGGGGGGGGGGTCAAATGTCACATATTATGTTTTTGGGGCCTATTGAGGAATAATTTTAGAGAAATGTAATGAATATTGTTATATCAGATGATGAGAAAATGAGAGTAATTTATTTAGTTTTTAAATTATAAGAGCTAAACGAAATTTTAGTTCCCAAAAAATATTGAAAAAATACATCCAAAACTGTGAAACTACATCTTCATACCAAATGTCGATCAACGTAATCAACTCGTGCGTGATGTAGTACTATAAAAAAATAACAGTAATAATGTTAAAATTGACAGCTGATAATTGGTATAAAAACTCGACATTAATTTTTTTACTCTTCAATAAACTTTCTCTACACAGTATAATATGTGCAAGAATAGTACGAGTACATATACACAATAGTAAGGGTGTACTTCACACACTTTCGTTTTTAGAGAACGCCAATTTTTATTAAGAGTTTTTATACCTACTGATTTCTTTGCGACGTATTTCTCTTATATTTGAAGCTATAGTGGACAAAATCCATTTATTACCTTGAAGAAAGTGTTGAGGATTATCCCGATTCTTAATAGCATGCAATGTCGACACAGTTAGAAAATGCTAAGCAACAGTCTACATAGTAAGGGATAAACAATCAAGCTTGAAGAGTAAACACTTGTCATCACAAACATAACGCTTTGGTTCCTTAGCTGAGAAACGGGAGGACCAGTTTGGGATAGTAGAAGATAGAAAACTGAAGATTTGCCATAATTGGTTGATTTATATTTTTCCAAATTACTATTGAAGCACAATATCAATGTAAATCATGACAATATTGTTGACCAAAATTTTGTGAAATTCTGTTAGAATTTTTTTATATGAAATTAATTTAGTATAAAACACAAACAGGTAGACAGACAGACAGACAGACAAAAAATGAATCTATTTATAAAAATTTAAAAAATTGAAGTTTTTTGACACTTTTTATGTGTTCTATCAATTTTCGAAGTTATGCCATATTATTCCAGGACACCCTGTATATATTACATATTATACATCTTTTTCGTAGTTATTTACTGATACCCTAACAGTTTATTCCAATAGATGGTTGATTGTCAAAATTTAAATTGTTAAAAGTATTGTAAATTATAATTCGTGTAATTACTTTTATTGTATGTAATTGTTAAAAAAAAAATATTGTCATTACATTTGCATGGTAAATTATGTAATATTTTCCTTTATAGTTTGTATGAAATAGTACAATTATGATTATTTTTACATGTGGTCTAGTTTTGTAACTATTTTACTGTAAATTAGTAAATGAACATAATACAAATATACGTTTGAAAAAAATATATATATAAATTATTATTTTTAAAATTTATCTTGTTTTAACCAACTAATAAGATAAGATAAGAGCGGCATCCTTACTCTTTTTGTCGGATTTGTTATTTATTATTTTCTAATTGTTTGTCGTAAATCAAAACATTTGTAATTATTTATATACTATGTAGTTGTATAATTAATTATACTAACAAATAGTATAATTTTAATTATTTTTTCATTTGGTATATTGAGTTTTGACTGTTTTACTGTATCTTATAATATTGTATTAATTATAAACTTAATATAAATTGACGCTTGACTAAAATTATGTAAGATAAATATATTTTTTAATGTTTCTTATTCTAACCAACTAATAATATATAATTACAATGCAACCCTTACTGTTTTTATGTGAACGGTTGTTTCATTTTTAGTTTATAATTGTTTGTATAAAGTCAAAACTATTGTAATTATTGATCTTGTATGTAGTTTAAGAAATGTGTTATCAATATTATTTGAATTTACGTTGTGAAATTTTGACCTTTAGAATTAGTAAAAAAAATATACAACGCTTAATAATTACTGCCCAATAATCAAATAATAATTTAATTATTATTTGTATATGTGGTCTAGTGGTTATTTTAATCCATATTACAGTAATATAATATTGTAACTTTTATGAACTTAATACAAATATGTCTAAATTAACGTGTAGCCTATATGACAAATATTTTTTGCAACTGTTTCTGCTTCTAACCAGTTAATAGTATAAAATAACAATGAGTTATTTAAGTGAGTGATACAGATTTATGTCAATGGATATAATGATATCCAGGTTTGTTAATATAATTTTGTCCTTACTTAGTAAATAACAACTAATATGCTTTTAAAGTCTGGTGTCTTGAATATTTTTGATGAAGTTTATTGGCTTCGATATATTTCGCATTAAAAAAATTAAACGACCTCCAGATTCAACATCTGAAAAAAAATATCCCGTATTTTAGTAAACGGTTTAGATAATACAAAAGAAGGTGAATTATTTAATCTGAATAAAAATCTCATTAATTTACAAAGTTTTAAATGTTTTTCATACAAAATACAAAAAAAAGCGGAGAAATGAAAAACCATTGGCAGTTCAGGCTGTCATATCTTTTTTTATTTGTGTTCAACTTTTTATCCCTCAAATAAAAAGAATTTCTTTTTTATATACAAACAAAATCACTATTAATTTTTATCTGAATGTCATAGGATACACGAGATATAGACAATAACTGAAACACACAAAATTAGCATAAGATAAAAATATTAAGGATTTATGATTATCCATTGCCAAGAAAATTACCATAAAATTATTTAAAAAATGGCTTTAAACATTTTATAATGTCGAGTTTGAAAGACAAACAAACCAAATTTTTTTTTGTGTTTTGAACATTTTTGTAAACATTTTTTGGTTTCGGCATATTCAACATTATACATTTTAAACGGTCGCCATTTTAAAAATATATACAATCGTCCAGGGTTTTGGTACACAGAAAAGTTTAAAGGAAAAATGTTTACATCAAATCTGGACTGAATATCTCTTAGAACTTATTTATGCCATCTATCCCCCACCTCAAAATAAAAACCTTTCCTTCTAAGACACAATATATTGCCCTATAACAATTTAAAGAAAAAGTGAGACGTGATTTGATGTTTCAAATTGGCGGATAGAAAGGATTTTTGCTACATAGGGATAGAACACACACATCTCATTTTGAAGTATTTTTGTGTGTTTATAAGATATTAGCAAATAGAAATCACTTAACTCCATTTGAAACTCAATCAAATTGACGGCTAATATTTGAACTTTGTTATTTATGTACTCAATGGAAAGAAACTCATTTCACAAACTGGTAATTATTATAAATAGCTAGGAAAGAATTCACAGGCAGTGACGAAAACATCTGTCTCTTAAACCGACAATGTGCTTACTAAACTTTGTTTTGTTTTACTCTTGTGTGTTTTTGTAACATAAATAAAACTATAATTTATTTTAGGAATGTTTGTTAAAAAGGTTTCAATAGTATTTGTTTTTTGTATTTGTAAAAAGGTTTTGTATTTTGTGTTATCAAAATTACACATTATAGGTAATATTTTGTCTTGATTGCTTTGTCGAGTTTCGGGTAGCTAGGACGTTAGAACTGGCTACCCAAACCTCGCCTCTCAATTTTATTGACACTTACAAAAGGATGCTTATAAAGCAGTTCAATATATTTAAACAACTTACATCGTACATGACGTCTACACAAACTCACATCAAGATGTGTGTGTGTGTGCGCGCGCCCGCGTGACCTCTTTTACACTGCATTGGGCACTGTTTTACAAAATTTATGTATGCAATTGTATAAATCTTAACAATGGTTATAAACCATTTAATTTGGCTATAGAATAAATATAGGTTGTCACTGAAATTGGGTTCTTTTTTGTCTTTCTTTTATTGCGGTATTTATTGATTAATTAAGGATGCATATTTATTTTTTCATTAAAATATTTTGTACTTTTTTACTTTTATTTTATAGTATTACTACATATTGTGCGCAAGTGTCTGAGTGTCAATGTTATTATTATTTTTGTTGTGTTTTACCTACGATTGTACGTTCATTTGTTTGTTTGTGTAATGTCAATAAAAAAAATTAAAAAAATTGTTATTCAAATCCATACGATTTATCAAAATGCTGTGTTATTTTTATTACTCTTGAAAACAAATATTCTAAACTTACAATCTATATAAACTCTTTTCGGATAACGTGCATGGAAATTGTGTAAGTATTTTTGAATTTTAAATGGACAGAGATATTTTTTTAGGAATATAAGTCGTTCAATATCTATGGACATTCCATCATAGTGGAAATAAACAAATACAACACAAAGAAAGAAATACGGACAAAAGTATTAAGAATATGAGCTAAATTAATAAATATCAAATAATTATAAAACATACACAATTCCTTGTTGTATTTTAAATCTAGGGTTATAATTCATAAATTGGCAACACTGGCAGAACTAAAAGATGTGCAGGTAGCCCAATTGATTTTAGATGTAGCTCTACAGAGCGAACCAATAGGGTTACATATTTCACGTTCACAACCATAGAGGAACGTATGTAGCCCTATGGTAGTAGCGGTAAACGTGATTGTAGCCAATAGAGCGACATCAATAGGGCTACCTCCAATGTAGCCCTATAGTCGTAGCCGTATATAAAATGTCGCCCTATGGTAGTATGCGTATCCCTATATATATATATATATATATATATATATATATATATATATATATTTACATTAGTAGATAAATAAGTTCATATACCATCATACGTAGATACATTTAGATGTACGTGCATAAGAAAACTTTATTACTTCCATTTATTAAATATTCCAACAATATATAAGAACTTAGGCCCTTTTTTAATATTTTGCACCTCCAATAACGTCTCCAATGCAGAAACTCATTGACACTAATTTCGGTTCATTAAAACAGTGAACGCTGCATACAATCCTAATTGCAATACCCATGTAATGAGGGAGCAATCATGACTATAGTTCGTTTTATATAAAGCAATAGACGCGGACAAGTAATTTACTTGATTAAAACAGAATCTGTTGATTTGGTGCAGATCACTCATTTTAGATACAGGTAGTTAATTTTAAATGTGAATGCTCGTACTACATTTCCTGAATTTCAGAAAGGCCACCACTGTTTGCACGAACGGACCACACGTGGCAAAACATTTTATATCGTCAAACCGTTTGATCCAAGAGATAAAGAAATTAACGATAGAACTATATTTCTAGAGATTAGAGTGGATATAAATGACTAAGTACATGTTTAAAATTCATTCTGTGGTATTTTCGTCCAAACGGTACAAAAAGTTATAGTAATGATTTTAGCGTAATTAATACTTTACCCTGACCCACTCTATCACCAATGTAAGCTTGTTTCACATTATCTTGGCCTAGATTTGATCCGGGTACAAACCTAGTTTGAAATGTTTGTATTGTGATTTAAGATGTGTGGCTTATATCAGTTTTACCACAGGACCAATGTTTTGACCAATGTTTAAATTTTGGTGTTAAGCAGACTTAGAGAACCAGCGCTAAAATTATAATGATCATGGAAAGATAATAACTACAGCTACTCTACCACACAATCTAAACTTTCTAAGCCCAACATACAATAACGTATCAGTAGTGTTTTTAGGTTACTCGTGGAGGAACCTGTCATTACACTGAGTCAATCTTGTGCAAATTGTTTCCAACGTAATCTCTTGGAGCTGGTTTCTAGTCTCGAGCAATTGCATCAGACAAATCGTAGCAATATCTATATCGCTTACTTCCCGCTTTATGTCGATCTACGTTCTTGTCCTAGCGCAATCCAATATTCTACCTTGAGGAAGTGATGAATATAATAAACAATATGGAATACGTACAAACGTTTAGAATAATACAGAGTAAAATCACAATGCGTTCTGAAAATTTAAAATAATGTTATTTGTCGTTTCAAAATTTAGAACTTGATCTACATAATCTTTTTTGGTAAACTAGTTTTTCTGACAAAGAGGAAGGGTAACTCTAATCTTTACTAATCTTTACATAGGCAGAACTTATTTTAAATTACATTTCCTGTTTCATATTGTAATTTTAAAAGTTCGTGAGCAAATCTTTGTAATTTCATCAATAACTTTAGGGTAAATTAAAATTTATGGAAATACAAATGTCTCCGTTATAGAGTATATTTTGGTATATTCAAAAATTAAAAACGGCTTAAAATTAGGGTTTGGGTAATAATTTCCCATGAAAAATGTAGTTATCTAAAACTTTTATTTCTATTCTAAAATGGTGCGTTATATATATATATATATATATATATATATATATATATATATATATGACCCCAATAGAATTCCTCCTGGATTTACATTCGAACCTTCGAAAACATGAAAACTTTGAGATCAGAAATCTTATAAACTTAAGATCCTAAAAAAAGAAGACAATGAGCTTACACTCGCCGAGAACGTGTTCCTTCGTTTACTTTTAGTACTAACTGACAAACAGTGGAACGGGACAAAAATCAAAACAATGTAGCCAGAGAATACATGTTTTTAATTTATACTTAAAAATAATAAATTTCATTATTTTTAAATTTCACACGATAATATATATAAACGTAAATGAAAATAAAATACACATCGAGATGTGGAATCATGGTCCTCAAAATATATGCTTATAATAGACAACTATATGTATCCGCCGTTTTCTTGAGTACAGTAATGAAAGGAGGAAAAAAGTGCATTCTGTTACATAAAAAAACAATATGATATATGTAAATGGTGTCAACATAAAACTCTAACTGTATGTGCTCGTGTTTATTTTATTTTTTTAATTATACAACAGCTGCTTAGTTAACAACACACTTTTATAATTAAAATGAAGAAAAACCTTTTAAGATAGAATTTAGTCAGAGTTTGACAGAGATTCTTCTTCTTTACTAAACCAAATTATAAGAAAAACTAAGTTTAAACCATCTGCATCTCGTGAGGATCATATCTGAATTTTTAATAAAGTAGTAATTGATGTCATCATTGTAATCAATATACTTCTTCGTTGCAATTTTAATCTTTGATGAGACTTGGGGGTCTGAAGTCAGCAGAAGTACCCTCATCAGATCGCTGTTTGAGCACTCTCTTGAGCTTTTACGAGTGTGAGATAATCGATTCTTTCTAACATCCTTATAACTAGCTTCTAGTGCATCTTGGACAACTGACCAATAGGGAGAAAAAAAAATTGATTATATCACACACGTGTAGAAGCACTTTTTGAACACTGCTGGGCATGTAATACCAGCTATATAAACTAAGATACAGGTTACTACTCAAATTACTCTAAATAAATCGATAATAATAGAAGTGCCGCTTGCTAAAACTCAATAAATGATCGAAAACCTGATGATCACCTCTTATCTAGCTCTGTAATCTCAGAACACTGAGGTCGGGGTGGAAGAAGAATCGTCTCGCCGTATTTCCATCATTGGTAGAGCCGTAACTGGGCTTCGGTTTGTCAACAATCAAACCGATCGTTAATTTGAACACGGGCTGAACTTTTTTTTATTTGGTTCTATTACTTGATTATTACTATATCCTTGAACTTGCCAAGTCTTAGCCAGGAATTCTAAAGGCAATATGAAGTACGCATTCAAAAAACCTGATCTAGCAATGTAATGTAGACAAACCGAATCTGTAGTTTTCAACTGAAGAGGGCGTTTTAATACATTTTCGGTATTCATTTGTTGAGGGGTTGCTCCACAAATTACAGGTTTATAAGTAGTATTAGTATGTGATAACATATTGACATACATCAGGGTCAATACAGTCATATAATTTATGTAATATACAATTTTGTTTGCAGTCCTCTAAGCCTTTAAAAGATCCGTGACAATGGATCTTGATCAATTTTACTACATTCTTAATATATCATCGTAAATACCCACTCATAAGCTTTCATATAAACTCATATAGTTTCCCGTTTTTAACAGACAGACTGAGTATAAATGATTTGGTTAGTTACATCAGCAGACACTGAGGAACTGTTAAGCACGAAGTCAGTAAGCTTCCATACATTAAGACGGGATTCATTTGCGTTTCCTTCAATTTAGTACGACACACTCTGCTTTGGTTTAATTACTAATTAACGCTTTGTATCTGTGTGGTAAGTATTTATTATACTGTGTCACTATACTATCCTGCAGCTCGGTGCGCCACTTGGTTATAACTCTTGTACTCTCGTCTAAGTAACGACATGAAGGACTGGTATAGCTTCTGGATGGCTTCAATAAAAACATACTATCCCGTTGTTGGTATACATACTATCCCATTTATTAAATGTTGTTTCTATTACAATATGGGTGTAATGAGGTGGTGTTTTGCTAAGGAAAAGTCGGCGAAGTTCGCTTCCCAACAAATAACTACACATGTTGTAATCCTAGTCCTACAAATTCAAGAATGTGGAAAAATAGGTTTTGACCGGTTTAACCTAATAGGATAGACAAGACAGTGTGACCTGATTAAAAAAAGTATGTGGAGCTGCCCTGGTGAAAAAATAAAGAAGCTGTTTTACTCAGAATGGGGTAGAGAATTAGGAAAGGAGATTGGTAAGGTTATTGATTGAAAAGCTCCTCAGTACTATATAGGATTGCACGGAATAAGTAACTCTAACACCGAAGGTTCTTGGAGATAATTTATGATTTGTATGAATTAGATGGTGAAATTTATCTTGTACCAATCTTGGGGAAGTTAATTAGGCACAAATACCCAGTATAGGTTGTAATAAAATCTGTTACAAATACGAAAAACAATCATATACCTTTGTATTACAAAATGTTGGTCTTGTTATTTTTTTAAATAAGGAAATTATTAATTTTATATTTAATTTGTACCCTTTATGATTATATAACAAATTTATAAAGTAAATAAATACACGGTATTTTTAATAAGTTTTTAATAATCCTTATAGATTTTATATTTTTCTGAAGAATTTGTTCAGTAAAGTCAAAATTGGTTGGAGATTTCCCCCTTATTGAGACTGAAATCCTGTTAATTATGTGGTGGAAATTTCAAAACGACAGCTGATAAATATGTGTATAGTAACACAAAACGAGGTTTTAAAGTAGACTAATCCCAGTAATAGAATATTAAAAAATAACCAAAATACTCCACAAACTGAAATATGCATAGTATATTTTTTGTAAAATAAGTTTCTTACATATGTTTACTCTTTATTTCTATATTTTAATTTTATTGGTACACCAAATAAATGTAAATTATTTTCATTCTTTTCCGACAATCTAGATTTACTAAACTTGGGATTGATTATATATGCATTTTGTAACTTCGAAGGTAAGTATGAGGGCAGTAATAAAATAATTTAGTTCGTAATGACCAGAAGTAAAGTGTTTTAGTTGTGAATGTATTATAAATCTTTGTTACATTTATGTAAAAGTATTAGTGTTTTATTGTAATGTGACTTGAAAACATTACTAACTGAAATAATTAACTAATCTAACATGCTCAATAGAGAACGATTCACTAGGCTCAAATCGCAAATGGAAAACTGTTGATATAGATATCTACAGTTACAAAAAAAGATGAAAGGTTAAAAATATGTTTTAATTTTATTTAAAAAATAATAATAAGATAAGCCAACAGACGGTTTTTCAAGAACCTGTGATATTTTAACGATAAGCAATTTGTCAGTACCAAGCTTATTAAATCAGTAAATGTATATGTAGATATTCAACAATAACCTGCAGTGAAATTAATCTTCTCGACATTTTGCATAATATTTCTATGCGGCGGAAATTGTCAGGTCCCATGATTACTTCCATTTCAACTGACTAGAGTTGAGTGACGAATATATACATTTATTCTGAGACGAAATCTCCTTAAATCGAATCGCATAAAATGCTTCCGTCAGAGAATCCCATGATTTTCAGTAGTCATCCATGTCAAACTTTTAATTGCATAACTTACATTATCTATGACAGTAGAATTACAATTAAAGTATTGTAATTATATTATCTGTCTATCATAATTTATAACAGAATTTGTGGCATACTAAATTTAATTTAAAAATTTCCGGCAAACAACTAGTTCTCTGACATAACACAGCGTGAATTTCCTTTGTTATATTTTATTTAGCCGCTTGTTTGCCGATCTAAACCTTAATATACTGTAAGCAGATCACAATGTTGCAAAAACTGAGGTATTATGAAATAAGATTGTTTACTGAAAACCTTCAAACGTAGCCATTTTATACGTTAGCTACCATTTTGTCAATGATATATGAAATAAATAACATCTTTATTGTTCATAGAATCAAAACCATAATAATTTTTGCATTTACATAAGAGACAATCTGTGACATATGAATAACCTTAAAAATTAGATATACAAATTCTTCATGAAAAATTTACGAAGCCCTATAGTTTGTTTTAGGTTCTCCAACAAAATGAGTAGCCCCTAGAGTGCTTTAAAATAAAACAAAAAATATATCTTATTTAATAATAATACTAAGGAATGTCTTTAAATAATAATAAAAGTGGAATATATATTTTTCAAAATATTAGAAAACCGAAATCCAGCATACTAAATTCACAAATTTCTGCAGTCCATTTGACAGAGTACAAGGATATTAAATGACATTTTCTTCCCATTTATTAATCAAACTATCAAAAAAGACGATATAACAAGACTATTACAAATGACACGAGCATCAAACAACTAAAACAATTATTATATACTTACACATCAAAATTAATGATTACTATTACACAATCACTCAAAATAATGATTCCATATCCTCAAAGGAAAATAACCATACCATAATTTTTAATAGTCTACTGAAATTCCAGTAACTGGTTTATATTATTATGAGGTTATGATTTCAACAAATTTGTTTTTATTAATAACCTTCATATTTCATATTTTAGGACATTTAAACATTGAATGCAGATTATATAATTGAATAAAATAAGATATTTTGATATTTTCTACAATTGACAAAAGAATTTTTGTTCCTTATTTGAATATTTACTGCTGTTTTGAAAATTATCAATCAATTTTATCGTTAATAAACTTATTCAGTATTTCATAAATCGAAGCCAGTATACCAAACTAAAGCTATTTCGTTATGTATTTTTACAAAAAAAATGCATTATTATAGATTTATTCTGACCAATCTAATTAAGATCGATTAAAAAATTACATCTCTTACAATAAATTACATATTATAATAACTTATATCTTAGTTAAGATAAATTATTTAGTTCATAGGGAAACTAAAACTAAAACCTAAGAAACGAACCCAGGCCTAAAGCTAGGCTGGGCAGTCAAAACTAAAACCAAGTACAAACGTGATCAGAAAATATCTTCAAATAACGCCTGTTAACGTAGGATAACCTAGAAAAAGTCTCGTAATTGTTTATTCGAGTAACCTACCTTTTGTCTTCTTTTCTTAAATGTTTAGTACCTGATCTAGTCCTTAAGTCCTAGATTTGACTGTTCAGGCCAAGTTTTAAGATATAATCTTTTCTGAGATTATAGTTTTTGTTTCCAACATGGCACTAGGTTACTAATATATGTTCGTGTTTTTCACTTTTTTATGCTTTAGGTTTATCACTTGATGATGGAAGGAGATTTATACTCTCGAAAAGTCGTGTTTAAGTTTGAATATACCGAAAATATGGCAAATATCCAATTGAATTTTTCGTCTGAAACTAACTTACTTTAGTATTTTCATGTTTTCTTTATTTTTACAAAATTAAGTTCGCTTTCAAAAATCGAATTTATAAAACAAAAATTATGTTTTATTCGTCTAACTTCCCATCAACTGTTTCCCAACTTACATAACCTTTGACAGTTCACTAGTCTGAACTTCTGAGATAAACGCTTGCCTCTAAGAACTGAGCCGGTCTTCCTCTCTCTCAACGTTAAAAGAGAATTAACGTTTCTCATTCTGGATCAAAATATATTATTTTCTAACTTAACTAGATCAAACAATATTAACATATGTGGAATATTTTAAACAATGCATGTCCCACTAACACGTTTTCATTCAAATCCACATATCACAAAATCCTATATTATATAACATCTGATTCCTCAAATCAAATCAAAGTTAGCTTATATAGGATTGACACATTACCACATTTTTGATTGGATTAAACTAACAATTCCAAACAATCGTGCTTTAATTGTAATCTGTAACTAATAGCTAATGCCCGACCGTTTAGATAAAACTATTAAATTAAAATTTAATTGATTTTACAATTAAGCTAAAATTCAGATGAATTGTATATTTCAAAAAATCACTATCACTGCATTATAATTACTTAATAGGAACTGTATTTAATTGATTGAAGTATTTTATCATTCATTATATTTACATGAGACGTCACTGTACAATATCTAAAAAACCACACAATAAAAAAGACTAAATACGATTTAACTCATGTTACTAATATAAAGTATTAAGGACACTGATATATATATATATATATATATATATAATACTAAAAATTGCTTTCTATACTTAAACCTTATAGACGAGTCCAATATACAATGTTGTAGCTTATACACAATAATAAAGACTAAATACGATTTAACTGATGTTACTAATATAAAGCATTAAGGACACTGATATATATATATATATATATATATATATATATATATATATATATATATATTTATATATATATATAATACTAAAAAATTGCTTTCAATACCTTAAACGTTATAGACGAGTCCAATATACAATGCTGTAGCTTATACACAATACTAGAGACAATTTATTGTATTAAATATTGTTTGTGATACAACGTGTAAATACACAATACTACATTAAAACGAACCTAATACTACAAATGAAATTAAACAATATGAGATAGAAAAAACTATAGGAATATATACATTTCATCAAAATATTTTAACCTTTTTAATATTATAAACATCACTCAACACTGATATCATGCATTACAACTATTTACAGTACTCGAAACTGTATTACATAATAAATAATATGTATGACACTTTTAAATAAAAACAATATCAACACATATATTTTATATTTAAATTTAAAATATTTTAAAGTTTTCGATACTATATAGAATAAGTTTTCACTGATCACGTTACTAATTTACCGTAAAAAAAATATGAAAAATTCTAAATTCTGTATAAGATATAGAATTTTACACTATATCAGAATTTGTCTACAATACTAAACAATATACAGATGCTAGAGACTAAACATGTGATACTAAATTAGTAAACAGTATATTTTAATAATGAAATAATTTTCTCCTTATTTTTACCCATCTGTACATTAGCACATAGCCTAAGTACAGAGGAAATATATAGAAAAATTTCGAATTAAATCGCCATTAAATTTTTTTAATGTTTAATCTTTACTTTTGTATATTGGCTGTTGTTTTATTTGTTTTGTTGATATAGACAAAGTTCAAAAACATATTTTTTTGATAACTCTTAAATATTGAAAGCTTATTGTGAAAAACTTGAGGTTGTGATACGAAAAATGACTTATCTAAACACTTGGTAGTCTGATATATATCCAGAAAAAAGGTATACAGACGCATCACCTCGTATATGTTATGCTCTTTGTCTAACATCTAAAAACAACTTTAAAAAGAATTGTTGAGTGTCATGATAAAGAAATATTTAAATAAATATTTTCCACAAATTCAAATTCACTCTCTTTATATAATACTGGTACCACACATAAATATTAATAGATTATGGTAAATCATTTACGATGATGACTCCAGAAATGCGAGTGTAGTGTTATTGGGATTATTTTAGATCACATCAATTATTCACCAATATTGTAAGTAGCTATATGACAACTAAAATAGGAAACAGACATGAATGGAAAAAAGTAAATAAATATGGAAATGAAGATGTGGGTGCTAGGAGCTGGTAATTATGTTCAAAAGATAATTCAACAAACGCAGAGCTTAGGTGAGAGATATTCTGTAATTCTCATTTCATTTCTTTTAATCGTGGGTATAAGAGTAAAACAAAATCTAATTTTTAATTTATTGATTTTAACGCTAATTCGTATTTTTACCAATAAGTATATAAAATACAATAACATTTCAAGTGAAAAATATACGACCTAGACTGGGAATCGAACCATGGACGTTTGGTTTTACGCGCCAATGCTCTACCAACTGAGCTATCCTAGTCAGTATGGTAACTCAAAAATTGCAGCAATAAAGCAAAGTTAAGTGAGAAGCCTACGCCTTGTGCTGGGAAGCGACGAGGATAGCTCAGTTGGTAGACCATTGGCGCGTAAAGACAAAGGTCCTAGTTTCGATTCCCAGTCTAGGTTGTATTTTTTTTTCACTTGAAATATTAATGTATAATAATAATCGTTAATGTTTCCGCCATTGTAATCGGGTTCATTCAAAATTGCAGCAATAAAGCAAAGTCAAGTGAAAAGTCTACGCCCTGTGCTGGGAAGCGACGAGGATAGCTCAGTTAGTAGACCATTGGCGCGTAAAGACAAAGGTCCTAGTTTCGATTCCCAGTCTAGGTTGTATTTTTTTTTCACTTGAAATATTAATGTATAATAATAATCGTTAATGTTTCCGCCATTGTAATCGGGTTCATTCAAAATTGCAGCAATAAAGCAAAGTCAAGTGAAAAGTCTACGCCCTGTGCTGGGAAGCGACGAGGATAGCTCAGTTAGTAGACCATTGGCGCGTAAAGACAAAGGTCCTAGTTTCGATTCCCAGTCTAGGTTGTATTTTTTTTTCACTTGAAATATGAATGTATAATAATAATCGTTAATGTTTCCGCCATTGTAATCGGGTTCATTCAAAATTGCAGCAATAAAGCAAAGTCAAGTGAAAAGTCTACGCCCTGTGCTGGGAAGCGACGAGGATAGCTCAGTTAGTAGACCATTGGCGCGTAAAGACAAAGGTCCTAGTTTCGATTCCCAGTCTAGGTTGTATATTTTTCACTTGAAATATGAATGTATAATAATAATCGTTGATGTTTCCGCCATTGTAATCGGGTTCATTCAAAATTGCATTTCTTCTTCGTTACAAGATATAAGTTCGCGTAAGTTAATTTTGTCCATGTTTAACAGAAGAGGTTTTTTTTGTTGTTAATAAAAGTCCTATGTCAAGTGGTTACAAAAAGGAGAGGCCAAACAAGAAGCCTCTTTTATAAGAGGACTTAATGATATATGTGGATCTTTAATGACATCGAGTTTGTTGTCAATATTTCCATATCTGAAATCTGTGGTATGAAACCGAGTTCAAAAGAAGGGTGCTTTGGAGGTCCTAAGTTTTAGAGGGAAAACATCTACAGAATTAAAATCTGTAGTATCAAACTCAGATCGATGGAAGGGTTGAGGTGGCGGTTCCATCTTTCAGAGGGGGAAATGGACAGAATTAAAAGTGGTGGTATGAAACAGAGTTCGATGGAAAGGTAGTGTGGCAACCCTATGCTTCAGAGGGAAAACATGGAGACAATTTAAAGCTGTTAATGAAATCGAATTCGATGGAAGGGTGGTGTGGTGGCCCTCTATACTTCATAAGGAACACATTGTCACGACAAAACATTGAAATTTCTAAGAAGTCAAAACTTCTAGCTCTGTTAGTGCACACACTAAATATATCTATTATAATTATAACTATGGTATTGTATATATACTAGTTACCTGCAAATTTGGTATTAACGACTATTGTGTAGCCAAAGACACTGTGACATATATATCTATTCTTCCATCCGCTCAGAAAACTGTCAAACAATTTGTTCCCACCTTTGGGTTCAAATACACTTTAAACTTTGTTAAACGATGATAAGAAACTCTTTTCTAAGCGTAGAGTGTAATAATGATTAAAGTCTAAATTATTAATGACTTATTTTATACAATTAAACAAAGTGTAAGGTTTTATTTTCATGACAGGTGTTATTTATTACTGACGATTTTATATTTCTCAGTAAATGATAAATGACAGGTAGTGCTGAATTTTTGCTCAAATTCTCAATTTGCTTAGAAATGCTGTGTTTCACCAAAATAGTATAAAAACTTGATTTTATCTTTTATCTTTCACTATCTTTCTGTTTTTGTCCCATTTCAACAAAGTACAAAAAGTTTAAGGTCGAGTAGTCGATGAGTGCATCCGTTATCACATGGTGCAAGGACATCAACGTGAAAACCAAAGTCCATTCTTGATAACCACGCCCGTTCAGAGCTTAATACGTCAAACAGGTTCTCAAAAACTATGTCAAGATGTCTGGGCTTTGGATACACTTTAACCCTCATTCTAAAAAAATATACAATTTCGAACGTTTATTATTTCTCATTTGTTCAATTGCCAATGTGTTTTCTTCATTTTGTCTCAGTGGTTCGTCCTTTCTTTTCTTTAATTTTAATTTTAATCTTAGGCATTAATATTTTTAAACCAAATAGTAAAACAGAAAACACGTGTTAACTCAATTTTATACTTGTACCCATTTTTTACGATCATGCTTATAATTTTTTTCCGAGTCGAATCAAAATTTATATCAATTTACATAATACTGTTTATAATATTTTTAATTTATAATAATTCTGTCGTTAACAATACTCCATCTCGTAGCTGTTTTGTTCTTACTTAGTATTGTGCATATCAAATTTTAAATTATATACATAATGCCAGTAGTTATGCTATATCCATTGTATTATATGTTTCTTTCATATTCATATTTAACTACATATTTTGTAACATTTTGTTGCTTTTCCTTCGATTATACAATACTTACAATTTACGTTTACCATCTAAGGTCTATTTGTTAAATTCTTTACCATTTTAAAGCACAATTCATAAACATCTACGTTGCTGTAGTTTAATGCATCTGTATCCCTATTAACATTCTGATTGTATTCTTTTTTGAGAATTTACGTTTATTTAAAACAAATTTGGTATCATGTAAAATGTGAAGGTAGAGGTAAATCTCCTTATATAATTATACGTTAATTAAAAAATATAAATATGAAGTTTTTTTTATATTTCTCTGTACATTTTATTGAAGGTTTTTATTGAAGTTCTCTGTACATTTAGTTTTTACTTTTTCAGTTCAAATATGGTTACCGTTATCGGTTTTTTAATGAGTTATTATCCTTCTATCAGGCAGAGACAAACATCCAGGGGAAAATCAAAAAGTATTTGATGCTGCTGTACAAACTGATGAATATGAAGATAAATCTTTTACAACAAGATACGTGTAGGCTATAACATAAAATTTGGACGACTTAAAAAAATCACAAAAAAACAAATGTATTGTTCAGAGACTATTATTTTTAATTTCCTTTTTCTACGCAATTTCTAAAACATGTTAAAAAGTATATTCTATTCGTGGTGATAAATATTACTAAGCTTATTCTTTTGAAGACAATTTTTTTTATTTTGTAAAATTTGTTTAAATTATATTTTAAGGGTTAGTATTTATTTGTATGGTAAATCAAAATTTAATAGAAATATGAATAGAAACTTTTGTATTTTTGTAGAATGTGCAGGTAAAGTTTATTATGTTTAATCTTCTTAATCAGTATTAAGATTGACAATAAAGTAGATAGTTATTTTGAAACTGACATTTATAATATTACACTTTTCCAACAACTTAAAATATGCAAGGCTTAAAATGTGTATATAACTTGATTTCCTAAAGCTATTATACATAATGTGTTTGTAAAGCAATAATGTGTCTGTGTGTAGCCATAATATGTGTCTATAACCATAACGCTTTCCTAAAGTCACGAATGGAGTTACAAACGGTAACATTGCTACAACTCAACATAATCTGTAAACAGGTATTTAGTAACAAACTGTGCAGAAACATTGCACACATTTTTTCCACAAACCCATTCACAATCGAAATACTAACCAAATAAAACTATCCGTTACCATTTTGGTAGTTGTCAGTAAAAAAAGTAAAAATCAACCATGGTCGCCGACATAGTTTTTAAAATTATTTGAAACAATATTTGCATATGTAGGCCTAATTAAGTTATAAATTTCGTTCACTTGTTTTATAAACTCGTTTTAGGCATAAATAATATAAGGTGAAATCAAACTTAAATACAGCAATCAAAGTTATTTTTCATTTCTTGAATTTTTTTTGAATTTTTTTCAAATATGCACACAAATTTATGTCATTATTCTTCAAATTTTAACACAATTTTAATGCTATTAATAGAGCCGATTTCGAGGAAATGCATCTTTTAAATCTGTAGCCGATTTTTGAGTTACGTTATCGGAGTTACGGGTTACGAGTTATATTGGTTACGGGAGTTACGTTATCCCAATTTTGATAAAATAAGAACTTTTTGTTTTTTCTTATGGGAGTCACCACCAATATGTCGACCTTGTCATCCATACAATGTTCTAAAGCATAAACAGGTGGGTTGTTTCGGTTTCTATCGACTTTGCCATCTTTAAAATTCCCTAAAGCGTAAACAAGTGGGTTGTTTGATTGTTGTTGGCTTTTGTCATTTTACACAGTGCCTTAAAGCGTAAACAAATGGGTTGTTTGGTGTCTGCCGACTTTACCATCCATACCATTCCCGAAAGCGTAAACAGGGGGTTGATAATAATAAATATTTAATTTTACATATTTCTATCATATTACTGATTATTAATTTTTGGAAAACTGAAAATGAAGTGTTACCAAATTTAACGCTAAAACACAAAATTTGGTTTTTTTTAATCCGCTAAAACGAATTTTATCAAATTTCGCTCAAATCTAAATCCTTAAAACACAAATATGTGATATTGGTCTCCATCTTTAAAAGTCGTGACCACTAGGTATAAATCAAAATTCTTATATGAACCATAGTAACGGGTCTTAGAAGGATGATCTTACAGTTGGCCGAAATTATTTCAATCATATTTTTATCCTAAACATATTAAGGTTTATTAGGCAAACGAATGTGAAACACAAATTATGGTTTCCGTATAAATTATATACGAAATAAACTTAACCTTTTCCGCTATTACGTTTATCCCCCCCCCCATCACTTCGTAGTCGCTCAGCACTTTACCAGCGACTTTTAAATGATACATAGGTTTAAGTTATAAACTTTCTTAACCTTTGATTAATATTGCTTGACCCAATTTTAAGGTCATACTTCGAAGATTCTGTCTATGGTTCATTTTTTGAGTGATAATTTTCAAAGTCGAAAGACTATGTTTATGGTTTATATATATATATATATATAATTGCCGATAACTCATTAATTGCGTTTTCAGGAGACCTTACGTATACTTTATGTTTGCTGATGCTTTTGTGTACGCTAGTGCTTTTGTGTACGCTAGTGTAATAAATATAGTGCAATTTTTATTACACCTTTTATTAATGCGGAGCTAGTTTCGTGCTTAATTACCCTTTTGTAACCTTTACGTATGTATACGTAATGTGATTTCCATAATGACAAAATCTACTTTGAGATAAACCCAAGACTGAGTAGATTGTAGACTGTAGACAATAGAATTAGACAGTGTGACGTCAAGACCACGACACTCATTTCTTTTTGTCTCTTCTCATTAAAACAAATGGGAGTAATAGAGTTAGCGGTGTCCTGGCTGGTGCGCCTGCGTGTCGTGTAGATAGGAAGACTTTTATTTCCACCAAGAGAGTACTTTTAATTCAAGAGTATTTCTTGTTATAAGACATTACTGTGTACGTAAGGAAATTTACGTATTAAAGGAAATTTTAATAAAGATATAGGCTACTTGTTTTTATAACGTTGGTAGTTTCAATGCGTTAGTAACTTATAGTGGTGTTGAATCCAGAAATACCAACGTTTTAGAAACTTAAAAGTTGCGTCCAGTATGGCCACTATGTTTAAAAATGATGCGTCAAAAGGACCCTTTAGCCAATTTAACGGGAAACTAAAATTTGTTTCGGGAAAATGTCGTAAAGAGTTTTATTCATTCACAGTTTTTGAAAATTCCTACAATTTTAGTTTTTTGATATTTCAAAACAGGTCTCACATAAAACCAACCTCTCGTTCACGTCGTAGGAGAGGGGCAATAGCATAAAGTAAAGGTATGATGTTGGGGTTAAATACTTGGAGACTATGTGTCATCCGCAACCACTACAGTAGATGCCTTACAGAAACGCTGAATAATAATGTTCTGGTGAAGCTGCAACAGGTTCAGCAAACCGGCCATGGATTTATAAACTGATTTCAATATTAGGAACCGTCTCGGAAAAGGTGGATCAAGCGGAAACCACCGTGGCTACAACAGGTCTAACACTGAGGGGTTCTCAAGGCCTTATGAAAGAAATATACGACCTATGGAGAGGTCACACATCATGGAAGATTCACATTCAGGAGGCTATGCAGGCCAACGAAGTAGATTAGAGACTGGTGGAGAAGAAACAGATGTGGAGAGATCGCCGGTTGTGACGGCTAATGATGATAAACATGATCTGAATTCCGATGAAAATTTTACTTTTGTTTACGAAGATGCTAAGAAAACTCAAGAATTTCCGATTACACCATTTATGGATTTATGAAAAATAATTATGTGAGACATATTAAGTCCCAGATTTTGAATTCAGGGGATTTCTTGTGTGCAATAAACTAGACTTTAATAGTCGGCGAGAGGCGTTATGAGCTACTAAGCATGTATGAATAAATGAGTTATAGGACAAGATAAGATTATGGATTGATCAGTGGGAGAGAATATTACATCCTGTGATGCAAGACAGACATTAGCCAATAAAGAATCTTAGTGCCATTATTAGTTATGACATTATCATCAGGTGTTTGTAAAAATTACTATTTTGATAATAAATAAATTTCCAATCAATCGTTTCAATATAAATCGCGACATATTTTTCAACTTGTTGTTCATGTTGCCTTGTTTCAATATTCCTACATGGTTAATTATAATTTATCATAAAATATTGGCTACCAAAAAGTCATCTGAACTTTATTGGCTCAGTCAAGTATACAGGTCCATTCTCTGCTCCAAGTCTAAAATATTAAAAGTATTTCTCACAGAGCAGGCAAGAATTGAGTACTGGGCTAACGGGACTGTGCCCAGTGAGATACTACCTAAAAATAATGGGATTAGTAGAATTAGACTATTTTGACTTTTAATCCTATGGGATAAGTACGACAAGTACCTCCCATGGGAGTGTGAGATGTTTCTTCGACAAAGACTCATCAAAACTGGAAAAAATCTGGTTGTTAGTAGTGATGATTTAAAGATGCCCTTGGATTTTGTAAATTTTTGAATTTATAAATTTTGTTTCTAGTAATGAAAAGGAGTCAAATTATATACACATCGGTTTAAAACAACCTGTAAGATTTGCAATTAGCGCTTTAAACTGTGGCATAAGTTTGCATTAGACATAAGCAAGTTTACTCCTTCTAATATACCACTCAGTGGCTCAATTATAGTGAGTACTGGTGTGGTAATCCCGATGTGGCATATTACATACCCCACACAAAAATCTTTC
Organism: Aphrophora alni; assembly: GCA_963513935.1. NCBI lineage: Eukaryota > Metazoa > Arthropoda > Insecta > Hemiptera > Aphrophoridae > Aphrophora > Aphrophora alni. The sequence continues at coordinate 86,512,057 of OY740770.1, forward strand.
TGTGTTATGTCACATACAAAATACATCCGAAAGCACAGTAATGATTCCTGTCTGTGTCAATTCGTCGATACGGTTCAGTCTTTTCTTGTGCGAGAAAGTTCAAACCCTGGCTGCATAGTCTTCCAAGCTTAGGGAGTAGGTAATATTGCATACATTAATCTTTTAATCACCCAAACAATTTAGGCTTATATTAACCACAAGTTTTTAACTAATATGTGGTTCGATACATAAATACATTGATGAAACCAAATCATAAATCTTCGACATCCTAAACTTTTTCCCTTGATACTTTTGATGTCTGAAAGTTTGTGGCTTGTAGCTAAGATATCAAAAATTTTAGATAAAATATTTGGCTCATTAAGCGTACAACTCTGAAAATAATATATTTAATATAGGAAAACATTGTTTCCTGTACGCCTTCATTGCATTTTATTAATTAATTTACTTTTTTTTTTTACTATTGAGTAATTAATATCCATTTGAAAATAGCTGTTTAAATCGTTTTGCTGATAGAGGGGGAGAGAGAGAGAGAGAGAGAGAGAGAGAGAGAGAGAGAGAGAGAGAGAGAGAGAGAGAGAGAGAAGCATAATGATTACTTTTACAGGTCCAAGAATTCGTAAATGATGGATTTAGATCATTGTACTTATTTGCCTATTTATATGTATTCCATATTAAAGTCGATTGTGCTAAAAACTATGGGTCGATTTTCACCATTTAAAAGTATTTATACTATTTACCAATTCTTGGATGACTATATGAGCTAGTTAAATCGGTAAATCGGGAGTTCAGTATTTAAAACGTGTTCAACATAATATGGTACTATTTTCGTAACAACGTATTTAATCTGACAAAATAATTGTTTAAATATCTCCTAATTGGTATTATAGGTATTACAACCGCGTCTTCATGGCGAGACTTGGCAGGAATCAAGTAATGTGTACCAATTACAGTTCCCTCCCTCGAAAACATGTTTTGGTAGAATTTATAAATTATCATTTTATGTGTGTATACAGAGTGATTCACGAGTCATGCTTATTCCAAATATAATACAATAAAATATAATTTTTTTTAATAATACCCAAAAATTGTATAATATTTGTAATGTTATTATGAATCAGTTTCGTTTAACAATATGAAATAGAAGTGTTCCACCCTCAAGAATGTGAGGTAACGTAATTTTACTAGGAAAACTAAATCCTGTGACCCACCATTTTGAAGGTCATTCTAAAATCTAAAATTCTAAAAATCTTTAAAAATGGCGTACAGTTTTTATAAGCCTTGTAGATATACTCTACCTATGTTCATAATTTGTTTTAAATTATGCACGTGTTATTAATAATGTATCTACTACTATTTCAGAACGACAATAAATGGATTTATTTGCATTATTAATTAAAATACGCTGGTAAATAAATTATCATTTAACTAATTAATTGTCCTGTATTGGTGAACTGTACCCATTTGCTCATGCGCATTTAGTAAAGGTGAGACATACATTTGGAATGAAGGTTAACATCATAACCCCTTTCTTTTGCAATACGCAATTTATTGTTTATAACTATGACGTTCTTATTCAAAGATTATATTTTAGAATCGTAATTAATAAGATATTTTTAATAAAAACCACTGACTAACGCAACAAAGTGATAACCTTTTCACACAGTGCTCGAAACGTGGTCTTAAGAATCAGGTCTCTACTTTCACGTGGTAAATACGCAGTATGCTTTTGTTGCGTCTTTATATATTGTTGAATAAATAAATTTTTTAGAATGAAATATTTAAATTTGTAAGAAAAGGGCGTTCAACTCGTTTTGCCTCGTTTTAGAACTGTAGGCAATCACATAACCACGAGTTAAAAGTCTGTTTTTTTCGTTATTGAAACTTTTTTTTCAGATGCAGCACGTGTATGCTAATTGCAACTTTAAATTACGACTTATTCAGTGAAATGTTGTTTTGTTTTTTTGTTGTTTCTTCTATTAATTATTGATTTTTATTTAAATTATAGAACCAACCCATACATTTATCCCAACACTTGAGCGACTTTAACTGAAATATATTCTGTTACAACTAACCTACCCCACACCAAACTACAAATTTCGAAGTCATGAGGAATACACTTTAGTGTAGATAAGATGTGACAATTACTTTTCAGCTTCCAACCCATATCTTCCAAACTTACCTTTACGTGATTTTTTTTCCAAATTCTAATCATACTCACGCTACATAGTCAGTCAAATCTCATATATTTATGATGAATGACAAAAGAGAAGTCATTCTGTTAAGATGTAAGAGTTTCAAGACAAATGTTAAATAAACATGATATCGAAATTTATCAAAGTCACAATTATTTTCTTACTTTGGATATGTAAAATAAAATGTAATTAAAGCATGTTTTCTTTTCTGTAGTTCCTTAGGCAATGGAGGTTGATTACTTTGGAGGTTTTAAAATAAACTACCATCGCTTAATTTAATGTCTGATAATTATAAAATATTACGTTTGCGTTTTGAATTTGGTTTTCCTATCAACGCTAAAACTTTTTGTTTCTAAATATACTTTTTTTTAAATTTAGTCCTCTACATTTTCATTCCTAAGTTTATATCCTAATTTAAACTTCGATTATTTGACGATATCTCTGTGGTGGTCTACTCAGTCATTATTATTTTAAGCCCCGTCAACCCACGGGGCTTAAAAGCCCAAAGCTAACTATTAGAAAAAACGAATTAAGACACTCAAATCTAACTAAGGTATTTTACTAATTTAACATAATTCCCGGATTTCCTTAGCACTTCTTTTCAATACTGTCGTATTTTATATTACGAAAAATGATTAACTAAAACCATGCACATTCTGAAGTGGCTATAAGTAATAATTCTACCTATTTTTTTTATTTATTTTCTCTTAAAATTTGTAAAATCAAATATTAACTTTAGAATTAATCTCTCTACGACGTGTTTATTGGGAAGTAGGGTTTTTGTGAAATGCAATGCAATAACTTAGAGCTGTTTCGAAACACATTGCGAGAACATTTTATAGTTTACTGTTTAGTAATCGAATGGTTGCAGGACTGCAGGTGCATTTTAAAAGAATCGAGACAATAGAAACGAAGGTTTTACTAACGCCATTTAGTCAATTGAAAACACGTGCATTCAAATATAATTTTCTATAGGTTAGCAATATGATTTAGTTTTTAACCTAAATTATATCAATAGGCAATCAAATTCAAATATTTATATATGTATATAACATGTGCTAATGAAGCTATGTTAATAATAGTTAGAATGATCACATAGACAATTTTTAACATAAATTATACCCATACGTAATCAATTTCTTATATAAGTTACTATATATATATATATATATATATATATATATATATAAACATGTGGTAATCAAGCGATCTTTTACTCCCATTGATGAATCATAAACTGGTAAAACATTAGTGTATTGTATCACTTTCTAGCTCATGTTTTTTATTGTAAGTTCAGTTTTTATACAACCTAGGCTCGTGAAATGTGCACTGATTGTAGAATCTAAAATACATTTTACTGGCAATGTAAATTTTCAAATTTAAATAACAGCAAACTCTGGATACAGACTTGGACTATCAGATTACATCCATACAGATATCCTTTCCTATCATTCAAATATAGTATAACAACGCAATTTTAATCATACCTAATTTAGTAATATTTACTCAAGTTTTTGAGAGCTATAAATTTAGAAAAAAATTCAAAAACTTACCCGTTACACTTGAACAGTAAATAATCAAACATGGCAGCTGAAAGACTTAAAATCAGCATAATGAAATAACCAATAATGAGTTATAACATAAATGTTTGACCAATGACTTCACAAGGTTCATAAAAAAACATTGTTGGAATTAACCAATAGAAATATCAGAGGAGAGGGGACTTTAAAGAGACAAACTAAAATAATCATTCATTGCTCAGTTTTCTAAGAAAACAGTTTAAAGTAATATTGAATACTAAAAATAATAACGACATGAAAGAATATTTAAATAATTGTAAAAATAGCTTAAAAGTTTCAGTTAAACTATGTATTTCACTAAACTATAAAAACGTTACCGGTTTGAATATTTATTTATGAATTTTATAATTAGAATAAGTTCTTTAAAAATATAATATAAAATGTGAAAAATAAGTGTGTCAAAGAAAAAAGTTCAGTTTACGATAATGTGCACAGAATTTATAGAAGGACGTTTGAACAAACCGTATGTAAGTATTATCTTTAGTTAATAAAATTCTAAAGATAACTTTCTTAATTTCCCTGTAACGTTCTGAACACCTGTTAAATAGTAACTATAAATAAATTCCCCTTTAGCAGACATTTTAAAACATAATCAGGAATAAGTTAAATAAAATCTTAACCTAAGTACTCTTGTTGATCTTATATTACACATTAAAATTTATATACGTATAACTATGAGATTAAACAGCGAACAAATTTAGTGTATTGTAATATTTGTTAATGATTGTACTAAATCAAAAATAATATTCGGTTTTTAAACAATATATTTAGGGTTAAAATTGTGAAACGTAGCCTATACGATCTCGTATAAAGGAATAGTCTTATAAAAAGTATTTTACTGTATAATTATGTAAATATGATTAAAATATCAAAAAAATAAAACATATCTAATTTTTAATTTAGTTACACTTCATATCATATCAAACTTTAACTCATATATCCTGTTTTCGTAATATAATTAAAATGCAGTATCATAAGACCTTATAAGTTATAAAATTGTCTATATGTACTTATTCGCTGACTTCAAAAGAAGAGCACAATTTCCGCGAAATAAAAATAAATTAAATTTTTTAGTTAGTTTTACCTGTAAGCAAACTGCATTTATTATGTGTGTGAATATTATAACCTTTGAATAAATGTGAAGTATATAATGAGGAAAAAACTATAAACAATATAAATACTCCGGATAAAACTGATTTGCAGCATTCTTTGGCTATTGTTTGTGTATTAGTACGTTTTCGACTTCGACCTTGGTGTTGAGATATGCCAGTTCCACAAAATAAGCTATTACAGACACATGTATATCATAGATAAGTTGTTTTTTCCCTTCCTTAATGGAGAACAACTTCTCCGTCATCATCACCTTACAAAAAAAAGGAAGAAAAGAATATAAAATAACCCTCGAGTACGGGGTCAGAAGAGAAACAAAGTTAGACAAGAGTGACTTGAACGGAAGATTAAATAGAATGATCTAAACCAAGACAGCAAGAAGAAAGCTGTAGATCCAGCTAGGCTCCTTAGGTTTTCCACACCCGCACTCTTTATAAGTAAGCTCTGAAGTTGATCGTAAAAATACCATTTAAAAAGATCGCCAATTCAATATTTTTTCGATCATATTTTTCAATGACTTTCAGTTTTCAATAGTTTACTAGTTTTAACCAAATTGTATGCTAAACTTAACTAAAATTCCTCCAATAGAGATATTACTACCTATTTGTTGTTTAATTTATCGACTGTACACCACTCTATAGCTTAAAGCGTGGACTAACTTTAAACTAATTTAGTATGTGATATATATTGGCTAATCTCGGGACGCCTCTTTTCATTTTTGTCGATAGCTAAAAATTTGGGGCTACCTGCCATTAAAAATAAATTTAAAAAATATCATTTTCTCATTGATTTGGAGTATTTTGATCACATTGGCTCAAATGTAGTCCCAAACATAACGTATTGTTCGACATCTGTCCAGAAATCCAGATTCGTGTGTTATCTGTAAACAACCAAAAAATCAACCTTGAATCTTATAAAAGTCATAATTTCTCAGAGTCAATTCTAAATGCCGATATAGTTTAAATTTTAGTGAAGTTCAAAAATAATTAACAAAATGCCATTAAAAACTCGATTTTATTAAATATGAATTACGCATTAGACGCGTGTATGGTACAAGGTTAGCTAGTATATGCCCTATTTAAATACATAACTATTACATAAATTATATAATTGTGCTATTTTTTACGAAAAAATCAATCTTGATTTGATATTAGGAAAATGTGTGATATTTGATGTGAAAATGTGTAAACGAGACTGTCGAAATGAGAAACGCAAAGTAGAAACAAATAGAGTATTGAAAATAAAATAATCATTACGAAATATGAAAAGGAGAAAATAAAACCCATAATAACATTAAAATGAATTCGACCTTTTCATTTTAAATAAATTTGCTGCTGAATAGAGCAATTATGAAATGTTTTGCTTTCATTGAAATAATTTAAGAAAACGCGGACCGAAAATAAGTGGTTTTATTCTTGAAGTGGCTTAAACACCATACTTAAAATCCGTGCCACGTTCAATGGGCAATGAAATGGTAACCAGAAATCCTTCAGAAAATATTGTATTCAGTATTTATTTGTAAACAGATTTACGTTTTAATGTTATGTTGAAAACAAAGCCATTGCCTACTCGCGTTTCTCGTTCATTCATAGTTTATAATTGGACTTTTTTTTAAGAGGTCAACCTTTTATTTTATGTGCTGAGTGAAAAAACAAAACCTGGGCTTTCTGTTCGTTTTGCTCTAGGGCTGTAAAACTTGGTAGGAGGCTAGTAAAACTAACCAAGCACCAGAAACCATTGTAAATAACTGTTTGAGATGTGTATATTAGACAAAAAATTAACAAACTAAGGAACCAGCAATTATGGGACGAGCAAAGGAATGGCCAAAAAAGCAAACAATACAGAAACAAGATGGAAATGTATTGGCCAAATTTTGATAAAGTCAGGCGATAAAGTGACAAGAGCATTCAAAGAAAGGACGGCCAATGATGACCTGGCGAGGAGAATGTGAGGAGTGGTGAAGGACGTGGTCCTTTATTACATGTGGTAGAAGTCGTTGTTCCTTGGAGACATGAAGGAACATAGTCAAGTATATTCGATATTATTAGTGTATATGATTTTTTTTTAATTTAAGGGTTTATTTGACATCATTGAACAACCGTTTTGAAATACCTTTAAATTTCTAAATAAAAGGAGAAGCCTATGTAGCTTCTTCTTACATAACTTTAAAAATATAATAAGTAATATTAATAAATGGTCATTTGCGTCGTTTACAAACTCTTCTGAGCTGATTTCCATTTCTGAACTACGCTTGTGAAAATTTCAATCAAAAAATTCTCTACAATAATTTGTTTGTAGAATATAAAACTAAAATAACCAAATCACCATACTCAGCCGTCCAAAGTTTGTATGCATATGACGACTGAAGATGGTAACTAGAAACGTTCTCTTGTATTGCATTGTACAAACAAAACTTGTGGTCGTTGAGAAATAATGTTTATTTAGAGGTAGTTAAAACTATTTCACAATATTATCTGCTCCAAGTATTACAGAAAAACTAAACATTAAACCAAATCCCATTAAATCAATTCATAAAAAATCTTTATTTCATCCTGAAGTATACTTAAAAGCCAAAAGCTATAATTTACCATAGTTTAAGTTTTTACAATTTTTTAAACACCTCCAATATTTTCGAAATAAAGCTTTTAAGGTTATGTTTTTAATATTTTGACTGAAATTTGTTATGATAATTTAATTATATAAAACCCTATTTTCCTAAAATGCCACCAAAATCTGTAAATAATTACTCTCGCTTTCGGCAATTTAATCTTTATTTTAATTCAATGTTAATTTAAGCTCTAGAAACTATGTTACAATTCAGTAACTTAAACAATCGAGAATGGACTATTTTCTTTTTTTTTAATATAATACTGAACAAATTTTTATCTTTAAATAGGAGCTTAGATACAGAGATATTTCTAATAAACAAATAAAAGTGTACCGTTTTCCAACCTAATTCTTTATTACAAATTACACTCATCTCCACAGTTGTACAAACTGTGATTTATGTTTCTCACATTAAATATTGTATTTCAGCATTAAATTTCCCCCAAAGCAGTTTTAAAAAAAGAGTTATGTTTTTGTTTTACTATGCTTAATGTTTATTTGAAATTATACTCTCGAATATAAGACTACAAAAAGAAGACCATTAATTTTTTAATTTTTCGAGGCGATGTCTTCATGTAGAGATGCGTATTTAACATTATAAAAACAATTAATGGGCTTATTTATTAATAATTGTAGTGTATATTAACATATAGTGAAGCACAATATCACTTTTGTTGGTACTCTATTGTGTTATTATTCATAGCATCGCTTCTAGTTCTTGAAAGTAATTCCCTTTTATTGTGTTCAGACGACCGCCATAAACAAAACATTGAAAGTAATATAATCCGACAAACAAAACAAAATGTTGACGCTAGGGTTGTTCTGCTATTGTTACCATAGCAACTGAATGCATTTTGCTGAAATTCAGAGGTCATGACCTATCTTGTCCTCTTTTCGCCAACAGTATCGACTCATTCAATCGTTTCATCTGCTCTCTTTAATGTTTTTTCCTCTTTTTTAATTTGTTGTTCATTACATTGGGATATTATTCCGTGTTTTTTTATTGTTAATACAGTTCCATCTATGCTTTTATTCTTGTTTTGTAGTTTTTTTTTTTTTTCAGAGTTTTGTCCTATGTTCGGTATTTGTGTTGCAATTTTTGTTTGTTTATAAAGTTTGACTAAATACATACTGTTAAATATTTGTACAGCTTAAAACTCTCAAAGTAAATATTGAGAAATTTAACTGCAAAATCCTACGTCGAGTTTAACATATTTAATAACTACAGAAAAGTAAATAAAACACTGTTTTATCATAACTTTTTTTGTTATAAATATATATATATATATATATATATATATATATATATATATATATATATATATATATCAGTTAGTACTAATATAGTTTACATTGTTTGTTACATTTTTTTTACAAAAGAGTCCTGGTTTATGGGGTCTACAATATCACAAAAGAAAAGGGTTTGTAAAATATAATTTATTACAGTTATGTTGTTAGTTTAAAAATTAAATTGCATTACTCTCTTTTGAAGTTAAATGAATGTAAAGTATATATAATGAACGGATTTCTTATGCAGTATTTATAATTATAGCCCAAATCATGCTTCATGGAAATGAAATCTCCTCTATGCTTAACATTTATAAAATTTTATTTTTGTAGTTATATTTTACTTTTTCAGAAATTTTTCAAATATTTTAAGTTACGAAAGTAACCAAAAATCCCTCAAAATAAAGATGAAAAGAAACAATATCGCAAAACCTGCAAGAAGCAATATCTTTGCAAATACAAAACCTGATATATTAAAACCAAACCTTATGCAAACCCGTTTGTATTGAAACCATCTAAGTTACATTTTTTACTATATTTACAAAACTTGTTATTCTTTTCACAATAAGAACAGTAAAAGTCTAGTTTGATATATGGAAAATCGTTTATTTTTAATCTTAAGAATGAAACAGTTTTGAAACGTTTCGGCTGTCCTTGATTAATAAGAAACATATCCCCAACCCAGCTGTTCTGAAAATATTGAAGTAGTGTTCAATATTGTGATTTATTCTTTCATACCCCAGAAAAAGAATTCGAGAACCTAGAGTGAGAGTTTGACCGTAAAAGCATCATCGAATATAGAAAGAGTATCAAAAATAATTTTGTTTTGTTTTTATTTATTTTGTTTTGATTTTCACGGAATAATAATATATCTGAGTCCAGTCACACTGGTCCAATATAAATTACTATTTAGTGATATATTCAATTCCAGAATTTGAGGAAAAACAAAATAAACAAAATGTAAATATACCACATCAGCTCTAATTCAAGAGAGCTATGCCACTTCATCGAAAGTGGCGAACCATAAAGGATATGCAAGATGGGGAGGGGGAATGCAGAAACTGTCAAGGGAAGTTGTTAAAGCAACTAAGATCAAAGATGTCAAGGAACGTCTTACCTTCACTTTGAAGATGCATGAGAAATCGATCCAAAACTCAAGTTATACCTAGATGTCTTCCCAAAACAGGATTCTTCTTCCCAAGTAAAGAAGGGATCGATGACGTGGATGACCCTATTCATTTTGACTTATTGCAATCGTTTTTTTTCTGTTTGTAGTTTGTATTATTTTTTAAAATTTATATATAAAAAAAATAATATACAAACTTCAAACATAAAAAAAATAAATACGATTGCAATAAGTCAAAATAAATAGGGTCATCCTATTATTAGGGTCAACTGTTATTAAATGGGGAATAAACATTGTAAACGTGATAGAAGAGCATTTATATATATCACGTCACAATGGTTATTCCCCATTTAATCACAGTTTCATATCATGCACATAACACGTTTTGCTTCTACACTACTATAATTAGCTGTAAATAAAATATTTTTAGTGTAGTGTATTTTCGAAGTATAACACACTTGATTTGGTTTACGTTATTCCTCCACCGCAAAACTAATATTTGAGACAATTAATAACAAATATTTCATTTGGTATTCAGATTTTAAGATATTATTTTCGCATAGTTAACAGAACTACTATCCGTTTATCTTGATTAAGTATAGCAAGTCTATATCTCCAGTCGAAACGAGTGGATCTATTTCGATAATATTTTACTATAAAATACTAAAGAACATTACCTGCCTTCAGTTTCATTATGGTTTTTTATTTATATTAAAAAAATTAAAAACATTTTTATTCTTGTACTTTATACAAGGGGGCGTAGTCTGCATAAAGCCAAAACGTAAGAGTCCAATTTTCTTAAAATTGGCTCAAAAAAGTTTGATTAAATTTACTACAATGTTGACTCAAAATAAAAGTATTATCGCCATCTAAAAGTATATCCCGGTTCGGGTGTTATATGTTAAAAGTTAAACGAACCATGTAGTAAAAGATAAAATATTTCAAAATTGCCGTAAACGATTCTTAAATTTTTTTAATGAAATGGAACGATTTATAATCCAAACCGTAACAAATCGTAAGTAAACAAAACTATAATTCAGGAATAATTGGCAAAAAAATTAACCTTGACCATCATTAAAACCACGATTTTCACTTATATCGAGTTTAGAGCACAAGAAAGTTTAAGTCCTATTAAATATATAAATACGTTTTAAAGATGGCTTCATGTTTCATTTTACTTTTTCATTAACAACTGCTGAACTGACATTTTTGGTGACGAATAATTTTGTTTGGTTATTTGTATGTGTGAGTGAGCAAATTTGTGCAATGATTTTGCAATGATTGTTATATAAACCAGTAGAAAATACAATTATCAAATCACTAAAAAATATTTTCTTTTGTATTATTTTTTTATTACATATTACCTGAATTTTGATAATTTTTGTTTTGAACACACTTGATGGCAATTAATATAAATTATTTCTTGTTTTTTTCCTCCATGTATCTTGGGAATAGCATTGTTATTTTATGGGGAGGTTACTCGATTTGAATTTAAAACAACAAATGATAAATGTATAAAACAAAGGTTTAATTAAATTGCTAGCTTCAGTGGTCAACCACAGAGGAATACCGGCCGCTAAACAAAACAAAATCAAACCTGTACAGTAAAGAAAATATTGTTGGATCAACAACACTCGTATTTTTAGTTTGAACTCATACGGCAGTAAAAAGTTTATTTGGTTTATCTGTAAAATAAGGATATAATAAATTTACGGAACAATAAAGTGAATTCTACTTTATTCCTTTCAGTTTCACCTGAGTTGAAAGCAAATCATACGTTGTAGTACACACGTGTAACATATAGAGACTTTTAACATCTAATTTGTTTTTACATTTTTAAATGGCAACCTATATTTTGAATCAGCTATAGCAATTAAAGTTAAAACTAGTTTAAATAATGTCTTTTTTTAATTGTAAAAATAATAAAAATCATTACGAAAAAATGCTTTCAGATTTGTTTAATAATTCATAACTATCAGTTCCTGAGGTAGACTCATGCTCATAAAAATATATTATATTAAATAAAATCATTGTTTTTTTCTCAATAATTGTAATAGCCGTATATACTTTACTTAAACTACGTATGAATTTACGATAATCAGAATTGGAACCCTAAACCTACAGTTGTGCAGCGTATTTAGATGGGATGTCGAGTTCTAATCCCGATTTGCTATAAATTTGTTCACATGCTATATATATATATATATATATATATATATATATATATATATCGGGCGTATCTCTGTCGTTGTTAAGGACAGATGCCCCGATTGCGTGCCAAAAAAAGTATATATTATCGTTGGTATCGTGAAAGTAACAAAAAAAATTCGTAATAAATTATAATTTAATTGATGATTGATACATCGATATTTCTAGCAAAACGTTAAATCAACTCAAGTATTGAGTCGTTGGAGAAGTTTCTATTTAAGATTGGTTGAAGTACTTTCCATTCGTTGGCTTCAATGAGCACAGTACCATAGACGATCGCACATGTTACTTTTGTAGCCAAACGGATTGTTGACCTACGTCTTTTTGACACGTGTACTAGCTGCCGCCCAATGTCTCTCCACGTTCGTAGGTCGCATAAAATCAATGTCTATACACCGTGGCGTTGACGTAGGAGCGATTTCATTATTTACTTACATGGCCGCTGGCGCCGTCATTATCGCGTACAGCCGATGCCGCGATTTTTTCCGTTCCCAACATAGTTTACTCTCTCATAAGAGATGCTGGATACTTTTTCTAACGTAAACAATTTCTGTATTGAGACTTGACTATTCCAGAATATATTACGACATTATGTTGAAGTTTGTTTATCTTCAACATCAACTCATTACAACTTCACCAGAACATCTTCCCATTCAATATTCCATATAATCATGTAATGACATAACAGCTATAAATAATTAATACTGATCTCTCTAGCTTTGTTAATTAAATATTTATTTAAATGTCTCTGTATGTCCCTGTCAGTTTTGTTCATATTTGTCTCTGATATGTGATGCAAAGCAGACTACATAATTTACATTTATTATTACTACTAAAGTATAAATATATTTACTATGTAACATTTATTTTGGGGTTTAACGTTTAAAATTAGTTTTTATTTCACCTTTACACATTATAAAACAATATTATATAGTAATAAAACTATCTTTTGCTGTACATTCTACTAGAAACTAACGAACTAGATACTTTTGCGAAATGTTTTACAAACTATTATGTGATTTTACAAGTTACAATAAAACACCTAAATATTATTTACCATGTGGATTTTTTGTTACAGGTAAGAGATCTGGATTAAAAGATCAGGGAGTGAGTAAGTACAGATAGAGAATAATTTTGTCACTTACAAAAATGACACTAAGCATTTAAAATAAAATCGTTAGCGGAATGTTGTGGTGCTAGAGGCTGGTTTGCCATTGGGTGACATGTCGTTACCACATCTAGTTTACGTCACTATAATTTTTGGTTTCGTAACCAGGATTCACTGTGAGCTGGTTCCTGTATATATGAATACACGACTTTTCGAGAGTAGAGGGCAACTACTATTATTATTAAATAACAAACGTAGATCATAATAAATACGAAAAAGACCAAATTTAACCAAGAACCCTAGATTGTATTTAAAACTAAAGTTCCTATTTTGTTACTAACATATAATTATAGTTTGTGATATAATTCTAGTCCAACTTGTCAATGTTGGACCCTTTCATGTTTTTGAATGTTCTAATTTTATCACATGATAACGACAATCGATCTATGTTCTTGAAACATCCTGTATTAAGTTTTTAAATGTATAAATGATAGCACTTACTGCAATAAATTAATCCAATAATGTAAACATCAAATCATTATTCAATTACTTTAATACAAGATCCACAATACCGTGTCTTATTCTCTTGGGCCCTGCACAACAAGTTTTAAGATATATTTTCCCATAAATAAAATAATTGTATTCTCATTCTCTTGTATAAAGTCCATCAAATACCATTACGATAAATTTTGCTCGTTTAATATCCTCATGTTCCGTAGGATTTGTAAGCAAGTAAGCGAATTAATTGTATTAGCATTTACATGTAGCTAAATATATTTTGCATGAACACCTATGTTGTCTTTTTTAAACGATTTCCAACGAAACTCGGTATTTATTCGTTTCAGACCTTTCTAAAAGAGATCTGTAGAAGAGTCTATGAATTTCCAAAAGGTAATTACAGTATGTATGTTTTGCGTCGTGTCGAAATCACAAACGGTAGAGTGATTGTAATGAACTTTTCGTTATTCTATCTTTTAGTCTCTATCAAGCCTTAAATGGAATTTAAGTTGTCCACTACGAAGTCATTTAGTTTTTGTATGTGCAGACTTTGTAAAAATTAAAATTGGCTTAAAAGAAAGAGTTACTGTTTTTCATCGTTTATAGGAGTTTTAATATAATAAATCCCCGTAGGGGAAGTGCAGACTAGCTGCAACTAATAAGGGCGGGTTTACGTGCTTCGCAGTTCCCAGTAAAACACTCACCTAATTCTCACAACACATAAACTATCATCCATTTAGACCCAGTTCACCTATATAAATTGTCTTACTTTCACCTTCACGATGGGGTGCAGATTATCTATACCAATTGAGAGGAGTTTAGCGTCCCTTGTGGAACCCAAACTATACAGGAGAGGAACAATATAACATCTTCTTTGAATATACATACACATATAACTCTCATATATTTCTACATTTTGTAGAGGCTGTTACTACATGAATCACTGGGGATACATAAACACTCTACAACTATATATTAGGGATTAGTTGTTGACCGTTTAGTCATAGCACGTCTGGAAGCGTTTACCAGAACAAATCGTGACAACCTCTGAATCTGGTAAGCTGATGTGAACTTGCTCTGCCGAAGACGTATGCGGGTTTCTGTCCAGTAGCCAACCACTTCGATCCTTGGTCAGAAAGTCTTCACGATGGGGGAAGTGTCGGACTCTCCCTCTCCAGTCTGGTTAAAGAGGACACTCAAGGTCCAAAGTTCCGGGGTTTGTAAACGACTGAAAGTGATCCAAGGGTGTACGATTTCCCACAGTATCATTTGCAACCGCTTCATAGGATGCGCCAGTTAACTCGTGCATGGCGTCTACTACAAATAACGTCAACCCGAGTTGTGATAAAAGACAACTATCGGCATCGTCCGATGAGTCTGTTTTAAAAGTCAAGAAAAGAAATTTGGACGTGAGGATTCAGGAACCTGCTCTCAGATTTCTTATTGTCAGTCACAGTACTGAGGGGTCAGATCTGTCAAAGATCTCCCCCTTTATTATTACCAAGCTGTCAATAATGCTGCAGTCACTCTCTGTTGAAAATGAAGTCCCTTTTCGATGTAGTTAACGTGTCTGTTAAACCTCACAATGGTTTAAAATTCCTCTAAAGGCGTTATTTCCTGCCGTTACCCTTTGAATGAGAGCACGGAGGAAATATGAAAAAACTTGCCGAACAATACGTTATTAACATTGAACGTATTAGAACCGAGAATGGTGAGAGGTAACTAACTAGTTCTATTATTTTAACTTTTGGTACTCCAAAACTTCCGGAGCTTGTGTTTGCTGGTTACTACAGTCTAAATGTTAGACCTTACTACATTCCAAATCCAAGGCATTGTTGCCGATGCAAAGGATTTGACATGTTAGCAACACTTGTTCTAAAGAGGAAGTGTGTGGACAGTGTGGTATTAAAGGCCACAAAAACGAAAGATGTAATATTAAAGAAAAGTGTGCAAATTGTGACGGCGACTATCCAGCACGTTCACCGAAATGCCCGAAATATAAAGTTGAGAAGGAAATTTTAGAAATAATGGCTAATGAGAAACTTTCCTTTCCCGAAGCTGAAAGTGTACAAACAAAGAACTGGTTTACCTCCAACCATAGGGAAATTGTAGGCAAATACGGCATCTGCCCCAGCCCCGAATTCATGTTCATCATGAAAGGAACTGGGTGAAATGGTTCGTATACATGCATATCAAATAAAAAAATAACATTTCAGTACAAAGTAATCCATTTGTTTATGTCACATCTAGTTATAAAGTTGACATTCTTGCTAAAACTACAAAACCCATTGCGTGCAAAACTAAATCTGTGCCTTCGCCTTAAAAAAACCTCAAGTGCCACCAACAACTGGAGAGCTAATTAAACAAAAATCTCAATCTGTATCTGTTCTTTCAAAATTTTAGTCTTTTGATAAATTTCAACGTACAAATATTATAGGCAAGCCCAGTAGACCACTGGGTGTAAGAACCAAGTGTCTAGAAACCAAAATAAGGCAAGGGCAGGATAAAAAAATAATATTAAGTTTTCAATTTGCATTTGTAAATAACTATAATATTTGTTAATTTCTCTGATAGTTAAACCGATCTGTCGTAAAAACTATTTCTTTTAAACCGAATCACCCAAAGATATAATTGTGTATTGACTGGACGCCTGCGTAGTTTGGATGGTGTAAATGTTTAAATGCATTAATTCGAACGATCGTTTCACTTGCTCTATTGGCCAAACGAATATCAACTGAACATAATTAAAGGAAAGCATTATGGCCATTTCATTACTCCCCTTGTTTTACGACTATTTGCTATACAACACTCAGACTACGTTTGTGACTGCGTTTAACATTACACTGAAATGTTGAATAAGTAAATAGTTTAATTATAGCAAAACGTATACACCAATCATTATAACTGTATTTTATCGATATCCTTCAATTAATACATTATTATTTATGGTCAATAACCGTACAGAAGTTGGCATAAAAACCTTCCTGCTCGGAATAACCTTGGGATCTGTATTACAACAAGAAAGCAGTTGGGGGCCGTCGGGAACTTGTCAACTATAGTTGTCATTGTGGCTTCACCTCGAACACCTATTCGAGAAAGTAATACTTTAATTGAAATTCAACAGTTATATAATACTTATTATGTTTAACAGTTACATTTATGGGGTTAATTTTATTGGTCTTTTGGACCAATGAATACAAGTTTCGAAAAGGAAATCACCTCACTTTCAGAAGAGAATTTAAGCAAATTGATTAAGATACTATTGTTAAATAATTAGGCATAACTCGTTTTAATCCCTTGAGATGATCATCTCTCACCCCTCCCGGGTACAAGACTAACTTGTTTAAAATTTTAAACAAAACTTTTTCAGAATCCAGTTTCAAAGTAATATTTTTAAAATTAAATTAATTTTTATTTCTCATAAAACGTGACGAAAGACGATTTTTCAGTTACGTACAATTCGAAGTAGTTCTGCTTAGATCTTTAAGAAAACAACATCTTTGATCGAGATAAGACTTGTCGTCCAATTTTTTTAAGAACATGGATAAAAGCCGGCGTCACAAGTGTTACTGATCAATCGGCTTCGATTCCAAACTCAGATTTTTTAATGTTTTTTCTTGTTGTTTTAAACCTCTCATAAAATCATAAAGAGCACAACATAAATACAAGAATACTCTAATAGCGTAACGGTCAGAAAAACAAAAATTGTTAAAGTTAGGCACGATATGAAAAAGTGGGATCAAACCCAAGATTACATAACAAAAAAGTTGTAGATCCAGCTAGGTGACCAGTAGTATCGGTGACCGTACTCCTGTGAGTGAATCTCTGAGGATATATTATAGACGCCGAAAGTTAGGACATGCAAATATTCAACTTTGAATAGTAATGAACAAAAACATAACAAAAAATTATATGGATTTTGAAAATGTAGAAAATGAAGTAGGCTACCTAATGAAGTAGTATAACAATTGAATTCTTTGTAGTGAAATAAAATAAAAATTACGAATTACAAGACGTGCTAAAACCAAATGAAATATAACTCAACATAAACTAAACTTAACAACTATCACACGAAAACCAACTAATAATTTATAAAACTATTTATTGGTAGGGTAGAAAATGGAATGCAAGAAACGCTGTATATCGAAAATTATTTGACCAATTTTCATGATTTTTTACACAATTAGAACACGAAAATATGTTAATAGTGAGGAAAGGATATTTTTAATTTGGTTAGCTAAATATTTCATATTTAAAAAGCTATATATCAGCTGGTTTTTTTCTTCTTGAAAGTTTAAAAGATTGCAACAATCAACTTTACAAATTAAATAATAGCTTATTAATTTAAATAACCGTAAAATCAATTTAGTTTTAAAATAGTCTCAAAATTATCATCTTAATGTATATTATATCTGTTGTGTTCAATTTTGGACTATTAATTTTTTTTTTCTTCTTAACAATTTAGATTTTTTAAATCTTTATACCATTTTTAAGGACTATATTAACAATTCTCGGAATCGTTTTAAATAATCAAGATTGTTTTAAGAAATGCTTGTGAGTAATTTGTTATATTATAATAATGTGTGTTTTTTAAATTTATTTATTATATAATACAGGTCACAGATAAATTTTAAGTGGTGAGTAGAGAATTAGGAGAGGGGGAGGGGGTCCGTAACATAACCTTTTGCTGACAGTTTTATAAAATTAATTTTATTTGTCATTACCTATTTGTTATAAACAATAACTATTAATAGATACATATTATAAATAATATTATTCTTATAGAATTAATTGAAACATACACAATTTAAAAGGTAACGCAATTTATTATTTATTTAACTCAAATAAGTTAGAACGTTTTGAATTTCTGGAAATAAATACATACATTAACTTCTCCATATCAAAATTATCAGAATAAATGTTCAAAATTGCTGCGATATATAATCCCGTTTGTAACACTGTCGATCTCAAATCAATTTTAATCTAGTTACGTAGTGTTGAAAAACTTCTTTCATTGCTGCATGCATATCTGGGGATTGTCATTAATAATTTAAGATATCGAGAAAATTCGGAAATAAGACATACGCACCATTGTTTTCCAGTAAAAATTCACCACATCTCTCAAATGTTCACTATATAATCCGCTTCCTCTGTGACAAATCAGAAAAATATATGTTATCATTTATTAATTGATCTTCCTTGAAATCACAGCGATAAAATTTTCTTTATATTTCTATATTGCCCAATTAGAAAACTTTATAACGATTTAAATAATTGATCTGAGTCGGTGTCAAAACAAAACTTTTAGAGACTTAATCGTAAATATTATAATATTTTTGCCAGAAAAATGAGTTTGGAGACTGAAATTCGTGATTTTCTCCATTACGTAAATCAATTTGCTTCGAAATTTTTCTTGCCGCGGAAGCTTCGGTTCTTTCTTCACTAATTCTACAATGTTTTCATTGCTTTTTTTTGCTCAATAATATCGAATTTGGAGTCACGCGATGCTTGAAAGCAAAATGGTTACAGTCTTAATTTGTTTATATGAGTCAATAACATTCAATTCTTTTTTCTAATAATCGTTGTTTTCTCGGTTTTCAAAATTAGTGTGTAAAGTGACATAGTAATATCTAGGATAATCAATAGAGACTTTAAATTTCATTTGGAGAATTCACCACCAGGAAAATTTTCAGGTGGTGAATACTCTATATCACCACCAAGTCTTCCGCCGGTCCTGTCAGATAGCAAAAGGATAACATAAGTATCACGCTACTTGTAAGCAAACAACTGAACCTAAAATTTAAAGGTACATAGTAATTATCAAATAATACGTTTAGAGAACACACCTAGCTTAGATAATAACAGTTTCACAAGAAATTGCACAATTAGTGCTTAAATTGATAGGAACTTTCCATGAAATTTTGTATCGATAACTAGTCTAATCTGTATATAATTTGATTTGCGTTATCGATAGTTCACATCCACAATGATAATTATTATCTATTAACGACAATAAAACGCATACGATAAACGTAGTTTATCTTGAATGCTAACTCTCAGAACCTTGACTTTATATGTAGTTTCAAATAAGTTTTAGAGTAAAATAAAAAATGTAACATTGTGGACTCCATATTTTGATTTTCCACATTAAAAATAATAATAACAATATTAAAATGAGCTAATTTTAGCACACTTTCAGTAAAATAAATTATTACCATATAAAGAGCTTTACTACATGGAATTAATATATCCAGTCGCTCTAGTCTGAGATTAGGTGATATCTATCCCTCAACAAACTGACTGTTTTAACTTTTACCGAAGAATAACAACTACGACCCAAATTGAAGGTTCCTCTGCAAATTGGCTTTAAAATACAATACTCAGTACGGTGTTTCGAACTTAATTACTTTAAAGACAATCATAACGATTGTGAGATAAAACTGTGCAATTGAAGGAGAGAGTGAGAAATAAACATAATTGGGGGGGGGAGTAGAGGGATAGAGTGAAGATAGGTGAGAAAAAGGGAGCGATAGCATGACAGAGGAACACAGGCAGTGAGAGAGAGGTTTTTAGGCAAGAAAAAAACCCGAGAGAGTTGAGGAGATTAATGACGGTAGGCATGAATGGAACAGAATGCAAAAGAGTGGAAGGGGGGAGAGAGTGAGTGAGGTGGTGAGAATAGGAGTTGGAGAGGGACAGAGTAAAGTAAAGAATGGAATAGGGTGACTACAAATTTAGTACCTATTTTAATCCTCTAACCACAAAGTTAGTGCCGGACTTAGAGATTGATTAATTCACATCTTTATTAGGGAGGAAGAGATTTTCTTGGATTTATTTTGTTCCTAGCTTAGACTATTCTTCGTCGTTGAGCCGAGGTTTGATTATTTATTGTATTTGCTCACTGCTCACGCTTGGATCCGGTTGACGAGTCTTGAATGCAAATCAGTTTACTCTGCTTTTGTGTCAGCATCACTCTTTAGCCAACCCGGCGATTTGTCCCTGTCCTTGTCCGTTACCCAGCAATTAATTTCGAACTGGACGAGCATTCTTAGTTGGAAAACGTAAACGCTGATCTTAACTTCCAATACTTATTGTACTTAACTGAACTTATTTGTCAGACCAAAAGACCTACAAAACTTTATTTTATAATCTGAATGAAGTTCATCATTTTTATTGATAATAGATTACATGTGTTTAGATATTGTCTACCTTAATGAATCCTTCTTATAAACTTACACATTTGCAATGAAAAGTATATTTCTGTTGTTTTATATCTACCGAAAAACAATCATGGATAGGAAAATGTATACTTGTTATAGTTTCAGACGCCAGATGTCATTTCTCTTACGGTCAAACGTATCGTACTTTATACTACTACCTTTCATATGAAGAAATACAAAAATGTCCCCCCCCCCCCAATTGAGCTTCAAAAAACAGATTTAGGGAGATAGTGGTTTGTTTCTATTGTTTTAAATTAGTTGTAAAAGAAATTTACTACATTTTGTCCGCTATTTCGAAACTTTTAGATATATCAAAAAGTCTAAATCTTAGAATACTTGTCATTTTAGGTACAACTTGATGTATCATATTGTCAAATGAAATTTACTTCGCAATCTCAAAATTCTCCCAATTTTAAGGGAGAAGAAATGAGGAAGATACTAGCGTCGGTAGAAGTGATCATATTACATATTTTGAAGTACATCCATTGAAGTATCAAAAACTGCAAGGGAAATACATTTTTGTTTATTCCATTATTAAAGAGCAGATGGTTTGCCAAAGTTTCTAGACTTCCATTAATGAGGCGGCATTAAGATGTATGATATAAGCAAATAATGTTTGCCAACTAACTACACTTCCAATAATAAGACACATTAAGATATATGTTATAAATAAATAATTAATAAACACAAAAGTATATCTTCAAAACCATTAAAATTAGAAATCACTACTCTCATATTATAATTAAAAAACTTAGGAAAACGGAAGTTTCTTTCTTGAATAAATTACCTTTTTTTACCTTCAGTTTCAAAAATGGTATTTTTTCGTATTTCCTTATGTCCAATTTTTAGTACAGTAAAATTTTATAGCATTTTTATAAGGCTTTCCGATTGTCCGTATAAAATAGGGTTCGTTTGAAATGCACGGTTTAGGATTTATTTTTGTTTGTTTCTGTCCTTGGAGTATAGTTTAAAACGAAAATAATTTAACTAATAAATATCAATTAACTATTTAAAACCTTTAAATGTTCTAGCAATTTTATTGTTAAATCGAAAATTTTGTAGTAAATTGTCCAATAATTTACATTGATTTTGAAGCGTGTACACCGGCTTACACAGTTTATTACATACATTCTACCAATATGTCAAGTTCTACTTGTTCCAATTAGTCCTAGTACTTGTTATTCCCAACGACCGTGGACCTGACATTTGATAGTTTGCCAAATTTCATTCAATAATGACTTATTACTTTGTATTTTGTAAATATATACATATACTTGGCTTTACAGTAACCTAGACCATTTATCACCATGTCCTAGTGCCAAGTGCATTTTTTATGCTAGGCAACATACATTCGTATTTATTCAACTTTAACCCAATTCCCTACATCTGGATTTTTAGCGGAAAAATGTATATTCAAGTTTAATAACAGTGGGATTTGCTTGTTTATTTGTGCGCTTTCATACAATACTGCAATGTTCAATATGAATAATCAATAAAGAAATATAAATATTCCCCAGATATAAATGTATTTTTTATTCCTACAATATACATTATTCGTATATTTTATTATACAATGTTTAACGATAAAGGTTTTTATAAGTCTCGTATTTTTTTATAAAACAAAAATAAGTATTAACCCTATTTAAGATAAATAAATATAAATTTTAATTAATTTGATGTTATAAAAATACAAATGTTGGTCTAATTAATTAAAATAAAGAAATATACCTTTTAAACCTACAGCTTTATGATAAATAAATATAAAATATTAGTCTTGTATTTAATTATAAAGAAATATAAAAGTTCTATTTTATGAAACATAAAATAAAATAAAATTACAACCTTGTATTTAATGATAAAAAGGTGTTTATGTTTATCTTTTACTTTACAATAAAAATATATAAATAATAACTCTATAGGTTTATAATAAATAAATATAAACATTAGTCTCCTATTTAATTATAAAGCAATATAAATATTATTGCTCTATTTTATGAAATATAAAGTTAAATTAAATTACAGCCTTGTATTTGATGATAAAAAGGTGTATATTTTTTATCTTTTAATTTATAATAAAAATATATAATTAATAACTCTATATTAAGCATGGCTTATAACTGCATAACAAGGCTTATGATAAATAAGTACAAACATAGCTGTGTATTTTATTAAAAAAGATATATAAATTTTAGCTTGTATTTTACAATAAATATATATTAATTAAATCCTTGAATTTGATTTTAAATAAATATAAATATTGATCTGCTAATATTCTATGAAGGAATGTAATTGGTAAACAGATAGTTTTAAGATAAATAAATATAAATATAAGCCTTGCATTTCATTTGAAATAAATATATATTTTGTATTTGATGTTAAAAATATATAGATTTTGGTCTTGTAATTTACAATAAAAGAATACAATTAGTTGTTAACCCTATAGCTTTATGATTAAATAAAAGATATAAATATTAGACCTGTATTTTATGATAAGTAAATTTTACATTTTATCATAAAAAATATCGTAATAATATCCTTTTATTTTTTATAATATAGAAACATAAATGTTAGTCTCGTATTTTTAAATAAATGCATGTAAACTGTAGTCTTATATTAAATAAAGCTTTGTAGATTTAACATAGCTTTAGTTATTTTTTCTTGAATTTATATGTTTAAAAAAGTTTAAATACTGATTACCAATGAAACAATACAATTACGACGAAGCATCTTGTATTGGAGTTGCTTACCATACTTTGTCTAGTGTAGGCATGTGTGTGGTGGTTTACCTGATAAATTTGTACGAAATTTAGTCTTGGCTTCGACTACTAAAGTTAGTTTTAGACTTGAGTTTCTTCTTAGCGTTGGGCTACCAGGCTATGTTTGGTGCTTTCCTTTTTTATCCTCTAGGCTTAACACTTCATAACGAGAGTTTATCTATGCTCTCGAAAAGTCGTGTATTAGTTTTAATATAAGTAAATAATGGCTAATAAAACATAATAATAATATGAACAATTCATCATTGCATATCATTTTCACACCAGAAATGCTGGATAATTTTGGATCGTTACGTAAATAATAGATGAATCCTTTTGAGTTCTTCTTATTATTATCCTGCACTTTCTCGACTCTCAAAACATTTGATGTACTAAGTTATTTAAAACTTATAAGAACATTTCTTTATACATCAAAGACAGAAGTTTTGCGTTTATCTCGAAGTAGGTCTACCTTTTGAGTTTATATTAAAATAAGTTTTAATAATTTACTAAGTTATAATATCAGAACCTTTACCAAGTAATATTTGTCCACATAATCTGTGTTCTCACATAACGTTATGCTAATTCCCCTAAAACAGAAAATTATATTGTAATTTCTTCATGCTTAAATTTAAGAACAATAAAAAACTTCTGCTTTAAAATGAACTAAACCAGCTGCACTTTTTATATTCCATTTAAATCTTTAAAAGAATAGAGTCCAACACGGATCGTCGTTAACACAGAAAGCAAAGACATTCGCGGTGTTCTGCTGAACCAGTAAAAAGGACTTCCTATAAGGAACGAGTATACGTTTTATAGCTTCTTGAGCACGAATGAATGTCTTTATCCTGAGTACATCGGTGCAAGTTAAACGAGGGTAAAGGAGCACTAACATTAAGTAAAATAATATAAAGTTATCATTAAGGACTAGCGTTTTATATACGAATATGTATACGAGTATATTGACGTAAATTTAATATTATATAAGATTGGAAAGGAAAATTATATTGAAATATACAAATATCAATCTGCTTTTTATGTAGGCTATGTTTCTCTATAATTAACTGTAATCAAATTTGTAATGACGGTGTCAAAGGTCTTGTTTGGTATTACACTCATAATGATTGTACAAAGCTGTATTAATGGTATTCATCTTCACTCTACCTTGTTTTAGTCGAACTCGCTTGAACCAATTTTGAGATATATGACCATCTGTTTGACATTTTTGATATATTTTCAATTTTTGACCGATAACACTTTACTTAAAATTTCAGGAGAATGGTCTCTACCACGTGTTTTGAGGAGGACTGGGTGTAGGAGTCCTTAAAAGTAATATGCAATCAAATTTGTTCTATTTTCAGAAAATACAATATTTCGAACAGGAAGTAACAATTTTTGTCTAACTTTGGTAAAGTGTAAAAATATTTTATAAATTCAAAAAAAAAACAGTACAATTTGCCAAATTTCATCAAAATCGGTTGAATGGTTATCCAAGTTATAGGGTATTAAGACGAACACGCGTGATCACTTTATGCCTTTTGTACAAAAATTGTATGTAATTTTTGTTTTCTTTCTGTTGGTTAAGGTTTTTACGTTAGTCCTGTAAAATTAATGAAGATGAAATATAAAATACAGAAAAAACCCGTTTACCGGGCTCGAACCTGCGTAACCTGTAACGGTTTGCTAGTCCGAACTGCAGCGAGATAAGCGCTCACTTTTACCAAATATGATTATGATTATGATTTGAGATGGGGTGGAATCCTAACTCGAGAGGGATTCCCTGTACGTCAACCATTGGCTTATTGTACCCCCTGTATACCGTTCCTGGAAGATTAGAACCCTGTGCCTCGAACGAGGTTCAGGATTTTTTCCACCAGGTACGTATCTTCTTCATCTCCCGGTTGCTGGATACCAAAGAGTTCCCTCCTTCTGCGTTCCAGCATCCCGCAATCGAATATGACATGTCTTGCAGACTCCGCGGCTTGTCCGCAGAGCCGACAGCTTTGGTCTCCTTCGAAGACTCCCACTGTTGCAAGATGTTTCCTGAACTGGCCATGTCCAGTAATGAGTCCTACAGCTCTTTTGAGCTGTAATCTGTCTAGCTTGATTAATGACTTCGTAAGATGAGTACTGGGTTCTTTAATCAGCTGTTTGCTTTGTGTGAGCCCGGGAGTCCTGCGCCATCTTTGGCGTTGCTTTTCCTTGGCCCAGTTGTTAACTGCGCTTTTAACAAATAAGTCATGCCGCTCCTCAATTCACGAAATAATGTCTAAAATATCTTTCGAAAAAAAGAAAATTTTCCTGATACAAAATACACATCTCTATAAAATAGATACATTTTCTAGTTATTTGTTAGAAAATTTACATGTATGTTTAGGGCACTTTCTAAATTTCCAAAATACTCGATTTTACATGGAGCAAATTTTTTTGTTTTTTTCATTTAACAGAAATGTAAAAGTTAACATGATTTTTAGAGTTTTGAAATTATGATATTTCATATTTTTTTCGATTGAATGTAATGCAAAGTTTTAATTCCATTATGATTGCCCATAGAATACTGAAAAGTTGTTTCCTACTTTCTAACGCATATAGTAAGTAAACCGTTTAAATGTATCTGTTACATAATTTTTTGGTTCATCCGACTGCATTTCGGATGATAATCCATCATCAGTATATTAAAAACACTTTTTAACATACATTAAGATAACACAAAACATTTATCATTCCGTGCAATCGTCGTAAATAGTTCAACATAAAAGTTGTACACTCTAAACAAGGGATTTTACGACGACGTGCACATCTGGCCGGCGCGGCGAGTCAACACTCGGTTTTTGTGCGTTTACAGCTTTTTTGTTGAACAATTTACGACATTCGCACAAAGTGATATATGTTTTGTGTTTTTGTGATTTGTATTTAAAGGGTGTTTCACTATTACCCTGCTGATAGGCTATAGCTGAAACTGAGTTGCTATGAGCCAAAAAATAAAATATGAGATATCTTCGTAAGGATTAGTTTGGCGTATCTATAAAATAAAGTCGGAAATTTTATGTTGACTATTTATCTCCTCTGCGTGACGTCATATATGTTTTCAGTTTTCGTGATTTGCTATAGCGGTTTTCTACTATGTTGGTGAGGGTTATCATCCGTAATTACAGTCGGTATGGTCAACATAATAAGGTAAAATATACCTTTAAAAGGATTAGTTGTTGTATTATGAAATAAGTCTGAAATAAGATCTCTGTTAGTTTTATAAATTATGTGACAGCTCTACCTTTTGAAACGTCATTGTGTTTATTACGTCAATTAAACGACTGCCATCTTAGAATGTTTGTTTTCAATCTCTACAACCTTGTTCCTATATTTTAATTAATTTTATTAATAAGAGTATTGGAGTGATTTCTTTACGAGAAAACGTTTTGCTGGACACTTACATTTTCTGAACAACTATTGAAGTTTTCTGTTATATTACAGAAAGGAATTAAAACGACTTTATATTTCTTTTTAATATTATCTTTTGTTAATATAATAAACTAAAGAAATACTTTCTAAACTTAGTGTTCGTTTTGCTCGACAGATTTGGTTAATTCAACTAAATATCTTAATAATAGTTTTAGTATGAATAAAAATGGTGGTAAAATTTTAAAACTATTGCTTATTGAATTTTCGTTCTACGAAGCATGATTTTTAAAAGGGAAATTTTGTGATTAGATTCTTCCTTTCTTTTTGTTTACATAAAATTTGCGAAAGTAAACTTTTACTGAAGCAATTATTGTTGACGAAGAAAATGATTGAAAGTTTGAAGTGAGGGGAAGAGATAACGACCTTGCACTCCGGTGTGTTGTGGAGGGAGGGGGAGAGAGTATAACCTAGAAGCAACATTGTTCTCAGTTTAGTGTTGTTGTGGCGCCTGCTGTGTGTTGTCTGTTGTTTCAAGTTGTTAGTGTATAAACAATGGTTGTGAGACAAGTGATTATTTTCGGTGTACTGGTGTTGTCTTCGGCAGTAATTATAGAAAACGATCCAGGTAAATTTAATTTGTATTTATTTTAAAATAAATTCTTAGGTATGTAAGTTCGATGCACTTTATTGTGATACACATTTTTTTACAATTAAAAGAAATACATCCTCAAAAGTCAATAGCCCTACACTCTCAGAACTAAAAAAAAAGAAGTTACTAAAATATATTTTAATAAACTCAAGAATAAATAAAATAGTTTTTAAGTAATTATATTTTATATTTTTTAATATAATAATATTTATAAATAATACCAACTTATAATTAACTATTTAGTAGGTGTGTGCGTTTGAGTTCTATATACAGATGATATTTTATCAAAATTATTATTATCTTTTTTCGATTTAGTTTTTACAATTTCCCGTTCATATACGTATTAATTTACATAATTAAAATTAATAACGTTATGAAGATAAGTGATCTCTATACAAAAATTATACTAAATTAAGTAATATACCATAGTTTTTAAGTAAAGTTCCACATAATTAGTGATTATTTTGCAAATGCGTTTGTCACGTTGAAATTATTTTGAACACAAATCATTCCTTTTTAATAATAACTGGTTTAAATTAGTTTTTCAAACCCTCGTTTAATAGTCGTGTCGTTAAAACAGTACAATGAAACATCTATGTTGGAAATTAATTTTAATTACTACAATATTTACTGAATATATATGTGTGTAGGTGTAATAATACAATAGTGTCATCTATACAACGACAATACGTTAATAGTTACCGTTTTTTAACAAATTGATTATCATGTAGGCAACTATAGTAACCAAAACTAGTTTTGAATAAAACAAAAAAATAATTACCTCCAGAAAAGTTTAATCTATTAATTCAATACAGTACATAAATAGTATACATGATGTTGTTAATTTTAAAAAATCTATGCGCAAGAAAATTATATACATGATATAATTTGGACAATTGAGAATTTTATAAAAATTTTTAAATATGAATTTAGGACCAAACGTCAGAAACATGTTGACATTTGTTTATATTCTAGCAAATAACATTAAAATAAGTTTTTCTACTTTAACGATACAGTAATTAAAGCTTTGAAATCAAAATTACGTTATGTTTATAAATTACCAATATATACAAATGTATTTAAATATGTAGAATATTTTAGCATTATCTGCACAGACATACTAATAAAAAGACGAACAATCTCCGTTATTAAGAAATATAACTTTAGGTTGATCTTTAGTAACTCGTTTCAATCATAACTACACAAATAGCAAGAATGTCATGTGACTCATATTTCCACACTGGTTACAATGCTTAAAACGACCCATAATGGTTTTTAAAATGAGAATATCCACTTTTCCCCAGATTTTAAGACCTCACCGACAAAAATTATATTTATGTAATATATTAATATTTTTTATTATTTGATAGATTTTGTGTAATCGATTGAAACATTGCGCAGCTTGTTTAGTGTCAATGGTTTTTTCGTATGGTCTAAAAACTAACAACCAAAATATTTTGAGAGTTTTCGTTTATTAATTGATTTATTGGATATTATGACATATTATGCCGTATATTTTAAGGCGCCGAGTACAATATGGTGTCGGTATTTACGTAGTTGTTTAACAAGTTCGAAAATTCTCAACATAACCTCAAAATTGCGATTATTTTTATTTATAGACAGAGTAATAAAAATGTATAATACAAACAGTTTTTAAGGCACTAAGTTTAATTTTACACAGATTTTACAAATCCATGGTCTTCAAATTCTCAATTTTTTAAATACATTAATCTTCAAAATGAACAAAAGGAATTTAGTTGTATGCTTGTATTTATTGCATCACATAATAATCAAAGTTCAGAGTCCCCCCCCCGCTCAATTATACTTATCTCTTTCTTTTGAGAGACAGATGTATAATTGTATGTTCTATATGTGACTTGAATGCTCGCCTCCTGTTATTAATTTTTCTTTGAAGATGGGATTTTCCGGGCTATCTACTTTGAGTCACTTGAGAATTACTTTTACATAAACCCATGTTCATGGAGAAAGATACAGACATTCTGATTGTGTTAGAATATTTGTTTTTTTTTCTCAGATCTCAAAGTTTACTTGTTACGTCCATTAACAATGTTGATCTCATTTATGAAAATGTTTCTAGTGGCGTCTTTATAGATTAATGAAGTTACGTTACAAACATTATCAACTTATGGAACCAAATTAATTATGGTTATCCATTTAATAGAAACAACTGGTAGTAAATAATAATAAAGGCCTTGAATTTAGTAAATACATTGGGATGAAAGGAGAAACATACCTAGAGGCTAAAAATTGTTCCCAACTCCTAATTTCCCCACAATATGTTATATTTAGATCCCAATGAAATTTATGACATCCGTTTTATTACTTTTTATGATGTTTTATACATATCGAATAAACCGCCATCTTGAATTTAAGTAATTTGTTTAGAAGTAGTAACACAGACGTATGACGAATGATTCAACAACGTTTTTCCACGCTGAAATTTGTGGCACAATCGGTATTCTTGATGTCTGTCTCTTATTTACTATTATTCACGAAAACCCATATGAAAGAATAAAATTTGTCTTTCTTTAAATATTGACAAAGATATAATGTTTTAAACTATTTATAATACTTGATACATTATATTTCTATGCTTATCTCAATAGTAAAATCTGCTTTTCTTCATGTACTTTAAAATAGATGAATAGCAAAACATATCTTACGTACTACATTTAAAATTCAGTTTAAGGACTTAATATTACTCTTTTTATAATTTTGACTTTTTTACAATTAATTTTTATTTTATACTCTTATTTATAATCTTAGATAACATGTTAATATTACCATTATGTAAAACGTTTAAAGGTGCAAAAATGAGATATTATGCTAAGTTGTAAGTAATTGTTGGCCACTAGGTAATTTTGAAACTTATGCTAATTTTGTGGTAATGGCGAAATCCGCATGAAGTCATTTCCATAAAATTGCAAAAACTCAATTAATAATCATGGAATCTTATTAATTTATACACCGTTACTTAGGATATAAAATATAGCAACTTTTTGTCTCTTGTAAATATTTAGTAAACTTTACGGATTTTGAGATATTGAGATTTAGAAATTTAAAATGACCACCATTTTGAAATGCTACAAAGGATAAACTTGATATTCCATACAAAAATGGGTCTTATTAGATGCAATACATATATCAAGATTGAAGTTGATGTCTTCACAGGTTCCCAAGATATAACGCAAAAGTAAAAAAAAACACATACAGACAGGAAAACATTAAACGTTTTCGGACATACCTTTATATGAACTTTTTTCTTCCTGAAAGGTTTTTTAACACCCTGTATACAAATAAAACTCTGTAGCTTAACAACCCTAAAGTACCTAGTGCCTGATAAATAACATTCTCAACCAAAGTTTGCTTCTAATTTAGCTTCCCAATTTTCCCTCATGATTGTCGATAAATCCCCTAAACCTGGAATTCCATTACTCTTCTTATTTGCAGTCTTCTCATTTCCAAAAATGTTTAGGAACTATGAGTACTGTCAGTGACAATTTCCTACCCGAATGCCAACGTTTGAATGAGGTAAATCACAACAATTAAATTCTCTGAAGAGTATTATTTTTAATTGGTTTCCTATATCTATTATGTAACATCCGAAATAATTAATTGTTATGAAAAACTTAAATATAGCAAAAACTAAAAAAGTTGATTAATTAATTGTCGGCTATGTAATGTAAGTTTACACGACTATGGTAATCAAATGTTAAAGTTCATCTTTGATAAACATAACGCCACACAACACTGACCTACTGAGCTAATTATCAGAGTTATTTGTTTACAATCAGATGACCTTTAATATTTATATTTTGTAAATAATTCTTGTTTCGTCATTAGTCTGTATTTGAAAAAAATAATAATATGCATCTAGACACATAACATGTGTTACAATTAAAGTTTCTGCGAAGGACATGAATACTTTCCTGCCTATGTTATGACCATGTTAGGCTATTGTTCAAATTCCGATTCATAGTTCCTCCATATGTATTATCGCGATGTTAAATCATAGTAGTAGGGAATTTATTATGTAGATTTTTTTTATTTGTAGTGACTTGTAAAAAAAAAACACATTTCGGGCCCATCAATCAATTTTAACAATTGGACCAATTTGACGCAATTTCAACTAACTATATTACACGATATCCAGAAATAATTAAGGGTGCCAAACTAAAATTTGCGGAATTTTTTATGCTATTAATTATAAATGTGCCACAAAATCCTATATTTTTTAACCCTACCTTTTCATAATGAGGTGTATATAAAAATATGTTGAAATATAGCCGAACTCTTGGTAATTTACTATAACACACAAGAAAATTTCTTCCAGTCCTTAGACGTTAACTTTTAAAATAACCATTGAGTTGACACGAACATCAATAATAGGTCTTGTTACTTTATTTTGATGTTCATAATCTATTTACAAATTTTGGCACTCCTTTTACGGAACACTCTGTTCACTCGTATATACCATCAAAACAGTAACCACTCTACAAGGATCGAATTTTGTTTGTAAACTCGATCTTAAAACACTTTGTTTGTCTTTTTAGGTTTGTAACAATTAATTGTAAAACAGAATAAACCATCTTCTGTTAGTACTCTATACTGTATAACCGAAATTCAGTAAATAATTTCCGGAAAAAAACATCTTTACCAAATTTACAACAAAAAAGTGTTTTAAAATACACAATGTTCCGCAATATACTTCATTCTTTAAATTTGAGACCATTTTGAGTAACATCTGTGCAAGAAATGAAAGAAGCAGACAAACTGTAAAGATTCAACTACTTCAAAATCATATTTCAGATGGTAAAATAGACTCGATACCGTATTTTATAACTAACCCCATCTTTCTGGACATGTCAATTTACAAAATCAGTTATTGGCCCGCAAAAATCGTTCACCAACTCTTTAAGAAACTTATCAGTGCGTGGTGTACCTACTGTTTCTCTTAATCGTAATGTAGAATTATTATATTTGTCACAACCAGCAATAGATAAACTTCAAAACAGTATTTCTTCCAACTAGATTAAACTATGTGTTACACATCACTGACTCGTATTTTAGAGACTTTTTCAGAAAAACTATTCGTCAGCACAGATCTGTGGACTATACGTTCTCTGGATTTATCTACATGTGATTTTTATTGTAGGACTCAAAGAATTTAGTTTTTGAAACAAATAAATCCCTACAAATTAGACCAACTAAAGACTAACATGCTAAGTATTATGGAGCCTAACTCTACAGTTTACACTCTATGTCTGTTAGGTTTACTCTATCTGAGCAAAGTGCTTACTTCCAGCATATTTTATAAAATAAACATGTAAACTTTAGAGACTAAGTGTAAAAACTTTTTTTTATGTCTTTCATGATGTTTATGTCTTTTATTATAATGTTAAATTATGTTTTTTTTTTCTTGTTTTTTATGTCATTTATGAAAATCAATATATTATATCCTCTTAGTCATTCTGCCATTCTGAGGGAAAGAATTTTATATCTGTATAAGGAAACACTAAGACTATTTCATTAGCAACTTTTATACAATTAAAATTAGCATACAGAATACAATTAAAATGTTTTTTATGATATCGGTTAAGCAATTTTCTTTGTTTTGTGAAATGCCACAGATTTATCACGAGTCTGAATCGTGGACAAAAAACTTTCTACAATTGATGTCCTTGCCCACATCCATGGACTTTGGATTCTGATATAATACCAGTGCAGTTATTATAACACGTTATAATTTTTTATATCGTAAAGAAAGTAATTATTCATCATACATAGATTACGAAGCACGCATTGGTGATTAAAATGATCTTGAACTGTTCGTGTCGAGAAACTTGAACTTTTGTTAATACTTTATTTTTTGTGCTTAGTCATTATTAATGAGAGGAAGTTTTGTAATAATAAAAATCACTGACACCGATTTTTGAAAATATACAAGTATATCTTAAAATATCTCATAACAGCTTCTTTATTTAACTCATATCAAAATAATAATAAAAATTAAAAGTACTTAACGTTTTGATTTGTTTCAAAACTGTTTATAAAAAGTTTTAATAATCATTAAAAGTGGTTTAATGATTTTTTTTCGTACTAATTCTTTTCATTCTTTTGATAAAGGATTTTAAAATAAATCTATATAATATATGAGAATAGGTAGTCCGCGTAAAAATACTTTGATTTTCGCTGATATTTGTTTTCAAACTTTTATTCCTTACATTTTTTTCCTCTATTACATTTGTTAACCAAAAGTTTGAAAATGGTGGCGTTCAATATCTTTAAATAAATAGTATCTCATTAATAAGTGTTTTTAAAATTTAGATTCTTACACTCTGAAATATCGATATAAAATACTATTTTTTTCTAATGGAAAATTAAATCTTTATAATAGTTCAAATCATTTCGTATGCAAAATTTTGTTCTAGTTTATATAATTTATGATTTTATTGTAGAATCGATTTAAAAGTATGGTAAAAAAACTTTAAACCAGACACCTAATTATTTTATGAAATGAACACTATTTCATATTCAATAAAAAAAAGTTACTTTCTAAAACACAAACTTTTAAATCACATAAATAATAATAGAGTCGAGTTACTAAAACTGTGTTATGTGAACACTAGGATCAGTGTACTTTATCGTTCTGCAACTTTATATTACCAGCAGCTCCAATGTAATTACGAAACAGAATTAAAATTTTTAATGTTTTCCAGTTTGTTTAAAGTTAAGCTTTTTTAGCAAAGAATATTGTTTGTGTGTGCATACGCACAAATGTGAATGTGTTCTATAGTACGTAATTTAGCACGATTTACTTTCTATTATAATAAAATTTTGCTAAAAGTTGTAACCTCCGTAAATTCATAATTGGAAAAATAGTTATCGCTAAACGATTTAAAAATCGTTAATTTTTCTTTTATTTCAGTTAAAAATCAGTTAGCTTGATTTTTATATTTCTTGAACAACTTTATTATTAAAAAAATGTGTGATAAATTTCAAAATTACGATAGTTTGGGACAAATTTTAGGAAGTAACTTCTTCCCTTTAAGTCCTACACCATTCTATACAAGCTAATCGATAATGCATTGTTATTTTTTTATTTATTATGTAAATTGTATTGTTAATAACTGATCGTGTCATCTAATAAACGAAAATTAAAATTTTCACAAGTTTTGTAGTTAGCTCATTTAATATAACTGATAAAGTAACAAAGTAGAATTTGAAATCAGGAAATATATATACATTCATAATTCAACAGCAGTAGGAACACTTTTTAGAAGAAATAAAATTGGCTAGCTTGCCAAGTTCCGGCAGTGATATGATAAGGGATGAAGGGTTAGTAGCTGGAGAATAGCCAATTGCTCGTGACCAGTTTGCTTAATAAACCGTATTTCAACGTTTCTATCTTATTATTTTTTGTCAAACTTTCAGAAATTTAAATAGCTCTGATTATTTTGACTAGGCTGCTCTTATCAGTTTTGAACAGCAGTAAATATAAATGAATTTTTTTAGTGTTTTACTTTTATTTTCTATCCTTTCTAATAAAAAATAGAAATGGAAACAAAATACTTAAAAGCACTATTCACCTCTCAGTTCAAACTATAACTTGTCCAGGAAACAAACTTTTAGTTGTACCCAACAAACAAAATAGTAGTAATTAAATATTTGATAACTGTTTCAGATTTGTGGTACAAAAATGTTAAAACATTACACCCCAAGGTGATTTAATACAAACGTACAGACACGCACTGATTGTACGTAGGCCTTGGGTAGTGACTATAGTGTACTAGTTAACTGGAAGTGGGAGTAAGGGTGGTTTCAGTACATACAAAAACTCATTGTTTTTACCTCAATTCTCAGAATATATCTAAGCCCAATCCTTAGTAATTTCTTTACATTATTTATTACTATTATTAGCCCTATACTTAGGCTTTGCTTTACCAAAATAGTGTGATAAAGGTGAAAAGATTTGTTATATAATATCCAGTATTATATATATTGATAATTGGTGTTTTTATGTTGGCAACTTTTTTTTTTCAAAGCCATAATTTTTTAAAATATTTATTAGCCTTGTGTCATATGAATATCATTAGATGTAGATTTTATAACTGAATGAAATGAGCGATGATATGAAACGTATAGAAGCAAAGTGGAACTAAAAACCACTCGAAACTACAGTTTTTTAAAAAAAATACCCTCAGGTTTTTCTCAAAATCGCATTTGATCATCCGTTAGATGTACTAACTTGTTTAAATTTGTTGGCAATCGGATTATTCGTTTGTTATTTATTGTGCTCTCGGAAAATAGATGTCTTTACGTTCTTCGCTTTCGCTCATCCAGTAATATGTTAAATATGGCAATCGCAATTATATACCTCATTTGTTTACTAATCTTCACGTTCCATCTACGATGCGCTCAATAATTAAAGGCAAAAACTGATGTGTTCATATACAAGTGCAACAGATTCAATAAAAATATCACAATGACTTCAAATTCAGTTTGGAGTTTCTAATGTGTTCGTAGAATTTCCATTGAAATGTAAGTCAAAATGAAAACTTATGTTTGGTTTTTGTACTTATTTCCCAAATTTACAACAGTTAATTAGGTCCATTTAAAAATTTCATTATTTTGAAAAATATCACCTACCTTCTACGTAAGACATTGTCTTTAAAATAAAAACATGGCCACGAAATTACGAACCATGAACGTCTTCAAAAAATGTGAAATTTACATAATTACGAGACCTGTCAGAGCCGAAGCATTGATATTGGAGTTTGGGCTGCTCCATATTGAATTCTGAAGAATTTTAGTGAAACACTGTTTTAGTTTACATGTCAGAACTGGTCTACTCTAAAATGATGGATCTACAACTTTAATTAAATACTATCGTAAGTTAAAACGAATTGAATACACGTAGTGTATTAATAAACATAAATACACAATAAATAACTATTGGTATTACTGTTTTTAGAAAGAGTTATGCACATCATTTTAATGAGGTAGAGGTGATAATATTTGGGCACAAACACATAGTAACGAAAATATTAAAGTTAATTAAAAACAATTATTATTTAATCAAAATTCTTAGTTTTTATAAAATATATTTAGTTACGTTTTGTGTATAATTAAATGTATAATTTCGTTCTTTTAAACTTTCGTTTCTAATGCATACAATCCAGCGGGACATTTGGGGTAAACTAGATATCGATTTCAACTGTCTGACGCTTAATATACAAATAAATTCATGACAGAGTAAATTCAAAACAAATATTTGATTGTCAATTGTAAAATGAATTTCCCCAGATGTCTGTTGGACAATACTGTTGATACTTTTTTTATTTTCATATTGAGGTCAACAATACAGTAGGGTTGGAGATCTGAGAGTGTTCTAAAAGTAGGACAGTTCTATTCCTTTTAGTTTGATTCCAGATTCTTTTAAGTGACTTTTTTTTTTTTTTTATACACGGATAATAATAAATATTCTGACTAGACTTTAATAACTAGAAATTTATATTAATAGATATAAAAAAGTTGTATGTTAGAAACAGTGATAAATATTTCGAATTACTAATTATTTGTTAATTAGCAAATAAATATAGTTATAAATTAGGTAAACAATACAATTATCCTAATATGTCCCGTAGAAATTGTGGCTAAACCATTTGAACTAAAGAGTTAAAGTTTCGTATCCGGGTATAGATCAAGCCCTGCAAAAGATCAAGAATTCCATGAAAATATTATTATTTTTATTTTATGTCCTTATATACGTACACTATATATGTGAACTGGGTTTTAAAAAAAACTTTTTGCTTACATTATTAATAATATATCTGGCAACAAAAATTAACATTGTGTCAAAATGGGAGACGCATTTTGTTTCACCTAAGACGGATATTTCGTTGTAGCTACCGAGTAAGCAAGCATTTTATTTTTTGTGATTTAGTGACTAGCATGAATAATAAAAAAAAAAACTTCAGATTTTTAACTAAAGATGTAAATACTACAAGTGCTTTACCCCTGTGACCTATTTTCCTAATGATTCATAACAATCAAGAATTTTTTTTAGTTTATATAAAAATAAAAGAATGAAATAAAATTGGGTATAATGAAATAAATAATAAAATATTTAGGGATAAATAAATAAGCATAGAAATAAATATCAGAAGTCAGTTTAAACGATCCATTACAAAACAACTGTAAACAATTATCTGAGAACTTTTTAGTTGTAAAGCTAGTGTACCCCAACATACAAACTTCATGACTTTTACAAATGCAATGTTGTAACCAAACCCCATCCCCCTCATCTGTGACGCCCATACGTTGTTCTAAATAAAAGACTAACCACTCTAAACTAAAACATAGGGATAATATCTGACTGCTGTTGGTATACAGTAGAGCAGGGACACTGTCCACGAAACCTTAATCGTTCAAACTTTTACTTGTTTCATCTTTCTAATTAATGTTACAATATACAGTAATAGTAATCAAAAAATTTAGACCTAAGAAAATAAAGTTTTTCAAGCAAAATGTTAATTTAGCACTTATATTTATTTAGGCTAATGAGAAAAACTAATATTCACAGACAAATCCAAAATTTGTCAACAATAAATAAAACTTTAAACTTCATTTTGGTTTCATTAGCTTATTGTATTGCCTAGATTGATAGTAAAGACATGGTGGGGGTGAAATGATAGTCATGTATTAATCATAAGAAAGGGTTGTCTGTAGTAATGAGGTAAAGTAAATATGGAATTTTGTGGCTAAACAGCCGCTTTTGGCTAAACTACTACCATTTTCTGGACGACTGAGTTCGAACGATATTGTTTTATTCGTATTTCGTCTCTTTATATCACGAAATCAAAATAGTTGTTGGGCATTATAGTACTTACTAAGCCCTTTAATTCGATCGGATACTCTAAATGGTATTCCAAAATGTTTGGTCTAATTTTTGTCAAATTTGTTATTTAGATGATTTTTCATTTCAAAACAATTATTGTTTTTCGATTTAAAATTTTTACCCACAAAAACCTATAACGTCTTACAATATTTAATTTTGGGTACCTTTACAATCTGCATTCTACGGTGTAGCATACCCGTGAATGAGAAACTCTAAAGGTCTTGTAGTTCGAATTTTAGTTAAATTCTCGTCAAATATATAAAATAAGTTATTTTATATTTATCTTCAAATTTTTCTGAATAAATAGTTACAAAATTACAAAATGGCGCTATTTGAAGCAGTTTTTTCGTAGTGAAGTCATAACTGATCCTATAATGGCTCATTTTCCCCTAAGTCTGAGATCTTATACATTAATTCTAAGGTTAAAAAACTTATAATAAAAACCAAGGAAATAAATAATACAAAAATCTAAGCAATCACTACTAAAAGATTTTGTAGTCACAATTTTAGTTGAATTTCAGTCAAATTTATAAAATACGTTTTGTTTTACTAGTCTTGGAATTTAATTGCTACACAAATAAATATCAAGAAAAATTCAAAATGGCAGCCGTTTTAAGGAGTTTTTTTTGGTAGTAAGGTTACTTAAATGAGCCATATTATTTCCTAGTTCAAAGAACTAATAACAAAAACCAAGTAAATAAATTATTATTTTTCGTATCATCGATTTAATGGCATTTCTTTACCATAAGGAGCTCACTATAATGAGTATGGGCGTGGCAATCCCTAGGAACACAGCTGGATCTACGCCTTTCTTCTTGTGTTAGATCCCTTTCTTTTATCTTTCCTATCTGGCCTGTCTTGGAAACACTTGTTCTCTTGTGACCCTGACGCTATTAGAATATTAAGATTAGATTAGATTTATTCTTAGCTCTTAAACATTCAAAGTATATAATAACCTTCGTCTGAATATAACTAAAAGTAACGAGTTAAAACATCTAACAAGTAAAATTATATTTTAAGTATTCCTGTATGGTATAAAATGGAGTATGTAACAACCAATCATGTATGTTACTTCTAAAATCAAAACTAATGATAGATGTAGGCAAGTTATTAAAACTTGTGGTAGGGGTTTCAGTGTTTTATATTGTACACATTCATCACAGTGCTCATTGAACATCTATTACATGTAGCATGTAAAATGATTTGTAATAAAACCAAAACTTCTAAAGTATTAAGATTAATTACAGTTATTATACCTATTTTTCTATATAATAGCAAACCAGTAAAGTGCTAGAGATGTATATTTTTGTTCTTATCTTTTTATTTTCGTAAAACTATGACAACCTAGAGATTTTTCGCCTTTAAACAACAAGGAGGAAAAAATAAACTACATTCCAACTATTCTTCCTTAAACATTTCATTTTAAAATCGTTACGAAGAAATAAATATATAGTCGTTTCTTATACTTAATTATTTCGTGTTTCTCAAAATCAAATTCAATTCTTTCTCAAAATATAAGAATTTTGATTATCTATTTACTGTCCAATATTATGGAATATGAGAAGGATGTTTCAGCCGATGTTATTTATGATGTCATAAATCAAAGTTATTTTATACAGCGTTAAAAATCTCAGGTTTATGACTCATATTTTATGGCATATTGTGATTCAAATGTTTCTGGTCGAAAAATAATACAGTGTTGGAAAATCATCAGTAATAAATTTACAACGTAAATAGGATTTATGGTATCTTTATTAATATTTTACTGGCGTATCAAAAGATGCTTATGCTGTAAATCCTTGGCGGAGATGTTGTATAACTTTAACATTTTGAAGTTCACCCACTGAACGTGTGTAACAAATAAAAATACTGATCGCACTAACGCTTGTTCGACTGAACAACTCAATATAATTCATTCACAATTTCTTTCATAACTCATCATTTTTAATTTTTACTTCGTATATGAATTTAGTATGTACTTTTACTTTATCACAAAAATATTAATTTACTAGTTAAAAAATAACAAGAAAGAGGTTATAATTTGATTTTTGTAGTTAATGTATCACTAATGATGAAACATGCTTGATAAATACACGTTCTTTTGAGAGAATTTGTGTTCTGTTTTTTATTCTTAGAAGAAATGAAAGAAGCTTGATTGAAAATAAGTTTATAATCCAACGATTTCAACATTTTCACTGCACTTTGTTTTTATAATTTTGTAAATTATATTAGATATTATATTTCTATCTATATCTCCACTACAAGTTGTAATTAATTGAATTTAATTGAACCGATTTAAAAACCAAATTAATTTCAGAACAGAGAAAAGCTATTTAGATGTTTTTAAGATAAACTGAGTTGCCCTGGGAATCCATTAATTTAATATCATAAAGCATTGGGTTTGAATAATTTATCCTACGTGAATGGCACACCAATACGTTTCGTATAATGCTCACCATTGCTTAGTGTTTCAATATACGATTATGTGTTTAAAATAAATATAATAACAGTTATAAATAATTGGTTTAATCAAATACAGTTTATATTGAGGAAGCGTTTATGGTCTAGTTTAAATTCTTACTTAAGTATATACATTTTTCTTCATAGATCGCGTCCATGTTACAATTCCACTTTTTGAGTGACAGCTATTAACAGACATTTTTAGTAACGATGAGTTTTGATTCGTTTTGGGGGGAGGGAGGGATTTTGGGGTGGATGAGTGAAAAAGTTGCAATATTTTAATTACATTTATTTTAATCTTTCTCTGTTTTAACTAGCACTAATCCTACTCAGCGAAGCGATTCCAATACTACAAATATGCAATCACAATATACACAATTTTGTAATTAGGTCTGAAAACTTATCTCTCTTAAGATAGAATTTGTTCACAATAACGGGGCTTTTGTAAACAATGAAAAAAGTGATTTTTGAAACTCCCTGTATATTTGCATATTCACTTCAGTTGGTAATATGTATTTTACGTTTAAATTATATTTCCCTATCGGCCATCGTGAATATCATTTATCTCATTAGTTTGCAATCTGATTTCTACCGTAAATTGATCCATATATTATTTTTAATCAAAAATGCATACACTAATTTTGAATCGAGAACCTTTTATGCAAATTTTATAAATACATTCGTTTCAGAATAAATAGGTATATTTTGCTTTTGTCGCTAATCAGCGTGTATTGTAAAATAATAATTGGAATTCACTAACTGTATAATTATTGTCTCTGAAAACTTAATTTTACTCATATATAGTATTTTTTATGAGGCCTACTATGTTTATGATAGTTAATGTTTATGATAGGCCTACAAAGATTCCACTTGTTTTTCCGCCCATTCATATGCATTTATCATTTTCTGATAAAATGCATTTGAGTTTAATCTGATTATTAGTAATTTCAAACAAGAGTCTATTTATAAATAATTATTGAGCTTGACTTATGAGATGTTTTAAAATTGAAAATTAAACTTGAACACAATTTCTCATAAATAATGCGTTTATTCACTCAAATGCGTTCCAACGACATTTCTTCGTCAGTGAATACAAATTTGTATATTAATATAAAATAATGTATATAATTATAATTTAATAATTACATAGATTACTTAGGGTGTTTGTTACACCTTACTATATAGAAAGTTAAGGTGAAAAATATGTTTAGACATCGGCCCTCCACCCGCATTCTGTATAAATGCGGGGCGTGGCACTATTAAGTTACTTATAGTTGGATTATTGTAGCCCATACATCAATGAAGATGGTAACATTATCGTTGAAACACGATTGAAACAATAAATGTATTTTCTGCTAATTGTTTATATTTATTTTAAAGTCTATTTCATAATTTTTCACATCTTATGGGAATTTTATTTAACATTATTAATGACAATGTACATTTAAATATCATGAATATTGATTGAATATCAAATTCTAGAATATTTATTTCTTGATTTAAAATTTTTTCTTGTTCACTTATATATAATTAGTAGAATATCATTTGTTAGCAAACTATTTACTTCAACGTTTATAGGATAGTTTTTAAACACTTTGGCAGATTTGTAACGTTTTTGTTATATATTTTTGTCTTAACTTATTTACAGAACCTCTATTACAGCTTATATATATATATATATATATATATATCAACACTCGGGGTCGCTGCTATAAGACCAACATTTCAAAATTAATTTTCCTCTATTAAACTCTAACATTTTTAGAAAAATGTTACTAAAATTAGCCTATTTGATCAATGAAAACTTACTTAGCCTTATTATATTAAACTTACTTAATATCGAAAATCATATTTTCTTGGGCTGTTGGAATTCAAAATTAGATTTTTTACAATAACTACGCTATTTGTTATCGTAGAGAGGTCGGATTGACATCATTACATGCAGAATTAGTTACCAGTTAAGTAATACGATATATGAACAAAAATCTTTTTTTAAATAGCATCCATTTTGACATTTTAAATTCCATTTTTCTTAATTTAAATAGGGTCTATGTGAGGACCATATTGTCCTATACACAATTTCACGTTTCTATCCTAACTTTTGTTGCCTCAATCAGACCACAATAAAGACGGGCGGACATGTCGAAAACTTTTTTTTTGGTTTCCTAAAAACAAAAACGTGAAGACAAAAAAGGAGATGAAAATATTATGCGATTACCAAACGTACCCTATACTACGTATATTGGGTAAAACGTTCACTCAAACATAACTCATCTGAAATCCCAAACATTATTTATAAATTAAATATCCTCCAACATAAATTCTATTTTAAATTATGAAAGACAGATCCTGTGATTATAACACTTTCACCGTTGTAGACATTATTATTATAACTTGTGCAATTAAAAGTTTTGACGCTGATAGTCTAATAAGCGTTGTTATCTGTGACAGAAACATTTTAGCTTTAAAAGAGGGTTTTGCCTATATTAGTCACTCAACTCCAGTTGACATGAAAGTAATCGTGCGACCTGACAAATCTCGTCTCGGGGAAATATTCTACAAAATGTTGAGAAGATTAATTTCACTGGCAGGTTATTGTCGTGATCTCTTCGCGATATAATATTATCACTGAACTGATTAAATCAAGTTTTGATGTTGATAAATTATTTGTGTTTAGAATTAATTTATATTTTATCACTTAAAGGTTTACGTTGAAAAGTTATGTTGGCTAAAGACATAATGCAAATATAAATTTATCTTTTTTATGAATATCAGCTTTTAGATTTCTAAGTAATTTTAAATTTTTTGTAAATATATATTGAATTAACTGAAATCTGTCATAAATGGAATTATTTTACTTTGAAATGAATGAAATTTAAAACAAAAGGTTTTAAACTACTTTTTTGCGTTTACTTAAAATTATTCTGACAGAGATCATAAACTACGATAGTTTGGAATATAATTTAAAATATTAGTTTAAAATTTGCATTTTACAAATTTTAAATTTAGTAATTAAGAGTATCAAATTTTCATTTAAACAGCACAGAATTACTAACAGTTCTTCAAAATCATGGATAACAGCTCAAACAAATAATTTTTTTAATTTGTGTAGAATATTTTATCAAACAACCCGTGCATAATTTTAATGTCATATTAAAAAAAAAAGTTATCATCAGATATTTCATTCGTTTTTGTTGTTTTTTAAAAACTTTTTTTTTTTACTTTCACACCTATATATCTCAAAATCGTCTATATCGGTTTTGATCAAATCTAACCTCTATTGAACAAAACAAAACTTAATTAGGACAACTTCTTCAAAAATGCCTGTTCTTCAGAAGTAAGAAACCAAAATCTGTCATTGAGCTGTATAAACGAACTAATTTATAAAACGCAAATCTGATTGCCCATTGAAATTAAAAGAAAATTATTGTTAAGAATCATTGGCAAAAATGAAAGTGAACTTTAACTGTCGTATTAAAACTCGATTTCAATCAAATAGGATTTATATTTATAACTAGTGTTTGGAACAAGAGAAGCAAGGTTATGCTCTATTTAGGTTTTTAATTTATTTTATTTTTTATTAACAAAATTTTTAAAAGAAAAAACTCGTTTTACCAACTGATC
The DNA here is from genome assembly GCA_963513935.1 of Aphrophora alni. Taxonomy (NCBI): domain Eukaryota; kingdom Metazoa; phylum Arthropoda; class Insecta; order Hemiptera; family Aphrophoridae; genus Aphrophora; species Aphrophora alni. Next base: position 86,556,799 of record OY740770.1, read on the forward strand.
TTCGTCGACGCACAAGGGGGAAGCCAGGAAAAATAAATCAAAAAGTAGCATAGATTCAATTTCTGGCTGATGGCTGTGGTTAGGTAATATTTTTGTAATGGGTAGTGAAAAAGAGAGTGCAATGTTTGTGAACAATTACATACGTTTAGTTATGATCCAAAAATCAATATTTAAGAAAATTCTGAACTGAATATGCAGTAATACATGGGATTCATTTAGATATCCATAATTCTAATTTATTCAAAACCTTATCATATTATATTAGCATCATCTCTTCCATATAAGTCATCAAATTATCTGTTCAAACTTCACTATTAGCAAAAAGTTCTTTCAGAGAACCCCTAAAATTGTGTGCTTGTCCCAAAAAAATAATTAAAAAATGTTGTTTTAAAATTTGTTCACATCGATTCAGTTCGAACCCCTTCAACCAACATAAGTAAAGGTTTTTGCAGAGGGTGGTCTCGATTAACAAAACCAATTTCTTATAAACCGTTCAAGTTCAGTTATAACAAACAATCAGTTCATTTTCTTTATACATAAAAGAAAAAACCCTCATTTTTATTATTGTTCTTATTTATATTTGAAGTTCTAAAACATAAAGAATTCTTCTGGCTTCACAAGAGTTTCAACGTAAATTATTAGTCTACTCTTAAGATAGTAATTTCCTTATAAAACAGTTCAAAACTTCTTGTTTTTAACTAAAGAAGAATAATTTCGTAAACACACCTGCAGGGTGTATCCAATGCCTTCCTTCTTGTTTGTTGAAATATATTCAAAAGAAGTCTCTCTCTCTCTCTCTCTTTCTCTCCCTCTCTCTCTCTCTCTCTTTCTCTCTCTCTCTCTCTCTCTCTCTCTCTCTCTCTCTCTCTCTCTCTCTCTCTCTCTCTCTCTCTCTCTCTCTCTCTCTCTCTCTCTCTCTCTCTCTCTCTCTCTCTCTCTCTCTCTCTCTCTCTCTCTCTTTCTCTTCCTTCCTCTCTTTCTCTCCCACCCTCTCACCTACTCCCAATCTCACTCTCACTCACTACTTCTGCCCATCCCTCGGTATTTTCTTCGTGAATATTTTTATACATCGGTTTTTCTGGTTTGATTACTTAGAATATTGTCTATAGGCCTATCACAATTTATTTTACATCAATATTATCATGTATTTGGTAGTGTAGTTTTTTATTCTGAGTTGTGGTTTTTTGTTATTCATTTAAAGTTCCGGACTATTTTGGTTTGTAAAGTGTTTCAAAATTATGGTAATAAGAGAAGATTATAATATGTTAGAAGGTTGGTATGCAATCTTGAATATTGTAGTAGTATATCACATTCAAATTACACAATTTCCACAGCAAATATTTTTTATTTGATCGAAATCCAATAAGTTTAAACATCTCCCATTGTTACCAGTTTTCTCTTTTTCCATCTGTCTCTCTTCCTACTTCAGTTAAATAAACAGATTTATAAATTTGTTTTGTTAAAAAACAGAAAACCTGAGTTCAGTTTTATATTCCATTTGTATAAATAAGCTAAAGTAGGCCTAATTAAAAGGGAAGTAAAATTCCTTTATCAATCAACATATAGTATATACAAAGACCCGACTCAGTTAAAAAAAAACTCAATTTAAGATTATCTGAAATTGAAAAATAAGGCTAGGTAACTTAACGAAGCTTTTTTTTAATATATATTATAGAACTCTCATTTTGATTTAAAAATTTTATTTTACACTCCTCTTTATTTTTTGAAAATTAACATAGATGAATTGATTTACATCATTAATTTGAACACTCCAAACAAATTTTATTGAAATTTGATTTGCTATTATTTAAAAATAGAATCTTCAAGTAACTGGGCCTGGTCTTTAGTTTTGTCTGTTTCTTTGTTTACTACCTAATTAAGTTTATCAAGAATTTTTTAAATTTTTATTATTATTCAAAAATAGTATTGTATTGTTGTTCTTTGGTAATTTAATTTACCTTTATACTTTTATCTGTTAAACTCATTTAATAAATTTATGCTTAACTTTATGTCAATTGCACACTAACAGAAATGAGCTAATATGAAAAAACCTCACAATTTTTTTCTATATAAAATTAGAAAAATAAAGTAACAATAATAAATAACAAACTAATTAATTTCAAATTTAACACTTCATTGTTACAGAAAATAAACGTCCATATTAAAGTAAAGTTAAAAAGAAGTTTATATTCATATTATATTTGTTTTGTAAGAAAGACGCAATCCAATCTGGTCAAATCCTGTCTATTGGTTGTGCTGCCATTTTCGTTTAAAATGAGAATCCAAGATTGTCCTCTTTGCAGAGGCTTAAGGGTCATCATGCCATTTTTATTAAATGACGAGGGTCTCCCTGTTGTGAAATGAATAATTCAACAACAAATGTCTTCATGGACAATTTGCTGCATTCTGTGTCTCTTCACATCGGCATAACAATTTGGGTAATATTTTCTTTGTTTTCATTTACATGTAGGATTAAATTATAATTTCTTTTTATTTTCATAAAATATCTAAGAATAACGATGTTTATAACTTTGATCATTGGATACTGCATATACACTGCCATCGAAGCATAAAATTACAAAGATTTCCATCATTTATTTAAAATTCACAAATTTGATACATTAATTAATACCACTAAGTATCGTTTATACCTTTCGTGGTTTAGAATTGAAGTTGGATTTTGTAAAAATAATTAACCTGAATTTAAACTTGTATTGGATATTTTCTTAACTTGGAATAACAAGTAAGCATAATTACTTTGAAATATTCAGTAGTAGACTAGTATAGTATTATAACTTACATTATAAGATACCCATACCATATGTTCTAAGAATCTATGTTTCCTCAGGTTTCCAAGATATGGAAGTGCCTACTTGTAGCATGAATAATGTATATTTCATTTCTAATTTGACTGTTGCCTCTTCCATTTATGTTATGGAATATGTGCTCTAATAAATTATGTATAAGCTATCTCCGCCCAAGAGCCCTCCAGTATCTCAGTTTAAAAAATAACAAATAGTGATTGTACAATTCACATCTTATATTAAACATTATAATTTTATAAATTATAATAATTGTAAATACTTGTAACACAATACAATATTTGTGTAATAATTCTTTTAATTCATTTGATTTTAAACAAACAATGTATAATTTTAACACATTAATAGAACAACATTTTAAAAAATATGCCAGAATAACATGAAATTTTATTTTTTCTGAAAAGCTAATTTAAAAAGATGAACAAATTGCAGTGGGGAATTTTTACTTTAATCCTACACCACAAGTAAATGCAAAATCGTGTTCAGCGTTCCCAAAATACTCGTTAAAAATGTGTTTCGTCCAAACTATTACAGAACCTAAAAGATAAAGATAAAAGATATTATAGCCGCCATTATAAATTGTATAGGTTGCAAATTTTTAATTGTGTAAATCTGCTCTTTTCCATTATGAAATTGCTTAAAATGTATAGATTTTACATTTAACTTATGTTAATCATGTTAAAATATACAAAATATATAACTTCAGTGTGATCAATATGGATTGTCCGAAAATTGCAAATTCAAGATGTTAATTTTTAATACAAGAAAGTAAAAATCAAAAATCAGGTTTCATAGTTCTAAACTTAAAATAAGGGTGGAAGAGATAAGTTAAAATGCATGAAAAACACTCCAGTTGTGGGAACAACTGCAGTTATGTACAACATGGCAACATCCATTGTTGATTTTCATGACCTTGTTTCTCGAATGGCCTGAATTGAAAAATATCACTTTGAATTTTAAATGCATAATGCAACTCATGCAGGATCGTATGGTGGATTACAAGCCAAACATTAAATTTTTTTTCTGCGAAATTATTTTAAATGACCTTTAATATGTTCGCTTAACCTGCTATAGGCTACTGTATAACTGTATGTTATGAATTGTATAAACAATTCATAGAAAAATGAAATTAATACATAGAAAATAAAATTACTAAATTCGCGAATTAAATAAGAAATCTTTGAATTTGTATTTCTTATACTATGATCAAGTCTTTATTTCATGAAAAATAAAATCTCTAGGAATGGCTAGGGGGATATGTAACTTCCCTATAAAATTGTTTATATCTTAAAATATTTTTGTTATGTTCTATGCTTCAAAAGAGATTATCAAACATAAGGTAACACAAGATTTATATAATGGGATATATTATTAGTAATGTAATTAATTTTTGTTGAGTTTCCTAACAAAATCACACTTATAAAGTAGGACAGTTTGAGAAACTTTTAATCAGTTTTGAAGAATTTAGCATAATATAAATCAACGAAAACTTTGCAAACCCTTTTGTAGCCACACCCTTGTACTTTCTGATGTGTTACACTCTATAAGATGCAATAATCCCAACTTAGTTTATCCGTGTTTCCTTTGTATAGACACGGACACACAGTGGTTTAAAACTGAAAGGTGTAGTGTAAATCATATGAGAAGATTATTTCAAAATTAAAAAACCGTATTTTAAATAATCTAATAAAGTTATAATACTGCAACAGAATACGTGCGGAAACCTACAACCATGGTCTTTGTAATACACCCATTTTAGTTTCTAGTTCGAACCGATTGATTGGTGTGAATCAATTGTTTGTATATATACTAAACTGTATGTAAATTGTAAATGTGCAAGTTCAGAGAGAGAGAGAGAGAGAGAGAGAGAGAGAGAGAGAGAGAGAGAGAGAGAGAGAGAGAGAGAGATCAAAATATTTTCCTTGAAAGTTATTTTTTTCATGACCACCAGCTTTCATCTCCAAAAATAAATTTACTTTTACTTTATTACATTTACAATGTAGACGAAGTTATTTAATGGATGAAAACCTGATATTAAATTTTTAGTAGATATATCAGTTCTGAGGTCCCTTGAGAACAAAAGGAAATTTCGGAATGATAAGTATTTGTTGTATATCGACTGATATTTGTTATTTGTGCAGTTCTCTGTATCTCAGATGACTAGATCAATTTCTTTTAAATTTAATATGTGGATATATTTTAAGAATTTAAAAATTTTGTTAAGAACTTTAAAATTTTGACAACAAATTTCATAAGACCACAACCCACACTTATGGTTTTCTCCGAATCAGCTCTAAAAATTTCATCATCGTTTGCTAAAATGTAGCCTCTAAGTCTAAGTATTCAAAGAATGTGTATTTGTCACCCACTATCTAATAGTGCCAATTTGGAAGTTTTCAATAAAAGTACAAAAAAAATCAACCATAGAACTGTGTGGTTCTAACCATGGGAATACCTAACTTCTCACAATAAGCTCTGCCGATTTTATTCATATGATGGTATAGTGTTAAGAATAGCGTCTCAAACTAGTGTGACAAATTGCAAGAAATGTAAAATTATACTTCAGGAATAAAAAATGAATCGTAACTCTCTTTTAATATGATCAACTTTGCACTTATAATTCACGCTGAGAAGATAAGTTTATAGTACAAATGAAGCAAGTTTAATACTATATTTTAATATTTACATATCTTTAAACTTTTTATATCATTACTTAACTTATGAAATAAATACATGGGCAAAACGTGTAATGACAAAAACAAAAACAAATTTAAAGTTTTTTTTTTTTCACGTCTACCTACATAAGAAACATTTCAGGGAAGACTGTAATGAATAATTTGGTTATTTGGATGGTTGTGTGAAAAAGTTAGTACGATGTTTTTGCACTGTTTATTAGTTTAAAGTCTCTTTAAGATAGCAAACTAACCTAAAATTATATTGTGTATAATTTGTAATTTAAAACCAGTAATTAAACTGTAATTTTGTGCTAAACATTTTAATACCTTTATGTAGGTGATTGTACTTGCTGTCAGAATATAATTATGTTCTTGTGTGAATTGATGAGGCGAACTGTCATAATATTTGTTAAATGAAGCAATTAAATCTCTGTCAACCTTCTATCACAATATTCTGAATAATGTAGTTATTGTATAACTGTGAGAAGAGATAAATGATATCATAGCTCCATCCACAAAACTTTATAATTAGATTAATAAATTATCTGAAATAACAATAACGGTATTTTTGCCCAGGGGAATTAATTAAATTTGTTTCACTTGTTTTAAACTTTAGATGTTTCATTTTGTTAGTCAAACAATGTAAAATGAAATAATTTAAAACTTTTTTGTATATTCATACAATTATGTAATATAAGTAGTCGGATTCCTTGTTAAAATGACTTGTGCATTGCAACATTTGTTCGTGTAAATTATTTAATTTCTATTGTTGTGAGATAACTTGTTTAAAATTTCAAACAAGCTATATCCCACATCACTACTATTTTATTCTACTGGAAAAGATAAGTATCGGTTTTCATTGAGTTGCCTTAAATTAAATTTTGTGGATTTATCTTCTTCACTTTGTTTTATTTTAGTTTTTTTTTTTTTTTTTTTTAACCACTGCAGATACAACGAAGAAAATATGTGTCAGTTTTTGAAAATTAAACAGTTATAGATACCACCATCCAATATACAATGTCCCCACCACTAAAGTTTTAAACGTGTCCGGTTTATAATCTATTTTAAACTATATTTTTATATATAATACACTTTGAGACTTTAAAACGTTATTTTCACTTTCCTCTCTTACCAAAGAATGTCTCACGAAACATGCACAAAACATTTGCTGATAAAATTTATATTAACCTTGTAAAAATTGAGGACATGACGTATTTAGTAAATATTTTAAATTTCAATACATTCAGATAATGCTGTATCATTCCTTAGTTACACACTTATTGTTTTTTTCTTTCTTTTTTTTCACAAATGTAAGTAAACATTCCAACTATACCGTGGTAAGACATTGACCATATTTGTCACCCATATTTTTGCTATCCAGTGTGACATTTTATGATAACTGATAAAGAGTCGAAATGTGTCATGTGAAAACAAAAACAACAATAAATTTAATGTGGAACTAAGAATTGATTGACAGTGGCACCTGAAAGTAATTAATGTCACAGTCCAATAAATTAGCACTATACATTATACATAACACAACCATGGACATATTTAAGATAACAAAAATACGGGGGGGGGGACACTCATGGTTAATGATTTGTCGCTGTGTAATTAATTCGAACGTCCACTAATATTCGACTCATAAAAGAGTCGAAACGCGTCATGTGAAAAAAAATAAAAGATATAATAAGTGTGAAATTTAATTAATTAATAATTAGTAAACAATCCAGTAAGGATATAATCATAAATATTATAATACAACTGCCAACTAAATAGTGCAATGTTTTCTCATTCTTTGTACAGGTGTATAAATGTGCCTCTCTACGCTCATAAAAGCAGTTTTACTTTGTTTTGAATCACATTATAGCCTTGTTTATATGATCCAATAAAGAAAAATGTAAACTTATTGGCAGATTTTAGTTACATGTTTTAACATTTACTCTGTTCAAACAGGGCAACATAATATAATAGTTCATATTTAGTCTTCATTTCCTTCACTTGATCAGCTTTACCCAGGTGTTGGTGTTTATAAAGAGCTTACATTCATTTTATTGTTTTTGCATGATGGCATCCTTGGTTGAAATAATTTGTGTCTGTAAAATGTCCAGAAAAAATACACTTTAAAAGTAGTGTTATATCTCATTTCTTTAAAAGTTTGAAAATTATTTTTTTTACATTTTTGTCAATGGTAAATCCTGAGATTTGAATTATTTACTAAAGGAAATATCATTTTCTAGCCTAATGCATTCAGAATTAAATTTCTATGTAAATAATTACATCTTTAAAGGGGTTTCAGTGAATGTATATACGAAATCTCTTTTTATATTTACTCTTGGTAAAATAAAAAATATGTATATTTTTATCTGAGTTCCTGATTGAAAATTAAAAAATCAATTTATTTGTTGCTGGAGTTCTGAGAGAATGCATGCAGAAAGAATCTCCTTACTAGTTTAATGTATTCTCCAAATAATCATATTATCATAAAATCACAATCTCAAATTAAAAAATTTTACCTTTTTTAAATTTTTTCCTAATACATTTCAATTTTAAAAGGGTAAAGCTTTTAGACAATCTTTACAAAAGCTGTAAATATAAAGCTGCCTCATGAGAAACCAACAAAATTCCACCAACATTTTTAAAAGTTATTATGCTATTAAAATATTTAAACACAAACAAAACCTTGTATATAAATCTCATCACTCCCTGAAGTGATGCATTGTGAGAACATTCCAAGACCTTGTCCATAGAAATATAACATAACTCACCATCATTTAATTACAATACAATATTTCTTAACCTAAATCCCCACTTATATCAAAACAAAGCTCTTTTGACTATAATTTATTTATAACAACAAAACCATATATCTAAATAATTAGTTGAAAAACATAAAGGTTGATCTGTAGATGAGTAACATGCAAACAATATTTCTTCTTTTGTAGTCTAACACTTTTAGAAAAGAAAGTCTAGATATATTTTCCCCTTTATGTGGCACTTCTTACATAAATAATTAAACGATTAAAAATATTATTCCTGGTGTACTGAAAAAAAAAAATCTTCTTTACAAAATCATCGTTAAAAAAAATAAAACATTATAAAATATATTTTAAATTTTTTCTGTGTGGTGGCACAATTACTTAATTTATTTAAGTAAATATAATTTTCATAGCTTAAAGGTTTCAGAATGTAAATTGTTGTAATATGTTTTGTCTTGTTGTAGAAATTCTGTTTTAAATATTTAACTGAAAAATTAGAAAAATTTTCTATTCTACGTCGAGTACATACATACTCAATCTCCATATCATAATTTAAGGCATTCAGTAACTAAACTACCCATATTTTTGTATTCAGAATGCACATAAAATCTCATCATCTTAGCTCAATGCCTTCAGATAATAATTTGTTGTATAATATTGTTTTTGTGTTTTGTTTTCCTATATGGTGGCACCCTTGATTAGAAAAATTACCTAAAACATATTAGTTAGGTGTAATGAGATAATGTTTTAGGTTGTTTAGGTTGTTTAGTACCTATTTATGTTTTTTTTATGTTTTTTTTTCTATCTGGAAGCACTCATGGGTGAAAGCTACATGTAAAATTCTGTCAGAAAATCAGCAGTTAATTTTTACAGAATAACTATCCACAATAAGAACATTTTCTAATAACAAAATTTAAAAAAAATAATGTTAAACCAGTTAATTGTTGTTGAATTTTCATCAAAAATAATTCTAAAAACATTTCCATTAATATATCTGACGTGGTATAAATAACAGCAACTAAATGTGAGACTAACAAATATCCAACATTTGACTTTTTATCATAACTAATTTAAAAAATCATATTTCTTTAAAAACAACAAAATATGGTTCCCTTTTGTTATTTATGTTATTTAAGACATCATTTCTAGTATAATAAAATTTACATGATATATTCTGTTAGAAAAGCATGTTTTAAACATTTCGTATTGATGTATTTTTTTATATTTTATAATACATAAGAGACTATAATAAAGTAATAATATTACAGTGTTCTTTATAATATTGAAAATAACTTCATCTTTGTTGAAAATGAAAAACATAAAAAAAAGGTCAAAATGTGTAAAATAAAATTTTGTCAGAGAACAACATTTAAAGGGTGTTGTTAATATTAAACAATAAAGGTACCCCCTCCATCATGATAGAATAAATCTATATTTTATTGAAACATTATCACAAAGTATGTTGTTTAACTTTTAAAAATTAATTATATTTTTTTTAATGTTTTTTTTAAGTAATAATATTTGTGAGACATCTTTTATATACGCACATCTGTTTTCAGTCTTCAGGAAAAAAATCAAATTATGTTTAAAACCAAAATTAATAATTAAATTTAAAAACAATTTAATAATTAAATTCATTTCCCACAAAATCAGATGTCTTATAATAACAAATGATATATCACTGACTACTTATAAAGGATTCCATTAGTAATAGTTACGTTTCACATTGTTTGATTAATAGAATGAAACATCTAAATTTTTTTTAAAAAGTTAAACAAATTTAATTAATTTTCCCAAAGCAAACACACCATTATTGTAATTGTAGTAATAATTTATTAATATAATTATATAGTTTTAAGGATACAACCATATCATTTCTACAACACCATAGTTGTAGAACAATCTAATTGTTCAGCACATTCTGATGGAAAGTCGACATGTATTTAATTACTTTATTTTACAAATATTATAACATATATTCTTACAAGAAAAAAATTATAGTCTTTCATAACCAAAATACAATCAACTTAACTAAATACATAATATTTTATTATATTCCAAAATAAATGGTTTTGTTTAAATGGCCATTTTTTGGATGTTAGAATAATTAACCAACATTTCAAAATAAAGTCTATAATTATTCTTAAGTAACCAATTAAATTATGAACATTCATTTTTCCGTCAAAACTTGTAGAAACCACGATTGTAGATCATCAGTAGGTTTTGTTTTGAATATTGCTATAATCCCTTGTTATACAGGGTTATCATAAAGTAACGGTGGGGTTTTGATCATTATTTAAATGAAAACAGAATTACTTACAGTTGATGTTGTTTATTTATCCAAATCATCGTCTGAAACTGTTTTTTCCCATAACTAATAAATTTCGATATGTGTGCCATTAGTCCCTCGCAAATGTCAAATCGATAATCACGTTCTGCCCAAATGTTAGTGTCCAAATGTTAGTGCCCAAATGTTAGTGCCCAAATGTTAGTGCCCAAATGTTCAGTCCAAATGTTAACATGTCTTTGTTAATGGTTGTCATTGCTTCATTAATCCTGTTCCTTAAGTGATTTAGGTCACGGATTTTTTCTTGTTAAACAATGCTTTTGATGTACCCCCACAAGAAGAAATCGCAAGGTGCCAGGTATATGAGGTCAGCGTGTAGGTCCTTGCCGGCCTATCCATCGATGTCCAAACTTTTCATTCAAAGTGTCTGTGACAAATGCTCTAAAGTGCGGGGTGCGCCATATTTTTGGAATACCTAACTCTAGGCTTCGTCAAGGTATTGACTCCTTAGGACAGATTGCAGATTGTCTAATAAGTTCAACTTCTTCGTCTGATATACTTCGGTGCCAGAGATGATTTCTTTTTTTGAACTGATCCAGTTTATACGAATTTTTTGAACCAACGTTGTATGTTATTTTGATGTGGTTTATCTGTTTTTGTATTTACGTCGAAATGCCAATTGCACTGAAATTACAGACTTGAATTCTGCCAGCAACAAAACACACTTTGCTTTTTCTTTATTAGAGAACATAATTTACTCACTCCACACAGAACACTCCAGAAAACACTAAACACACCACCACAACAATGCAAGAACTAATTTTGATGTTTCAACAGCTGTTAAACAAACTTTTTTGTTATGTGCTATCAGCAATACCAATACAACACCACAAAATTTCTCTACTGTCTTCGTATAAATTAATGGAACCCCACCATTCTTTTATGGTAACCCTGTATTTTCAATAATCTATACAAAATTAGCTAGCAAGATCTTTTAGCTTTATATCCCCAATTGTAATCAAGGACCCAACTCCTTTAATTACTTCATAGTAATTATTATTAACCAAGAAACCAAACATAGCATTTAACTCATTTATTGCTTTAAGAAAAGATGTAATGCTAATATAGGCTAATATATTTTTCAGAAACAAGAACCTGCACATCGACAGAATTTAAGTGTGGAAATGGACGCTGCATACCTCAGCATTGGCAGTGTGACAATGAAAAGGATTGTCCGGATGGGAGTGATGAAGATGCACATACATGTCGTAAGTTAGAACTTCTTCAAATGAATAAAATAGTAAATAATACTTACTGTAATGTATTTTATGGTGAAAATATGTACAACAAATTTATAATTTCACATTTATTAATATTTTCAAAAACAAACAAATAATAAAAAAACATAAAACAAATTTGAAATGATAAACTTCTTTAAAATTTTTAAATATTGATCGAAACTTTTCTTATAAAATTTACAAATAATACTATATGTAGGGTTCTTAATTCTACTGTTTTAAATCATTTGAAATGTAACTAAAATAATATTTTCCTTTCAAAAACATTCAAAAGCAGAGTAACTACTTTGATGTCCTGATTTGAACACATCATCAGTTAATGGTAATGATCTGTACAACTGTTGATTTTATTTTTAGTTATAGACTTCATATTAACCTAGAAGCATCTTTGATGTATGTCCTTTTATCAGTTCATCTTGAACATATTTGTCAAAAACTTACTACTTATGTTCAAAATATTTTTACTATTTTTGTTGGCACTAATGTTAAAACGTGCTGACCATTAGCTTAGGTTAGGTTTTGTTCAACAAAGTTAACAAAAAAATTCACAAAAGAAAATAATCAAATTTAATTATTTTCTTGAAGTCAGTTGTTTAATATAATTTAATAATATATATTTTTATATTTTTGTTTTAAAACTTTATTCTTTTAAAAACCAGCTCTTCGCTTAATGGTTAAGACAGCCAAGTATTTTTGTTTACCATTTTAAATTGATTTCCTAAAAAAATTGTAAAGAAGCAATAATATAATCTTAAGTGTTATTTTTTCAATACATTTGCCTTATATCTACAGTTCTATAAACTCAATTCAATTGTTTTGCTCATAATCGCCTCGAGGCTAAGTTATCCCTTGTAGATTGCCACTACCAATTAGTGTTTTCAATTAGGATGTGATTGGACTTGAGGTAATTTGCGAACATGATGAGAAATTAATATTCGCTTTAGACCTCCAGCTAAAGTCTCTGGAAATCACTAGTGGATACTGTATAAGAGCAGTTACGTTTAACTCTCAAATAATATGCATCATGGTAGTAGTATCAAAATATAAAAATTTGTTTCTTACTTAAAATAATAATAATTAATACTGATTTTTGTTTTCCTATTTATAACTGATAAAAAACCTTGCTTATAAAAAAGAGCTATTTTCCTAGACAAAAATACATCTCACTCTCAGGTATTGTTTTCTTGTTAGAAGTCATAGATGTGCTGGACACAGATTTTTAGTGCTGTAAAAAAAATTATAATTTATTATTTTAAGAGACGACTTTTTATGAAATTAAATTTCTTGTTTTGGGGGTAGCTGAACAAAAATATATAATAATTTTGATATGATGAACTATGACTAGATATAATGATCTAAAGAAAATTTAAGCGTTGATATAAAGGTATGTATGGAGTGCACTTCTTGCCTTAGTTTTATCTAATGAATAAGGAAGTATTTTATTTATTTTATTGACATCTGTATTATAATGTCTGGTTAAAACATTGAAACATCTTAGATATAGTTAATAAGATCTAAGATGTTATAGAATTTACTGGCTGTAAATCTGACCAACATCAATGTGACCAAAGAACTTGTATCATGAAGAGTTGGGTTTGTGATGGTCAGCCCGATTGTCCGGATGAATCCGATGAAAAAAAATGTATTCGTAAGTAATTATATATCTAGTTGACGAAAGTTTGTCATTTGGCTTCTCATGTACATTCCCCATTTTCTGAATCCTGATTGAGTTAGTCAATCTTACGATTCTTTCAATTAATTGAAACATTGAAAAATTGAAATTGAAATGTTTAAAAATTATTTCAAAACAAAACTAAAAGGTTATAATTTAGTAGTAATTTAGACTAATAACTAATTACACTGCCGTTAGTTAATATTATGTATTGATTTAGTACATGTTAATCTTGGGTAATCTAATTTTAACTAATCAAACCATGTATGTTAATATAATATGAGTAAATTCAATCACACTAAATCTATAACATGATCCTGATATTAAACACATTAACCTCATTACTCTAACAAATTACATCAACTCATCAACATATCTTGTAGTCCAAATGGTAAAATATTTCATTTTCATGTGTATTAACGAACATACTATTCCATTTCAAAAATTGTTCTAAAAATAAAGTGCAATATAAATTAATTAATATTTCCTAATCTGAGGTAGTTGACCATAAACTCATTACGAGAAAGACATATTTTGAAAATAGTTTATTGACTGAAAAAGCCTATCAGTTGGTGTGTATAATCTGTAAATTGAATAAGTAGTGACTCGGAAATATCAAAACAAATATTCCACCAATATTCCCACTTCCTTGTTTATTATTTTTCATAAAATTGAAACCATCATTTTAGTTAAATGTTTCCCATTGGTTATTAATAACTACATTTTTTTTTAAATGGGGAGTCAATTATAAATGTTATGTTGTTAGAAATAGTGTAGAAGCAATATTTGTTTGCATGATAATAACTCAGTACACACCTACTGATATATGTTATGTTTTGTACACCTACCTATTGATATTTATGTTAATATCAACTAATTTATCTTTTATTCATTACAAAATATTGTTATAAAAACCCCACAAAAAACTCTATTTTGATGAAATACGATATTCACTGACAGCATATTTTAGACACGAGCACATCAAGTTTAGGACCTTTTTTTAAAAATATAATATGTTTTTAAATACAATGTTCAGTTCATTTTCTCTTTTTGATTTACAACTACCAAACTGACATTTTTTATAACAAATATTTTTGGTACTTTTTTTTTTTGGTTTTAGATATGGAGTTGATGAGGAAGTTTGTGCCATGCACCATTTATTATCTCCTTATTATCTTTTTTAATGAGTTATGACAGTTATATACAAAATTAATTCTTTGACTGCAGTCAAGAGTTAGACAGTCTCAACATTAATAATCAACTGTTGATAGACTATTATATTATTAATGATATATTAATAATCATATTATTATACAAGTTTTTTTTCGTTGTAAATTTCACTAACCAGTAAAGAAATAATGTACACCATTTAAATTCACATTTTTGGCTTACAAAAAAAAAAATGCATGTAAACTGATGTTAATTAATGTGACTAATAATCTTGGATAGTAAGCCCTGCATAATAAAAGATTATTCATTGTTTTTAAAACATTCTCATTTTTAAACTTATTTACATATTTTCATAAAATAAGGCTAGTATAAACAATACCCTGGTAGTCGTGTCTACTTCTTCATGAGATGCCAAATGATAAACATAACTATCCTAGCAGTTACTATAAACATATGGTTGTCTTGTTTTAGAACAAAGGGTATGCGGCCCTGAAGAGTTTACATGTCGGGGGATGGTGGGTGAATGTGTCCCACTCACATGGATGTGTGATGATAACCCAGACTGTTCTGATGGATCTGATGAGAAGGCTTGCAGTAAGATTATAGCAAACTAACAAATTAACAAAACTAATAGTGAATTTGATTTCATTATTTCTGTCATAACACACTTCTCATAAATTTTTCACCTTTCTTTGAAATAAAGATACTATTAAATACTTTTACCTGTCTTATATTTTATATAACTAAATTAACCCAACTATATTATATTGGTAATTTTTATACTGTCGTCCAGAATAAAAGCAGTTTAGGACAAAATGTTAAAAATTTAGAAGTAGAAAAGTCATGTTAAAAAAAAAATGGAATTCTCAGACACATTTCAAAACCTCTTGCTTAATTGAAAATGAGAAACAGTAGTCGACCAGAAATTGAAATTTTGTTTATTACAATATTCAATAATAAAAAAAAATCAAACTTTCAGGACTTTATTCCTCTCCATTTCAAAGTAATTTTATAAACAGACTATTTCAAAAGTCTAATATTTAATCTTTAACTTATTGTTTATGATTTTTAAACTTCTGGGAGACTCTGTATATGGAACAAACGGTCTAATAACACTTAACCACATATTCCTTTACTTTATAACTGAAGGTTTTGTAATTTAGTATGGTTTCAACCTCAATTTTATTTTATTTTTTTTTAATTTACACAGTTGTATGACAAACATTCTGCTGAATGTGTAAAGGCTGATAAATAAGGACTCTCAAAGTGAAGTTAAAAAAAATTAATAAATTGACTGAAAAGCAAACCTCCGAAGTTTTATAGATTCGACCTCACGTAGTTCTCATTAGTATGGTCAGCATAATGTAAGGTTATTGAGCAACAAAAAAACTAATTTTGAAAATGTTACTAAAATGATAAAAAGTAATAGCCTATTTTATTGTAAGAGCAATGATTTAGTGGAACTATTAAATAATATTATGCTTATAACAATCAGGGTTATGAAAGAAATATATCCAAAATAACAGTATTATATCTGGGAAAGTATTTATTTTACACATTTACAATTTTCACGATTTTTTGAAGGAAAACTGTTAAAATTATTTTTCTCACTAAAATGTTTTATATAAATTCAATATGGGCATCTGTGGTGGCAGGATAAACCATCCAAACAATAGTTGGCTTCATTCCTTATTGCTTCCAGCATGTTATGTGTTCCTGCTTTAGGCACAACATCTCCTAACCAGACTTTCAGGTCCTGAACATCATTGAAAATGTGTTAAAGCTGATAAAAAGTCTTCTTACTATAACTCCATAAAATATAAAATAAACAACAAAGTCTTGGTGTAATTTGGACATCTCTTCTAATCCAACTCTAGGATGTCATCCAACATTTTGGTTTTTATTCAAATGATCTTTAATGATGTTGTGCTTCGTGTTGGAAGGTAGTTTGATGTGATAATTGTGTTAACATACAGATCTAACATATTCTAATTTGAAGTCTGATTCAAAGTTTTTACTGAAAAAAATAAGTTCAATCACTTTATGAAAACATCAAGCCAGTCTAAATACTACTCTTCTCCATTTCTTTTGTGACTTACGTATTTGTTTTGCACCAAATCCTGCAATTGTGTCTGTTCACAACTCCATTGATGTGGAATGTTGATTCACCTGAGACACTTACGATGGAAATCTAGTGAATTTCCAACTTTGTCCAGTATGTGTACAACAAAATTTTACATGTAGCTTGAATATTCAGTTGCAATGCTTGGAGCATTTGGGTTTTAATACCAAATCATGCAATGTAGAACATGAAAGTGTAATCTAGATTTTTATAATTCATTTGTTATAATATTGTGGAATGCTGTCTATTGCACTCAACATCTCTTCAAAAGTTAATGACTTTCCAGGAAATTATTTCACTGTCAACAGACTTCCTGTTGACCTCAGTTTTTTGTCCTAGAATTAAGTCTTTTTTTCCAAGTTCGAAGCTTTCATTACTATATTTTACAACAATGTTGAAAAGCTGTTATTACTCAGTGAGTCATAACACGCATGCAACTTTTTCTTGAGAGGACAACATAGGTATGTCATTTGACTAAACAACAAACTCATTACCAAGGTGATTACCTGATATATGAAGGGGAAATTTTTGAAACACTTTCAAAGTTTTTCTTAATATTTGTGCAAACTATGTTTGTAATATTTTTGAACTAAAATATTTTAAATTTCGCTAACTTCATCCATAGGTCTAGTTCTTCTATTTCTTTTAAAAAGTTCAAACTATTAAAAATATTGCAGATTACAAAATAAAACATAGTAATTATGATTCATAAACATCTGTTCACAACCTTTAGTTATGTTTAAAAACTTTATTACAATAATCGACACAAAGAAATGAAATCAAATTTATAAGCTTCTTGCATGAACTAAATTTATTTACCATGTATAATTATAATCTTGATATTAAAGTTTATGTGGGTTATTTGTTGTTAGAATGTTAAGTAAATGGTCAGACTCATTACATGGATGTCTAAAGGTGTAAGAGGGCTTTATAATGTATCACTGTAATCATATAAAATTATTTACTAATACTGTACTACATGGTTCTAATCATAAAACATGTATTTAAATGGAATGAGTAATTAAAAATTTATTTAAAATGGAAATTTTAGAAAATAAATAAAATGCAAATCTTTTTTCCCAATTTACAGAATTGATTTGAAGGGATAGTAGCCTTTAAAATAACTGATAAAATAAATAAAGAGAGTTATATTTTTGAAATATACATAGCGCAAAGTCCATTAATACTTTTTGTTGTTTATATTTCTGAATACATAATTACACATTTGCATATTTATGTGCTATCATTACATTCTAAACAACATTTTGTTTACTAACTGCCTACACTGTAATTAAATCACTAAATTCATAATGTATTGTTTTAAAAAATATATATTATATTTGTCAGGGTTCTAAAATGTTAGGTATCATTTCTGAAATCTAACATTTGGAGTATGGGCTTAAAATAAACTGTAATAATATTGTCTGTAAATACTTTCTTGGTGTTAAAGGGAGAGGTGTTGTATCTTACATAAGTCTCTTTCAGCTAATTTTCTGATTGAAAATAAAACATTAAGATCTCCTCCATATCAGAAAATAAGGCAACTACCCATATGTATTTAATTCTGACGATTTTGAATTTCAAAAGCATATTTATTCTAAAGTGGTAAAAATATGACAATTTGTGTACTCTTCTGACTTTTTGAATTTTTTTTTATTTCCACAAATTTTTTAAGTTTTATGTTTTAAAGATTGCAATACAATTTCTTAACAAATTAATTTTAGTTAAAACTTCAAAATAGGCTAGTGGTTATTCAAAATCTTAAAAAATTATATCTTGGTTACCTTTAATATTTGTTAAATCTTTATTTCTCCATCTGAGAGAATGATAAAAACAAATGGTACTTTTAAGTAATTTTAAAGGATTTTAAATTATAAGGAAATTAAATAAACAGTAAATGGAGTACATAATATGTTTAATATTTATTTTCCATAGGATATGTATGTTTCCAATTTAACTTTTAACGAAATGTATTACTGTAATTCTTTCCAAATGTTACAGAAAATATTGTTATTGAGTCCTACTTAGATATATTTGTTTATTGTTTAAAACCAATATCTAAATTGATAACAGTAAAAACTCTTTACGAGTTTTTAATTAAACATAGAAGATTTTTTTTTTTTTAATATTGAATAATAACAATGTTTATTTTTTATTAACATAGAAAATTTGGTAGAATGATCTACAACTTTCTTCGGAAATTTTCATTTCATAAATCTTTTGTACTTGTTTTAAACAGTTTTATTTATAGTCAAAAAGGGAAAAACAACAATTGAGGTTAAAACTAAATTAATAATACTAATCAATTTATTTTATTGGAACCTGGTTATTCATATATATATATATATATATATATATATATATATATATATATATATATATATATATATATATATATATATATATTTTTTTTTTTTAATTGAACGTATAATCTGGTGCATGATTACTTGTCTTATTTTCATGAAATAATATTTGGGTTTTTTATTATAAACTGAATTTTATACAATATTTTATTACAACATATGAACTAATCAGATTACTGTAAATTTAACGGTAGTATTTAATTCAATATAATATGGTTTGAAGAAAAGTTTGATTATACTTACTATATCCTACCTACCTTTATATTTATGTTAATGTTTTCTAATTTACCTTTTGTCCATTACTACCAATAATATATATATAATAAAAATGAATCAAACGTCACTGGTATAAATGTTTGAAATCCATTATTACAGACCAAGTTAGGTTACAGAAAAGTTCTGACCCAGGATTTGTACTCAAAGCTTTTAATAATGGTATCTTACCATTTAACCCTCCTGCTTGGTGGGTTATCATAGTCACCCAGTGTCATTTGTTTTGTTCCTGCCAAGTATGTTGGTAGAAGGGAGTGGTGTGGGACTCAGTACCTTTCCACAGTCTTCAGCTGTCTAGCCAGTGTGCTTCTGCACATCGAGTAACAGCAATATGTGTGAACCTAAATGTGCATGATTATGTAATGCCACTTTTATTTTTGATTTATTGCTTGTAGAGAGTTCTGATGAAGACAATGACAGTGACTATGGTGAAGAAGATTATTTAAAATTTCAGGACTATCCTTCAGACACAGAAGATGCAGAACCACAATATAGGCCAGTGATGTTGAAAATGTGCCAGAAGTGGAATCTAGTAATGGAGATGACACCCCACTTGCACATTTATACGATGTGCAAGAGGCCGGTTTAAAAATATAATTAGAAGGAAAAAAATATTCCTCTGAGCCTAGAAATGTACTTACAAGAGACAAAAACATTGTTTTGCAGCTTCCAAGTCCTGTGCAGCAGGGCAGAGAGGCACATAATGAACTTGACTGCTTTTTACGTTTTATGGTTAATAATGTTATTGGAACCAACATTTATATAGACCACATAAGAGAACGTTTTATCCTCAGGGACCGGGATGCCTAACACACTAATGAAGCTGAAATTTGTGCCTTCATAGAAATTGTACTATTTACTGGCTATTTATACAGTAATAGGAAAAATACGAAGCAGGTGTGGGACAACTCTAAGGGTACTGGAGTAAAAATTTGTTATCTTACTTTGAGTGAGAACAAATTCCATTTTCTCATGAGATCTCTTTTCTTTGACAACATTAAAAACTGTCAACAACAAAGGAAAATTGATCCCCTTGCGTCTATTAGAGAAATCCTAGAACTCGTCTTGCAAAACTTTCAGCGATTTTTTACTCCGGTTGGTTAGTTGCATTTCGTGGCAAAAGTCCGTTTAAAATGTACATGACTAAGAAACCAGCAAGATATTGAGTAAAGATATATCCCTTAGAGCAGTGATCTTCAACCCGCGGCCCGCCGCGTCTATTTCAGCGGCCCGCCAAACGATTTAGTTTCAATAGTCGAATTTAGTTGATGGTATTTCGATAACCACAACAGTGTTATGTTAATGTGCCGATGATAAAAAGAACAAAGAGTTCAGAAGATTTCATCATTTTGTTGAATTTTAAATGTTATTATAATTCATAGGCAGTAGTAGGGAATTTTTGTAAGCGGCGAAGCAAGTGTGGCAGCCCTGTGACTCAAGGTCAGTCAACTACGCCACGCACTAATCAGTATCACCTGATCTCTCCTAGCGAGTGAACGTTTGTTTATGTTTTGTGAATCATGACTACGGGTAGTAAAAAACAGAAAATTCCCGATGAGTACCGAGTGTTCCAAGAAAAGTGGACTAACCTGTACTGTTTCGTAAATATAAAAAATAAAGCAGTTTGTTTAATTTGTAATGAATCTGTCTCCGTTATGAAAGAGTACAATTTAAAGCGGCATTATGAAACCAAGCACGCCTCCAAGATGGACTCAATCCAAGGACAATTTCGAATAGACAAAGTACGTGATTTAA
Source organism: Aphrophora alni (assembly GCA_963513935.1). NCBI lineage: Eukaryota > Metazoa > Arthropoda > Insecta > Hemiptera > Aphrophoridae > Aphrophora > Aphrophora alni. Next base: position 86,577,995 of record OY740770.1, read on the forward strand.
ATAAAAAATTAGAAAATCAACAATCCTCGTTTACTTGGCAAAACGCTGAAAATGAATTTAGTGTTAAAGTTAGCTACATCATTTCTGAACAAATTGCTAAGAAATCAAAGCCATTTACGGATGGTGAATTTATAAAGCAGTGCATGGAATCGGCAGCTGAAATTCTATGCCCGAATCAAAAACATTTGTTTTCAAAGGTTAGCTTATCTGGAGTTACTGTGGCCAGAAGAATCGAAGAATTAGCTCAGAATATTGAAAACACACTAAAAGACCGTGCTTCAAAGTTTGCTTTTTATTCAGTGGCACTTGATGAGAGCACTGATATTACAGACACAGCTCAGTTAGCTATTTTTATCAGAGGAATCGACCAACACTTTTCCATTACCGAAGAAATGGCCGCTTTATTTCCAATGAAAGGCACAACTAAAGGAAGTGATATTTACAAGTCTTTGACTTCAACTTTAAATCGACTTGGACTAATGCTAAACAATCTGTCCGGTGTTGTTACTGACGGTGCTCCAGCAATGACAGGAAAACATGAAGGTGCTGTGGCTCTGATCAGAAAAGATGCGTGCGAAAATAGACAATTCATGCAATACCATTGCATTATCCACCAAGAAAGTTTGTGTGCAAAAAGTGTCGGTTTCAAGGATGTGATCAAAGATGTGACTAAAATCGTGAATTTCATCAGATCACAAGGATTGAACCATAGGGAATTCCAGACTTTCCTTAGTCAGATGGATGCAGAGTATGGTGATGTAGTATATTACACAGAGGTTCGCTGGCTCAGTCGGGGAAAGTTTCTTAAAAGAGTTTTTGATCTAAAAGAAGAAATCTATACATTCATGGAAAGTAAAGGAAAGACAGTTCACCAGTTCAACGACCCCAATTGGATGGCTGATTTTGGGTACCTTACGGATATTTCAATACATCTCAACGATTTGAATATTCGACTGCAAGGTAAGAACATCATGATTCATAACATTTTTGATCAAGTTGAGGCATTTGAGAAAAAACTTTGTTTGTGGGAGAGCCAACTACTAAAGGGCGACTTCACACACTTTCCAACACTGTCGCAATGTGAAGTTCAAAACAAAGGAAAATACAGTGAAGCACTCGCTGTTCTATGATCTGATTTCAGTAATAGGTTTGAAGATTTTAAGTTGAATAAAAAAATTATGAAGCTATTTTGTGCTCCTTTTAGTGTGAATGTGGAAGACTATCCCGGAAACATTCAAATGGAACTTATTGAGTTTCAGTATAATAGCGATTTACAGGAGAAATTTAAAATTTTTGGACTTTTACTCATTGTATGTTGAAAAAGATCAATTTCCAGCAATCAGATCTCATGCTCTGTTGACAGCATCCCTTTTTGGCAGCTCTTATATTTGTGAGCAGCTATTTTCCAAAATGAAGAATGTGAAGTCAAAATTGAGGAATCGTGTTTCTGACACTCATTTAGAGAACTCTCTTCGAATTGCTTCATCCAACATAAAAGCCAATGTTGACAGATTAGTGAAAGACAAACAGTGTCAGATTTCTCATTGAACTAAAAAAAAAATTACCATTTTGATATTTAGTTTTGATAAACTATTTCATATTAATTTTGTGTTTTGTATCCTGTTTTAATATTGATTTCATTGTAATTTAAAACCAAATAAAAACTAATTTTAAAAAAATGTTGTTTTTTCTTCCAAGTTGAAATAAAATATGTGTGTATATATATATATATATATATATAAGATTAATGCGGCCCTCAAGCCCACAAAAATTTGGCCCTTCATTAAAATAAGGTTGAAGACCACTGCCTTAGAGTGTGCCAAAACCATGTACATCTTAACTTGGAGGTATTTATAGGAATCCAACCGAATGGACCATATAAATTATCAATCTCATAGGACGAAATAATACTTCGTATGGTGTAACCAATCAGCCAACTATGATCACAACTTATGTTTTTTTAACCTTTTTTTTTTTTTTTTTTTTTTTTTTTTTTTTTTTTTTTTTTTTTTTTTTTTTTTTTTATAATTATTATTTTATTTTTATTTTGGCATAACTTTACTTTTTCACAACAGACTTTACCTTGGACAAGCTTGTTGATTAAAGTAATTAATTGGTTGGTAAATTTAAATTGGTGATTGTCTTAAAAACTGCATCCAATGGTATCTAACTGTATAACCTAAGAATTTAAAATAATCAGTATTAATGTTTCTGTTAGATGGAATTTTAGTTGAGTTTCAGTCAAGTTTGGTGTGAAATAAGTTTTTCAATTCATTTATTATGTTTGTCATTTAAAACAGAATAATTAACAAATTTTGTAAACCACAATTATTTGAAAAGGATTTTTGGAAGTTTCTCCTTTTCCCGTAAACCCAGAACTACCTTAATAACACTTTATATGCTGCTCAGTGATCTGCACATATTGATAGCAAGATCAAGTATGTTTAATAAGGTGCTCCTAAAACAATGTGAAAAGATTGTTTTCTTGTTTAGAAACAACTTCTTGGTCATCATTACCTTATACAATAAAAAAGTGAGCTTTATTCTCATCATTTAATTTAATTCCATGATAGCAAAGTGTTTAATTTCAGTTTATGTTATTTAACACAAGTAATAAAAAAAAAAAGTTTTGAATTATTGCCTTGTGGTTGTTGATAAATGCTGTCAACTGTGGTGTATTAATATATAATTTTAATAAAAATTAATATTGAGAGATATAGTGAATGTTTGTAGTTGTCCAGAGACACTACCGTGATTTCCTGATAATAATTAATAATCTAATTGCGGAATAGCTTGAGTAGTTTTTGTTAAAGTATTATTTTATTTTTTTTTAGTGAAAAAATTACATCTACCTAGTTACAAGTTAAACATGTAATTTATATATATGGAATGAATCATTTTGAAACAAAGACACATTTATGTTTTATAATTTATGTATATTAAATTATATTGTTTAATAACATTCTTATAAACCTACAAAGTAATAACATATATGCAAATGTTTTCAGATGAAACATGTCGAACTGATGAGTTTACCTGTGGAAATGGTAAATGCGTTCAGCAGAGGTGGGTCTGTGATAATGATAATGATTGTGGGGATAATAGTGATGAACGAAATTGTACAGAGAAAACCTGTATTCCAGAGACTGAGTTTACTTGTTCGTCAGGTATTAAAACACATTGTATCATTGCAAGGTGGCGGTGTGATGGAGATTTTGACTGCCCCGATGAGTCAGATGAAAAGGTAAAATTTGTGTTATTATTTATTTGTGTTCAATTATTAATTAGATTAAAATAACATAGAAATACTGGTAATGCACAGGTACAGTCAATACTATATAGTGTATATTTAAAATACCCTCTTTCACGACAATTAGCTCAAAGCAATACATGATAATTTTGTATATTTTGATTAATGACAGTTTTATTAAAATTTTTTCTACATATAGTGCATGTATCACTATGTTAGGCATACTATTATGATTGTTAAAAACACAGATTTGTTTTGTATTATATTTTGTATCCTAAACAGCTATTGGTTTACCTTTATTTTTACATGACTGCAGAAGTGCAAAGGATAGTGAATGTGAAATTAATATAATAATCATATCTGTTATGATCTACATATAATTACTTTGAGCATAATTTTCTACCAATTCTGGCATTGTATTATTATTTATATTTGTCAACATGTTTTGGAGTTCCACTATCTTCGAGACCTACTTTTAACTTTTAGTGCATTAGTATGTTTTTAGAGTGTTCAGATGGAGGAATGCTGAATTTCGTCGACAAATAGTAAGATAGTAAATTGGCAGAAGATTGTACTCAAACTAATGATAGTGAGTGTATTGGCAATGAAGTAAAAAATGTAGAAAACATGACTATATAATAATCCTTTATTCAAACAGATACACAAATTATACTCAATGATTAATATATATATATATATATATATATATATATATATATATATATATATATATATTTCAGATTCATGATTTTTGGTATCCAAGTCAATTCAAATATTGAAATAAGATATATGAAAATATTAATAGTAAATATTACCTGTAATTAATCCGTCTTGTGAATTTTTGGTTGTTATGAAATTCTACAATGCATTTCAGAACCGTAATCCCATTATCAATTTTTCACTTTGTCATGTACACATAAATACATAAAACACAACATTAGAACACTAAAATACACACAACATATGCGCTTTAAAAACTTTTTAAAATTTGTTGGCACCGGACAATTGTTATGTTCATTTGACTTAGTAAATCTATACACTAACGTTCCCATACAAAATACCCTAGACATTTTGAGAGAAAATATAATCGACTGTAATAAACTCAATGTCCAGCTAATTGATGAACTGATGGTGTTACTTAAAGTTGTATTAAAACAATTTTTTTTTCACTTTTGATAATGATTTTTTTCATACATGATGAGGGTCTTGTTATGGGTTCCCCCTTTATCCAGTCTACTGGCAGACAAATATTTGATTTAATTTGAAAATGAGTTTATAATGTCCGAGCTCAATTCACACAGAGAGAAAATAATATTTTAAGCAAGATATATTGACGATACCTTTATTGTTTTTGATGGCAAGTTGTGCCAGGCAGAAAGATTACAAATCTGTATCAACAAAATCAATCCAAACATCCATATTACAATAGATATTAAATTAGATAGTAATCTAAACTTTCTAGATTTAATCATAACCAAATTGTCAGATAAGCTCAACTATAAAATTTACAGAAAACCAACTATTACAGATACAACTATACATGCACATTTGCACCACCCAGTTTCTCAAAAAATACCACTACACTATAGTTTTGTTCATCGCCTTCTCACCATACGGATGAATAAAAAGGATTTCCACGAAGAATTAAACACCATTAAATATATATCATAAGGGAATGGATACAACAGCTCTATGATTATATTATAAACAAAAGAAAAACAAACAAAACCCAATCCCACATGTGAAAAAAATTTTAAAAAATAACACATTTGTTTCTGTTGAATACTCTAATATTGTTCCCCAAATGTTAATAATACATTTGAAAAACATAAAATAAACATTACTTTTTGCACCAACAACAGTGTTCAGAGGATATTGTGACACAAACAGTTGATGCCCACAGACAGGAAGTCAGGTGTTTACAGAATTAACTGCACCTTTTGCAACAAGTATTTTGTTGGACAGACAGGTAGAGAGTTTAAAGGAATGATTTAAAGAATACTTGCCACACAATAACATGCATAAGACAAAATCAAACTTTGCTCAACATTTAATAAACTCCAATCATTCATACATAAATTTCAACACAAATTTGACACAACTTTATATTTGCATAAAGGGGAGACTTATAAACGCTTTTAAAGAATTTGATTTTTATAAATAATTTAAAAGTAACCCAACCACTATATTAAATGAACAACTGTCGTTTCAGAGTAATGACATGTATGATACAGCCCTCAACTATCATGCAAAACCAGTTTATTAGCTACATACAAATTAATAATAAGTATCATACCATTGACCACGCGATGGTGTACACCGAATACATTTGTCCAGCGCTAACAAATTTTAAAATGTTTTTAAAGTGTACGTATTGTGTATTTTAGGGTTTTAATGTATTTATGTGTACATGACAAAGTGAAAAACTTGATAATGGGATTACAGTCCCGAAACGATTAGTAGAAATTGATTGTAACCAAAAAGTCACAAAATGGATTAATTACAGGTAATATCTACTAATAATATTATCATATACGGTATCTTATTTGAAGATTAATATATGTATGATAATGTATGATTAATGTAATAATTCATATCATTGGAATGTCCAACTGTTATAACATATCACTCTAAATATTATTGATAACCTGTTGATTGTCGCTAATAAAATAGTTGATTTATATTGCTCTTAATTAATGCTGTCTTACAGCCCAAAATAGCTTACAATTTATTAGTATCTAATACATTTTCTTCCTGTTAGGCGCTAATAATAAAAATCCTTACATATATTTTTTTTTCAAAAATACTTGATTCTGTTTTATTACAAACAGGAGAGAAATGTTATGACAAAATACAATGTGCTATATCACTTATATGGGTCTTACTTTTATTATCAATGACAAGTTTTTTAATTTGCTGAATAAAATTTTAGGATTTAGAATTCAATTTTTCTCTATTTTTGCCATTCTTATCTTTGGAAAAAAACATACTAAGAAGAGATTTGGTGGGTTTCTACTGCCTTGACACTGGATATGAATGTCTCTGTCATGCTTATAATTTAAAAGTGGAAAAATAACCACTTTTTCACTGCCAAAATAATATTAAATAAAAAATCTAATAGCTTAAAAGAAATAATCACAACTCTATTGAGATGCTAGAAAGCTTGTGGGCTGGTTTTCAGTTTAGCCATAAAGTATAAGAACAACATTCAAAATAATAATAAATTTGGCCTCTGAACTAGAAGACTAAATGCTTCATGATTAGCTCTATGTGAATTTTGCATGGCCTCCTAATTTACATTTACAAATTATAATATGTAATATGTATAACATAGCCTTTCCTACAGTATGTAGTTGTTTGATAAAGTCAACCAATTCATTTAATAACTATGTGTAAATATGTAATTAAAATGGGGTGGCTACTTTATCAACTAATTGCCACACGTTGGTGCGACAATTGTAAATATAAAATAAAATGGGTTTTTGTTTTTTAATTTGATTTGACTTTTGAAACATAAAGAAGTTAAGAATTTGCTTAGCTTTATGGGTGCCAAGTGGAATTAACTCACCAATTTTGAAAGAATAAAAAAATTTGAATTAACATGTTCTCATGGTCGTGATTCTTTTTAAGTGTATTTATCAGTGGTTTAACAGTAAATAAGAAATCCTTATTTGTTTTACTGAAACTGAACATTCTTTATTAAACACATTTTTAAACGAATACATAAATTTATTATCAATTTACTATATTAAACATCCTACTTTTATTTTTTATATTTATGTTTTACTTTTTATTAATTTCAAAATCCTAAAACTTTAGTTTAAATTTTGAGTTGCAACTTCTGGAAAATTACTCATCAAAATGAGTTAATTAGGCTTATTATTTTAAATATGTTTTAAGTTATTTTATCTAAACAAAAATTATTCTTATTTGTAGGCATCTTTAAAAAAAATTTAATTGCCAAGTAATTAAAAAAAGAAAATATCAAAATCATTGAACTTATAACTAATACATCAAACAATAATTAATCAAAAATGGTTTTACAACAGTTAATTTTGGGCACTTTATAGCACCTGTCACCAATTCTATATTGCAGAAAAGATTGTTCATTGCAATTCGGTGATGTGTTAATTTCCTGATGATAACTCTGTCACTGTTTGCATAATGTTCAAAATGAAAACTTGTCTGTCTCTCGAAATCACCATTCAACAACATTCCCAACAACGGTCTTTGTCCAAATTAATCATTTTCACTCTTTTTTTTTTAAGCGTCTCTTTCAGCACAAGCACATTGTCCAATTACTACTGAAAGTTATGTCTGTTTACCCTGAACACCGTCTCTAGACTCAAAAATATGTCCAATCACCTCTAACTCCCTCTCACAACTATTAAACAATAATTACATTATTCACATGTTCAAAAATTACTCAAAAACAAATTCCATTGTCCTCTGAATAGTTCTCACCACTCCTAAACACGTCTGACCATTTCAAAGATTCCCTTCCAACTATTAAACATTAATTACATTGTTCTCAAGTTCAAAAAATAACTCAAATACAAACTTCATTGTTCTCAAAATAGTTCTTTCATTACTCACAAACACGCCTGACCATTTCAAAGGTTGCCTTCCAACTGACTCCAAGCAGGCGTGCTTTTTTACATGACATTCACATTTCTAGTTCCAAGGACACTGTCCAAATCATTCTTGCCTAGTAACACACACTCTTGCTTTTAGATACACAAAATTTCACTCAATAATTATTCTATCTTAAAATTAAACATTATTTATTTTAAATACATATTTTTTGGAAATCTATTTTAATTTTTCTTTCCCTTGTTTTAAATATTATTCACAGACATCAACTTGACTTACGTCGTCTTTCTTTCAAACCTATCATAAAAATTCCTTTTCTGCAGTTCAGCTAATATTTTAGTATCAAGGCAAAATTCATAAATTGAGTATTACACGTGTCAATTCAAATAATTTCAATTATTGACCTGTAAATCCCTTATAACCTTCAACAAGTGTAGTTAAAACAAAACATTTCAGTACCGGTAATAATGGAATTTTCTATTGTCTTGGCTGAACGTTTTGCTGTACAGAGCATCATACTCTGAATTGCTAAGTTAACCTCCACATCAATAGTTTAATTTTCCAATTCCTAACCACGCATTTAACAGTAGTAATAAACAAAGCAATTCAGTATCTATATATGGTCAACATTTTGTAAACAAATAAATATACATAATAAAAAAGTACTCAGCTTATGATATTTATCCCACATTTAGAATAATTTAGTCTCATGTTTTACTGCTATGGGAGGCTATGAAACATTCAAGGGTCATACACTAAGTAATGAATCTTTCAATATAAAAAATTATGAGAAAAGATCTTTTTTTAAATGTGTTTGAAACCTACAGAAAGCCATAGACTACTTCTCTACTTAGTCTCCATATAAATATAAAGAGTTGTCACTCAATGATACCAATTTCCTATGCCTTTATTATATACTCCTTGCACCAATTTTTTGAACCATTCAGTGACAACTTCATTCAGCTAATCATCATCTTCAGTGTGCCTCCCTCCTATTCCTTAGGGAATAGATGTAATTCACTGGCCCACAAGTCAGGCCTGTATGGTGGATATTGAAAAATATCCTAGCCAAAACATTGAAGTAAACCTGAAGATGAACGAATAATTTCATTAAGAAGAAGTTTTTGGACAATGTTCTATGCCGTTTCTTCTGTTTGATGCATCGAAGATGGTGAAATGGCTGCCAATATGCCTCGGAATTTATTGTCATGAAGTAGCATATTCTTTCGATCCCAAAATATGGTTGCCATTTCTTTCCTTTTGCTGAGAGCTTATTTTGCTTTTCTATTCAGAAAAAAACAGCTTGTTTTTACAGAGTACTTTTGGCATGAAATCAATCAATAGTAGGATCTTTTAATCCCAAAACATGGTTGCTTTCCACATCCTAAGAATTTGTTTTGCTTTTTTATAATTTTGTTGGCTATTTGGATTGTCAATTTATTTCTGGTGCTTTGTGAGACCATAACTTCCGTTTTTTGTCTGTAAATTTCAAACGGCCGAATCTTTATTACATTCAAAAACCTAAGTACACTTCAAATTTGGCAAGATTTTCTATTTTGTCACACATTTTAAAAGCATATGAAATAATGTAATGTTTGCACAGTTGCCATAGACTAATTTTAATAACATATATGTATAAATGAAGATATTTCTCTTTACAGAATTGTGAAGACGCTCCGCCTCCCAGATCAGTGTGTATGTCCCGAGAGTTTCAATGTCCAGATAGACTTACGTGTGTTCATCAGTCATGGTTGTGTGATGGTGACAATGATTGTCCAGATGGAGCTGATGAAAAATTAGATGAATGTATGAACAAAACATGTCGTCCAGACCAGTTTCAATGTCGAAACAAAGTTTGTATTCCAGGAAACCTTTATTGTAATGGACATGGAGAATGTCCTGATAATAGTGATGAGGAAAATTGCCGTAAGTGTGAAGAAGTTTCTAACAAAAATTAATATAACGTTATAACTAAAATCTCTATTGCAGAAACTTCACAAATCACTAGTAGATCTACTTCCAACAGGCCTGTAAACATAGGGATCTTTATCTCCCCATGAAGATTGTGTCTACTTTCAAAATTAAACGGAGAAATTTCTTTCTTGAAAACTCCCGTTAATTTATTTACTAGTAAATTCCACTTGTGTATATTCAAAATGGCAGGGAAAAAATCATTTGCTTTTAATATTTTTAAATTTTAATTTACCACCTGGATGAGTCATAAAAAAGGTAAAAATATGTTTTGATATAAATTTATAAGTTCAGAGAATGAAATCATAAATAATCAGTACAATTCAATAGGACAATCCCTTTATTATGAAATACTTTTGATTATATCCTACTCTAAATGGTAAGAAAATGTTTATCACATTTATTAAGTTCTTTACCCTGCCAATTTCCTTGTTAGGTTCCGAAATTGAAACCATTGGCAACATCAATAACCATCAGTAATACTAAGAGTATTGAAAAATATTAATAATAGTATATTTACTGAAACAAACTTGCTTGTTTTATTTGTTTACTTTAACATGTAATATAAACAAAGTGATACTCTGTGTCAGTATAATATGTATTAACGATGTTTCTTCCAACTCCATTATGATTCAAATTGACACGCTCATGTCTCATTATATACTTTGGAGTCTTGGATAAATATTCCATATCTATGAGGGTACAGTAATTAGTTATAGATTAAACTAGCTGTAATTCTCAGTGTCTACATTTGCCATTTTAAATGAGGTATGATTTTTCCACCCTTTGCACTCTTGAGAGAACATATATTTTCAGTTTTTGGTAACAATAAAGTATTATATGAATTTATCAAGGGAATGACACAAAATGAAATGAAACGAAATCAAATATGCTCTAAATTAATAGATAAATACATACTTCATTGTTATTGAATAAAATAATAGTGTAGTCATTAATTGAAAGAAACAACAATTCTATAATCTTTATTTCTATAACATGGTGCTTAAATCTCATTTTTTCACATGCTCACCAAACAATTGTAGGCTCAAGAACAACTGATGATCATATATTACAATAGTTGTACTTCATCTTGTTGAATTGAAGCTATTGTGACTATAAATGTGTTTTCTGGTCTTTATTTTTTTACTATAAAATTTTCTCAAGTGTTACAATTTTAAGTTGAAGAAGGTTATGGTTTCTTTGAGGTATATTACAATACTAATGTAACATTTATATGTAAAATTTGTGCAATAACCCCCAATTCTAATTACCCTCAATTATTTTTGAAACCTATCTATAAAATGTAGTATCTTTTATAAGTATCAGTAATAATATTTTATTATTGAATTCATGAATACATAACTTTTCCTCTCCCAGCTTGACTTTAGCTAACTTGTCTGTGCTTTCTATGTTACAGCAAAACCAGAACTTAAGTGCAACAGTCTAACTGAGTTTGATTGTGGCGGAGGGAATTGTATATTGCAATCTCTAGTATGCAATGGTAAACCAGATTGCCCTGAAGGTGAAGACGAACCAGTTGCTAAATGTCATGTCAATGAGTGTTTGGTTAACAATGGAAATTGTTCTCATGTCTGTGTTGATACACTTGTTAGTTATCACTGTGATTGTAGAGCAGGCTACAAACTAACTGATAACATGAACTGTGATGGTAAGTAATCTAACACATTCATTTCTTAATAATATATTAGTTTTAACTGTGATTTCAGAGTAGGTTATGAACTGACTGATGACAGGGGCATTGGGATGAATAATTGATAGCAATATTTATGTTTTTAAAGGTATCCAAAATAATTCGAAACAATTGCTTATATCTATAAATGAACATTTCTTAGGTTTTATTCTTGCTGGTGTAGAGTATAACCTCAATAAGATTTGACCTGAAGGATGGAAAATTTATAATTTTTATGGTAAATGTAGTTCAACTTGAAAGTGAATGCATAAATTAGATTATTTTTAATGAAATTATTTGTATTTGTTTAGGTAATATAGTTAAATGTATAGTCTCTCTGTATTTCCATTTATCAAATTTTAACTCCTTTGATATTCTAGAAACTCTTTTTCAACATTTGTATGTTTTCCTGCTCTCATTTAACAATTCTCTTAATTTATTTTTCACTTCAGTTGTTTTGCTGGTTAACACATCATTAGTAGGATGACAAAAAACACAAACATCACATATTTATGATTTCTACACTGGTAAATATATACTGCTTTTTGTTTTTTAAGATTTTTTGTTTTTATAGAAAATCCCAAGACGTAAACAAATGTAATAATGCTGTCAATTTGCCTGCTATTTCAAGTATCAATAATTGTTGACGGTGCAAAATATTTATATATATATATATATATATATATATATATATATATATATATATATATATATATATATATATATATTTAATATTCTTTAGAAACAATGTATTTAATTAAAAAATATATAAATGGTAAATATGAAATGTTTGTGTGTTATGTTACGCACCAGAGTATGCAGTCTAGAAAAATATATAAGTGAACAAAAAAAAAAAAAAAAAAAAAAACAGAAATGCCATAGATAGGTAAAATGGGATTTATGTATGTATATAGATAATAAAATTAAGAAATTTAGAAGCAAAAACCATAGAAGTAAAAGTTTTTTTTTTAATGTTAATGTTTCCTTTTTTTTAATGAAAGTAACTTTTAGAAAAAACTCTATTTTCCTTCTGAAATATATTTCAGATGAATAATTTATAAACTCTATATATACGTGTTTATGTGTTTAGCTCATATATAAATATCTAATAATGTCTACCAAACTCTAAACATGTTTGTACTTAGCTACAATATTCTTTATTTTAGATGTGGATGAATGTGAAAATCCAGGATCATGCTCCCAGATTTGTATAAATGAAAAAGGCAGTTTTAAATGTGAATGTCAAGATGGTTATCTCCGTGACCCACATGATGTTACAAGGTGTAAAGCCACGGAAGGTCATGCTTCTCTCTTATTTGCACGTAGACATGACATTCGTAAGATATCATTAGATCATCATGAGATGACAGCCATTGTAAATGATACAAAGTCAGCCACAGCTTTGGATTTTGTTTTCCGTACTGGGATGATATTTTGGAGTGATGTTTCTGAACAGAAAATATATAAGTAAGAACAAAATTAAATTATTTATTATAATCCTCACATTTGCCTTTTTAATATAAAATCATCAATTCTGGTGTACTAATAACATAACCAAGATGAATATCAATCACTGCTATCTAAGTATCCATTGACCCATATATTTTATATGACTACAATATTCTTTATGGACGTCTATGAAAATTTAAGCTGTTTTTCTTCTTTTTTTAAACAAAAACTGATCTATAAACAATTTATTATTTTTGCAGACTATTAAGCTTGTTTGTTTATATTTATGTGAGAAGGAAATGACAAACATTGTTTTAATCCACACAAAAATTAGTTTAATAGTATTACCAATTATCACCATCTTTGTAGGAAAAATAATATTGGTTTATTTCATTACAACATTATCTACCATTATTTCATAATTATAAAACTAATTATCAATTAAAAGTAGCTAATAAGATTGTTTAAATTTCTTTTAGACAATCATTTAAATATATTTCTAAATACCTTCTTTAACTAGTAATATTTTATAAATTCAATATAAAAATTGATTTTGTTTTGCGTTTGTCATAGATAATATTGTTTAAAGAATATTTCATAATATCCTTTTCACATAGAAAATGTTTCAATTGAAACCCAATCGGAGATAACAATTTTAAATTTATAACTTGCATAGGCCTTCATCTAGAATAAGTAGCATCAATTACACAACTGCATCCATCAAAGACTTTTCCATTAATATTTCTTTAAAATTATGTCATATACTTTGATCCCCTTTTATTTAAAATATTTTGGGTTCCCCCTTGTGTAGCAGCAATTAATTGAGACATGTGTATACATGTATACAGATAAGACCTGACAATACTAATCTTAGGCCATGTTTATTTACTTTAAAAGTTGTTAGGGACTATGAATAATATGTTTAAAGTTAACTTAATGCAAAAAACTATTTTTATATCAAAACTTCCATAATATTTTATTCCTCCCTAAAGAGAACTTATTCTTTATCCTAAGTTTTTCACTAAAACTATTTCCATATAGTCATAGAATTTAATGTTTCTTCTCGAGGGAAGCAAACAAAATACGATCATATATAAACCACCACCACTGGTATATTCTCTGAACTTGTTTTACGATACTTTTATGTTTTTCTCAGTTTATGGCTCAATATATAGACACAGTACCATGTGTGTAGTTATTTACTATAGTCATAAAAAGCTGTTATATTGCAAAATACTTAATTTTATAAGTGCAGAAATATCAAGGATAATTTTAATATTGGATTTAAAAAAATAATAAAGACTTATTCTTATTGAAGAATATAAATTGAAAAACAATAACTATTTAAAAACCTTTTATGGATTTTGGGTATGTTTATGATACTGTATGTCCTAATTAACTTGGAAAACAAATATCATTAAGCCTCTCTAGCTATATTGTTCCGAACATCTTTTATAAAAGATTTTTTTTACTTTATTTAATTAAAACCCATTCTCTCTCTCTTTTTAAATGCAATATTATCAGGTTTTTTTTTATCCTAATGTATATGTTTGTTTGTGAAAAAAAAAAAAAAAAAAAAAAAAAAAAAAAAAATCAGCCAAAATGCAAAACATCCAAACCTATTTTTACCAAACAAGAATATTACTGTCAACAAAACTGTCCATAAACAAATGTATAATTGAATTTATTTCTAACATAATTGTCACCAAACATAGCTGTAGGATAATAATAATAAATTACTTCAATTCTTAATCTCAATTCCTATATATTTCTCAAACTGTCATTAAAGAAACCAGAGTATTTCTTGTAAAAATCTATCCTGGTTTTTTTCTCTTTACAATATTATAATTCATCATTATGTGTTAATTGTTCATACTAGTGTGTAACAGTGGGTACAATAATATTCTTATTTCAAACTAGCATGATCACTGATGACACAAAGTTGTTGTAGCTCCAGATCAACACGAGTTATATTATTAGTATCACATCTGCTAAGAAATTAACAAAAGGGAAAGAGACAGAATTAACAATACTTGATTATTTCAACAAGTCCCTAAGCCGATCATTCAGAAGTGAGCTTAGTCTGATGGGGTTTGATTTCAAACCAAACTCTAACTACATTTTTCCCAACCTGATATTTTTTATCATATGTGAAGTAGTTAATGGTTTTTGTTTTTGAACATAATATATTTTTTATCTTTTTGAAACAACAAACAATGTTTAACAAGTATTAATATTAAAAGAATATAATATTAAGATTAATATTATAGAATTAAGATTAATATTAATATTTAAAGAATTTTTCAAATGAAATATTAATTTATTTTATTTAAAGATTTTTACATATGAAATATTTATTAATTTTTCTTTTTTTTAAGCAAATAGAATTTTGATGATATTGGCCAAAACATAATTTAGTAGAGTAAAAAAAAAACACATGTCATGAAACTTGTAATTAACACAGATAAAATCATTATCTAAAAGCAGTTGTTTGTTTCAAAGTAAATTGCAACTTAAGAGAAACAGGATTACCACTTTTTTTAGTTGTTAGCAATTTTTTAATATATATATTATATAACACTATCTCCAAAAGTTGTTGATCAATACACATTAATTGTATTAAATCTACAGAATTAACTGAATAAAATTACCTTGGTATTCCAGAATATAAATTTTAATATTTTTTGTTAATTTAAGCAAAACTTCTAGTTATTACAGATTACAATTTCATGAAGTTCCTATGTTTTAAATTGGTTTAAATTACAATTTCATGAATTTTGTATATATTTCATTTAATTAAAATAATATTTAACTTCCCTTTAGATTTTGTCATGTAATTAGCTTAAACACTTGTTTATAAAACTATATAAAGTAAGCTAGTCAGTGTTCAGGCACATTGGGATGTCACTGCAGATGGTGAAATTGTACATTGTAAGATTCTTCGGATTTTCTTTTTTTATCTATGTCAACAGTATTTCTTTATTAAGATGTTACTTCTAATAATACTCAGCTTTCCAAATATTTTTTCTTTCAAATGAGAATTAACACAAAATGAAAATTCTTACAAAAGCAGAAAAACAAGTTTCTCATCCCCGTACAACATGAAAATTAATCGGAACTACATAACAACATGTGACTGTTGATAGGAATTGAAACAGATTAAAACAAAATGTTTAGCCATAATACAATCATTTCTTAAAAATTAGTTAAGTCAGTTACACAATTAGTCTTTTGAAATACCTAATTACAGTACAGATGTTTGTCATCCAGTCTCAGTTGTGGGAATATTAAAAACACACTTCAAATTCAATTAAACATAGATGAGTTTATAGGATATGTTGTTTTGTGTAGAACTAAATAAATGAGGTGTTTTACTAGAGTCTCTGTTCCAACTATGATCAATATATGGTGTAAAGTTTATGTAATAAAAAGGGGGAAGAACTACTTGAATCTTTATAGAGTTATGTGTAGTTTCCTTTATTATGATTATAAAATGAATACACTGCATTATTAGGATTGGGTTCTTTGCAATCAGTGGTTCAGTATACTAATTAATTTTTATTGCTGCTTATGAGACTTGGGTAACATTTTACTTACTTACTTACTTCTTCATACGAGCTTCCGTCCTCAGGTAATGCCGACGACTCGATGACCATGATATGCCGCAGCCGCCAATGCCCAATACCTCTTGTTCCGCAGTGCGTCTTCCAATTTGTTTTGGCTGTCCTTTAAAGCTTCTCTGAGAGAATCTCTCATTCTGTTCTCCGAGGTGCACTCCAGCAGTATGTGACCCATGGTCTCCTCTTCGACGCCGCACCTCTCGCAGCTGTCAGTCTCCCTCAGTCGAAATCTTCTCAGGTAGCTGTTTGTCACCGCGTTGCCACGCCGCCTCTTTGCCTCGTTAGTGTGAGTTCGAGTAGGGTTCTTCTTGCCCCACGTTGGAACGCCACTTACCACGCCGAAAGTCTTGTCTGACTTCACGCGAATTTAAGATTCTTGTTCCCTTTTTTGGAACACTATTATCACGAACTCTTAAACTCGCTGTACGATCACCACCGACTGGGCGAACCACCTTTCTTTTCAGAGCAGACGCGGGCAAGGCCAAGATGCTCACTTTTACTTTTTTAAATCAAAGATTTTGCAACTCTTGGCTCTAATAAGTATGAGCTTGTCCTCATAAACTTACTAAATTTTAATTAACGCAAAATTCCCTGAATTTTATCTCAATGCTCGATTATTTAACTTTTTTAAGATTTACTCTCTCTCTCTCCAAGGTCGTGCCTTTTGGGAGAAATCGGCTCTTAAGTTCTGATGATAATTTTTTAAAATTTTCAAATTATACTACCAGAGCACATATATATAAAATTTATGTTAAAACAAAGTTAATAGCATACACAGAATGGATTTATATTAAAAACACAACAAAATTTAGAAATGAATTATTTGTATATTATCTCCTCTTTTCCACAGAAAAATTCTATATTCAAAACTTTTTTAATCACACAAAACAATTTAATTGAACAATAACACAACTATTTATTTATTTAACAACATTAATTAATGTAAGATTATCTATATATTAAACAAAAATAAAAGCGCTTGACTTTCCAGACAGAACCACAAACAGTTTTTCCTGTACTGAAAAAGTCGTATTTAAATTATTAATTATCAACACCAAAGCAGAGGTTTAAAAAATGAATTTAATTTTTAATAATTCCCCTAATGACGTTATATTTGAAAAGAAGTTAATATTTGCGAATTATTCCTTAAGTATAAGATACCTTCACACTTTAATAGAAGTTCTAGTTGGATTTGGAATTTGTTGTATTATTAGGATGATAGTGATGTGATGTTTTCTATCCAGAGTCTGTAAGCTGCTATGTAGTTGAATGCTGGTCTCGAATTCTTCTAAGTCGCCTTGAAGATCGATTAAAGTTGAAATTATTCTAAGTCCAATTAGTAGAGTGACAGTTGAATCTTCCTCTCAGCTCAGAGTCGGTTGCAGAAGAAACGTCCTTTAAGCGTCGATTCCAAATCAAAAGTAATCGTCTTTCGACGATTAAAACTCGGTCTCCCTGTCAGTGGGAATTAATCCACTTTTCTGGAGCCAATTTTCCTCCCTTTTTGGGAAAAAGGTATTTTCCATATATTATGTGTTTTCAGGCCCTTTTGGTCTGAAATATTTACACTATATGTTTTATTAGTCCTATTTTTTGACTAATGAATAGTTTTCTTCCTTAATTATTAATTAAAACACCTTTTAATTAATAATTTATAGTATTTTTTCTTTAACGTTATCTTTGATCCATGTTGGCAATATGATGATTCTGACTTTAGACTCTGCTTGAAGATGCGCGCGCAACTGTTCATGTTTTGGCATGAAAATCTCTACTTTTGACGTTTTTTCGTTCAACTCGCTATAACTTTCGAACGCTCGAACCGATTTTAAAGTTCCTTTCGGATTCTTCTTCCTTTCCATCTTGTGGGTCTTGTGGAACTTGATTCATCGCTCTACTACGCTTCGTTCGCGAGTTATCGCCCTTTTCCTGAAATTTGATTTTTCCCCTTTTCAAATTTTGAGATAAGTCCTTTCTCAAAATTCTTTTGACGAAATCTTGTTCCTCTTCTACTACGACGAAAAACTATGTTTGTACTTTTCCCATAACTCGTTTGGTTGTCGAGTTATTCTCCTTTGAAGTCCTTAAGTTTGTGTCGTATGAGTTTATGTTCATAAAAACCCCCCCATTATATATTATTACTTCTGCTTTGGTGTGTTACCATTTTACATACTAAATACATATAATTTTCATGTTACTTTACCCCCTTAACGTTTATTTTACCCGCTTTTGGGCTTTGAAGTTTTACGTTTTGTAATTATTATATCTCCCTTATTTTATTTTCAAATTTGATTCTAAGTACCTATTATTGTGCCCTATCGTGGTCTCTACAATAGTACTTATTATTATTTTTTAAATGATCCCCTCTTCAACTCAAAAATTCCAAAAAACTCCCCAAGAATGACTTTCTAAGTCCATTCTCACCTGTTAATTATTATTAATTCATATTTTTTATTTGTGATTATTGTTACTTCCCCACTTGGTTATGACTCTACGATTTTTGAATTTTGAATTTATTCTTTTTCCAAATTTTAGGTTTTTGAGCCCTTCTAAAAACTTGAATAACTTTTTTGTTTTATGTGATTTTAAATTTATTCTTCGATATTATTGGTCGGTTGACTCTACTGAATATTTATTTATATTAATAATTTAGTTTCTTAATAAAATAGGAACTAAGGCAGTTTGACTTTTCACGTCCAAACAAGCAAGTTTGCTCTCGATCTGGCGTGACGTCATCGCCCCACCTCGTCCCCACTCTACAAGGTTTAGCGCGGCAATTTAACTTGTTTTAAATGGACTTGAGACGTTTGGCTTTTTCCAAACCGCCTCAAAATCCCCCCTTTGAACTAAAATTTTCGGTTAAAATGAAAATATCCTATTTTTCATTTTTTTTAAAAAACTAAAATTTTAGTATTAAACCCCTTTTTCGACATATCACATTTCATATTAACTATTTATTTATCATCTCTATTAACCATCAACATAAAGTTTGACATATTAACCTAACAACTTATATAATCACATTTATTTATATCCAAAAAACATCTCCTCCATCATTCCATATATTGATATACTCAAAACACATTTTATTCATTATAGTATAATATTTATATATTCAAAACACATTTTATTCATGATAGTATAATATTGATATACTCAAAACACATGTTATTTATGATAGTATAATATTTATATATTCAAAATACATTTTATTCATGATAGTATAATATTTATATATTCAAAACACATGTTATTTATTATGGTATACATACAAATTTGCTTAAGCGTTCTTATAGTCCATTACAGCCGTTTCATCTAAACGTCCTTGCTGTAAATAAACACATTATCACACACAAAACATATTACATTTATATAAGGAATAATTCGTCTTATATGATTATATTTATCTGCTTTGGTTGAATTTTAAAACTATGCCTACATATATATAAAGTACTTGGTAACTACAACGATTATTATCCTAATTGTAGTTAGAAAGAAAAACTATTTATTTTATTCGGAATCTCTCATTAATAAAAAACAAAACAGTACACATTTAAACATCCATTCATTCATTTCCATCACCCCTCTGCTAATTTGCTTGACAGGTTGTCGTTCAATATTTGTTTATCAATATCCTGTCTTCCCCTTCACCTCCTCGTCTATACTTTGTTTATTCAGGTGCGGCCTGCAGATGCGTGTTACCGCTCTTCTCCTGACCTTGTACACTTAGGAATTTCTTCGGGACTTTTCCTGTTAATCACTGACCTAGGCTACATTCTTTTAAATCAGCTGACAGTCCGTTATTTCCCTTTACCTCACTCGCTTCTACACTTTACATATTACAACTTTTAAACATTACAATTTATACATTTTATTCATGAAATTTCTTACGTTCTATTAATATCTCCTTAGTCCTTCACATTTAAATATTACTTTCCCTTCGGGCCTCCATTCTTTCATCTTACACTTCGTAGAATTTTTGAATTTAACTTTCTTCTTTCGATACCTGAAATTTCGTCCATTTTGTCTCTCCGGATCCGCCATTTGTATTATAGCTCTCCAATCACTCTCGTCTCTGGCGTCGAATCTGTCTTGTGTAAGTTCCGAATCGTTTTCAGAGTTATTTTGCAAATTTTCGTCGTATTGTATTATTTTATTATTTTCGTCGATTGTTGCCTTTGGCACATTTTTATTTCCTTTATTCTCCGCTCCTTTCAGCCCTTCATCTTTATTAACTAATTGGTTACCTTTATCCCACGCTTTTAACAGCACTTCATCATTATTAAAATTTGCATTTTTCCTCTTCGCCGATTCCTTCCTTGCACTTAACTTGCTTCCTCGCTTTTGACCACTTTCTGATTTGTCACTACTCGGTCTAGACACGTCCTTTGCTTTTTGTTTTAGGTCCGTAGGCATTTTAACGGCCAACACACAAGCCCCATTTGCTCGCTTGTGCGAATTTGAGCCTCCATTTTTCGCTGCTGACGACTCTACCATTTTACCGGTTTCGCCGTCCTTTTGATGTTCGGTCTGCGCGTCGCTTTTGCTCAATCTTAATCTCCTATTCTCCTTAAGAAAATCTACAACAATAAATTCATTTTCCTTTACCAGTTGTAGGAAACCCTTTTCCATATTAATTCGACTTCGATATTTGCACATTAAATCACAACCCATTATAATTTTGCTTTCCAGCTTTGGTACCACCATAAATACCCCTCTTATTGCTTGGCTATTTATTCTAATCTCCAATAACGCCTGTAATTTAATCTTCTGTCGTTGGCTTTTTATCGCTGTCACCATTTCCGTATTTACAACTGGTAATTCCATGATTTTATCGTTCCTATTTTTAAGCACATTTTTATAAAAATCCTCTTGCACACAGGACATTTGAGCTCCGGTGTCAATGGACATATTTACTTTTATATTTTCGATTTCTATCCCTATTTCCGGACATTTTTCGTAAACTTCACTATTTAAAATTCTATTATCTCTTTCCTCCATTAAATCTTTCTTAATTTCTGTGTTTAAAATCCCCAATTTAATTTTATTTATTTCAGATCCCCCCTTTTAAGTTTGCTAAATTTGGTTTTATCGTCGATCTCAATTCCGTTTGTATTATCCTTTTTCTGCCAAAAATTTTGCCTTGAGATCTCGTATTTTAGTTTTTTGTGACCTTGGGCGGGAATTTTTGATTTGAAGGACCAGGGTTTTGAGGTATTTGTGGTTGAGGTTTATTCTGGGTTTGACCATAGGATCGAGGGTTAGGGTTTTGGGATGGTTTTGAGTAGTCTTGATTCCTTTGCCTGAAATTTTGATCTCTTTGTGGTCCGTCCCTCCTTTCGAAACTATCTGGTCGGCGAACTTCTCTCGTCATTCCGTCTATGTTTTCAATGGTCCTCAAAAACTTGATAGCGTCCTCCAAATGCTCACTAGCCCTACCAATACACGCTAATTGAACTTTTTGGTCGAAATGCCTCATCAGTTGGTATATAAGGAACTCTTCCGGAATTTTGGGTTCCAAATATTCGGCCTTTCGCACCATTTTACAAAAATAATCAACCCTACTCATATTTCCGTTAGGATTATATCTATGGTTTTCTATCTGATTCCTAACTACTTGTTGCGTTTGATAACCCCAATAATGCTCTAAAAATAACAATTTAAACTGGCTATATTCTTCTGTATCTCGCTTGATTATTTCCCACCATTCCATGGCAGCTCCTTTCAATTTTTTCTCCACAACTTTCAATTTATCACTTTCTTCCATCACGGGATTTATTTCTTGGAATACCTCCTCAATTTGTTTCAAAAATTGCACAGGATTTTCTCTTGAATTTCCCCAAAATTCTATAGTTTTTGACTCTAAATTTGCCCTATCTAAATAAATTATATTTTTAGCATTACCACCGGTTTCTTTAACTTTGGCTACTTCCCTAATTTTAACTTCTAATTTTTTAACTTTCTCCCCAATTTCTATAGTCGACTTTCCCTGTTCCTTTAAATCGTCCGTCATTTTTTTAATTTCCCCTACGCACTCTTCCACTTTTTCTTCACAATTTTCTATTCGCCTCGTATTTTCGGCCATATTACTATCTATAGATTCCTTAATTTCCTCCATATATTTCCCTATTTCCTGTTTTCGGGCGTCTTCCCTTTGGATACGTTTCGTTTCCATTTCTTCCTCTCTCTTCATCCTCTCTTCTCTCTCCTGCTTCCATCTAACTTCCATTTCTTCCCTCTCCCGCTTCTGCTTGGCTTCCATCTCCTCTTTCTCCCTCTTCCGCAATGCTTCCATCTCCTCCTTTTCTTGCTTCCTTTTGGCTTCCAATTCTTCATCTCTCTTCATCCATCTGGCTTCCATTTGGATCTGCTTGGCCTCCGCTTCTTCCTTTTCCTTCTTCTGCTTGGCTTCCAGCTCTTCTTCTCTTTTCAACTGCTTGGCCTCCATCTCTTCTTTCTCCTTCTTTCGTAATGATTCCATTTCTTCCTTCTCCTGGTTTCTCTCGATTCTTTCTTCTAATCTTCTTAATTTGTCCTCGTCTTCCTTCTCCTTTTCTTTTCTCTGTTGTTCCGCTTTGTCCTGTTCCCTCTCTTGCTTTCTTCTATCCTCCATTTGGTTCAGGTACCTCACCATTTTCTGCATTTCTGTCTCCTGTTCCGTTGAACCCTCCTGTTTTGCTGGATCTTTCGCTGGTCCCATTTTCACTTCACTTATTCACTTGGTTTATTTAATTAAAAAAAAAATTTTAATTTCGGTTTAATTTGGACTCTACTTTTAATTATTATTATGTTTGCAATTTAGTATATTTGTCGTTGTAATTACCAGCACAACTTATTACTAACACACATGTACATATAAATTATATCAGAACTTAAGATATTCTCGTTCGTATGAAACACTAAAAAATTCAAAATTTTGAAAATTTGTTCCAAAACTTTGCTTTTTCGTGCTCCACGCTATTGGGCGCCACTTGCCACGCCGCCTCTCTCCGCGTTAATGTAGTTCTCGTAGGGTTCTTCTTGCCCCACGTTGGGCGCCACTTGCCACGCCGCCTCTTTGCCTCGTTAGTGTGAGTTCGAGTAGGGTTCTTCTTGCCCCACGTTGGAACGCCACTTACCACGCCGAAAGTCTTGTCTGACTTCACGCGAATTTAAGATTCTTGTTCCCTTTTTTGGAACACTATTATCACGAACTCTTAAACTCGCTGTACGATCACCACCGACTGGGCGAACCACCTTTCTTTTCAGAGCAGACGCGGGCAAGGCCAAGATGCTCACTTTTACTTTTTTAAATCAAAGATTTTGCAACTCTTGGCTCTAATAAGTATGAGCTTGTCCTCATTAACTTACTAAATTTTAATTAACGCAAAATTCCCTGAATTTTATCTCAATGCTCGATTATTTAACTTTTTTAAGATTTACTCTCTCTCTCTCCAAGGTCGTGCCTTTTGGGAGAAATCGGCTCTTAAGTTCTGATGATAATTTTTTAAAATTTTCAAATTATACTACCAGAGCACATATATATAAAATTTATGTTAAAACAAAGTTAATAGCATACACAGAATGGATTTATATTAAAAACACAACAAAATTTAGAAATGAATTATTTGTATATTATCTCCTCTTTTCCACAGAAAAATTCTATATTCAAAACTTTTTTAATCACACAAAACAATTTAATTGAACAATAACACAACTATTTATTTATTTAACAACATTAATTAATGTAAGATTATCTATATATTAAACAAAAATAAAAGCGCTTGACTTTCCAGACAGAACCACAAACAGTTTTTCCTGTACTGAAAAAGTCGTATTTAAATTATTAATTATCAACACCAAAGCAGAGGTTTAAAAAATGAATTTAATTTTTAATAATTCCCCTAATGACGTTATATTTGAAAAGAAGTTAATATTTGCGAATTATTCCTTAAGTATAAGATACCTTCACACTTTAATAGAAGTTCTAGTTGGATTTGGAATTTGTTGTATTATTAGGATGATAGTGATGTGATGTTTTCTATCCAGAGTCTGTAAGCTGCTATGTAGTTGAATGCTGGTCTCGAATTCTTCTAAGTCGCCTTGAAGATCGATTAAAGTTGAAATTATTCTAAGTCCAATTAGTAGAGTGACAGTTGAATCTTCCTCTCAGCTCAGAGTCGGTTGCAGAAGAAACGTCCTTTAAGCGTCGATTCCAAATCAAAAGTAATCGTCTTTCGACGATTAAAACTCGGTCTCCCTGTCAGTGGGAATTAATCCACTTTTCTGGAGCCAATTTTCCTCCCTTTTTGGGAAAAAGGTATTTTCCATATATTATGTGTTTTCAGGCCCTTTTGGTCTGAAATATTTACACTATATGTTTTAT
The DNA here is from genome assembly GCA_963513935.1 of Aphrophora alni. Taxonomy (NCBI): domain Eukaryota; kingdom Metazoa; phylum Arthropoda; class Insecta; order Hemiptera; family Aphrophoridae; genus Aphrophora; species Aphrophora alni. Next base: position 86,602,930 of record OY740770.1, read on the forward strand.
TAGTCCTATTTTTTGACTAATGAATAGTTTTCTTCCTTAATTATTAATTAAAACACCTTTTAATTAATAATTTATAGTATTTTTTCTTTAACGTTATCTTTGATCCATGTTGGCAATATGATGATTCTGACTTTAGACTCTGCTTGAAGATGCGCGCGCAACTGTTCATGTTTTGGCATGAAAATCTCTACTTTTGACGTTTTTTCGTTCAACTCGCTATAACTTTCGAACGCTCGAACCGATTTTAAAGTTCCTTTCGGATTCTTCTTCCTTTCCATCTTGTGGGTCTTGTGGAACTTGATTCATCGCTCTACTACGCTTCGTTCGCGAGTTATCGCCCTTTTCCTGAAATTTGATTTTTCCCCTTTTCAAATTTTGAGATAAGTCCTTTCTCAAAATTCTTTTGACGAAATCTTGTTCCTCTTCTACTACGACGAAAAACTATGTTTGTACTTTTCCCATAACTCGTTTGGTTGTCGAGTTATTCTCCTTTGAAGTCCTTAAGTTTGTGTCGTATGAGTTTATGTTCATAAAAACCCCCCCATTATATATTATTACTTCTGCTTTGGTGTGTTACCATTTTACATACTAAATACATATAATTTTCATGTTACTTTACCCCCTTAACGTTTATTTTACCCGCTTTTGGGCTTTGAAGTTTTACGTTTTGTAATTATTATATCTCCCTTATTTTATTTTCAAATTTGATTCTAAGTACCTATTATTGTGCCCTATCGTGGTCTCTACAATAGTACTTATTATTATTTTTTAAATGATCCCCTCTTCAACTCAAAAATTCCAAAAAACTCCCCAAGAATGACTTTCTAAGTCCATTCTCACCTGTTAATTATTATTAATTCATATTTTTTATTTGTGATTATTGTTACTTCCCCACTTGGTTATGACTCTACGATTTTTGAATTTTGAATTTATTCTTTTTCCAAATTTTAGGTTTTTGAGCCCTTCTAAAAACTTGAATAACTTTTTTGTTTTATGTGATTTTAAATTTATTCTTCGATATTATTGGTCGGTTGACTCTACTGAATATTTATTTATATTAATAATTTAGTTTCTTAATAAAATAGGAACTAAGGCAGTTTGACTTTTCACGTCCAAACAAGCAAGTTTGCTCTCGATCTGGCGTGACGTCATCGCCCCACCTCGTCCCCACTCTACAAGGTTTAGCGCGGCAATTTAACTTGTTTTAAATGGACTTGAGACGTTTGGCTTTTTCCAAACCGCCTCAGCGTGTCCCATTCGAGCTCTTGCTATAAACGTAGCAACGCTGCGGGAGACCCCTCTATACCAGTTTGGTGCGGTAGGTGTTTCCTGGATTTTAAACAGAGACCGTCCAACAGTTTCCTGCTTCCATCTCTCAGTCCATTTCTCCATTACAAATCTTTCAATCTTCCTTTTGCATTTGCTGATAGAGAATTTTGTGGGCGGACCGGGTGCATCTCAGCCGCACTTTTAGCTATTTGGTCCGCCAGTTCATTTCCCTGCAATCCACAGTGCGATGGAATCCACTGGAAGACTATGGTTTTTCCAGTCTCCTGTAGGGCTCCTAAAAGGCTCTTTATTTCACTCGTCCGGAAGTAGTAGTCGTCAGGTGTGTTTTTTTGAATTGCCTCAATGGCCGACTTAGAGTCCGTAAGAATACATATCCTTGAGTCCGGCACCTGCCCGCATCCCACCAGCGCCGCATTGAGGGCCAACAATTCTGCATCCATGCTCGTAACATTTTAAACACTCTAATACTTCAATACTATATTCAATACTTTAAATACTATACAACAAAAATAAGAATATAATACGACACTTTAAATAAACAATACAATAATAGGAATTTAATAGGATACTTTTAAATAAGCAATACAATGATAAGAATTTAATTAAATGAACAATATTCAAACTAAATATTCATTTCACTAAGCCCAAAAGTATTCCAACTATTGTTACTCTCTAATAAATGAAATTATTAATTTATTGGTGATTTTATAAATATAGAAATGCTTGCTTACTGGTGTAGAGTTGATTTCCTGGGCTAATAAATTTCCCGGAGTAGAGTTCCTGCACCACGGCTAGTGACACAGCCGTGTATCTTCCAAAGCTCCAAAAGACCAAAGACCTCCTCCAAATCATGCTGACCGCTTATATATGTATCGTGGCTTCTGATGCTCTACTTTTGTTGCAAGTCAAGCATTTCAACACTTTTTCAATTCTTTCGCAATAGTTGGTTCATTCTGAGCTTTGTTAATATTAGTTCTTCCTAACATAATTTACAAATTGAATAATTAACTTAACATTAACCTATTCCTAACAGCATACTTTCCTTGAACTATTAATAGTGTATGATGTCTACGATTAAGTTATCATTTCTAGATCATTGTACACCACAGGATAAATATCTTAACTTTTTTTTTTAACTTCCAAAATATGTTTTATAACTATAGCAATATAATGAAAGACCAAATAAAAAAATTTCATAAGCGCCATATTATTTACAATATATGGGAGTCGTCTTATATGAAATTTGTTTTGATAAATATATTAAATTTGTGTATTACTTATGTCACTCATACATTCCCTCACCATTATAAGTTATTATACTACAGTTATTTAATAAAAAATATTCAAATTTGTCTACATAAATCTGTTATATTTTAGAGCCCCAATAGATGAAGGTAGTGAAAGAACCATTGTCATTAGAAGTGAAATCACAACATCTGATGGGTTGGCTGTGGATTGGATATATAACCATATATACTGGACAGATTCTGGTAAAAACACAATCGAATTGGCCAACTTTGAAGGCAGTATGCGTAAAGTTATTGTGAAAGATAATTTAGAAGAACCTAGAGCAATTGCAGTTAATCCTCTGGATGGGTAAGGAATTCAAGTTATTAGAACAAATTATACAGTTTTGTATTTATTTAGTTTTGAATATTACAGGATATAACATAACTCTAAGAGAAGCAACTCAAAAAAATTAAAAATTTTGTAAATGATATTATTTAAAGTTGTAATTAATTAAATTGCAATAAATTTACATACTAAATAGTTAAGCCAGCTCCATGATAATGTTGGAAACTCAAAAATTAGAGGCTCTAGTGTTGACATGGTAATGACTCCCGGTAATTTCAAGGACAACATGAATTATTTCATACTCCAACTCCTCCTACAGTAATGCATTCTGAACATAAACATGCAAAACTACAACTAATCAACCCACATTTTGAAACCTTACATTATTATATACTATGACTATGGAAATTATATATAAATTAAATATTTAAGTTAATAATGGTATAAGTCTGGCTGAAGATCATTAATGTGAAAGTTTGTGAATTTGATCCTGGTTTTGTAATATCCATAGACATTTTGAACAGCTGTTTCAAATAAAGGACGTTAAGGAATATTATTGTTTTAGTAATGTTAATTGATTAAATAGGTATTAATTTTTAATAAAGTTTTTATAAATTTCTTTGATATTTTGAAAATAACTTTCTTCATTTTAGTATGAATATAAAAACAGAACATGTAAATAATACCTTTTCATGCTGTATATATGTTATATTTGTTTAGTATGTGTACAGATCATGATTAGAACTAACTTATTATTAAGGATTAAATAAAGCAATAAAACTAAAGTTTCAAAATTAGTTTAATAATATTAATGAGCTTCAATTATTTTGCCTTGCGGCATTATCGGGCAACGGACTATAATAGATCATGTTTTTTTCTTGTATAAATGAAGTTTAAATAGGTATAATTAATTATCAATTGATATTATTTTGAACTAACATTGAAGTAATTTAAAAATTAACAGGGTGAAGTTACTTTAATAAAAAATTACACAGCTTTATGGGCGCCAGTAAGCTTAAAGCTTACCAATTTAGAAAAAGTTAAAAAAGTTTAATTATTGTTAACTAAAAAATTCTCAGGGTCGTGTTTCTTTTAAAAGTGTACTCCCAAATGATTATATGGTAAACAAAAAATCCTTTTTTTAATTTTCTGAAACTGAACATATTAGTTTATTAAAATTATTCATACACACATATATCATTCAATTATAATTTTTTTAAGTTATACATTCTACTTAAAATCATTATATTTTACCTTTTAAGAAGGTCAAAATCTTGAAAAATTGAATTTACTATTTTTATTTTAGTTGCAACTCTTAGAAAATTATTTGATAAATCAAACAGATTAATGTTATCTGCTTTTCTTCACATGTTGAAGTTACTTTATCTGTACAAATTATTCATGTTTATGGAAATCCTTGATTTTCAAACAACAAAAACATTATTTTAAAAAAATATCAATTATAAAACTTACTTAATGCTAATACATGGAATAATAATTAATTCTAAATAGTTTACACGTTTTGTTATTCAACATCTTCCAATTTAAATCATGTTTTTCTGCACCTCTGATCTTATGGTTTCCTTAGCCTTCCCCTAGGTCTTCCTTCATCATCACTTGCCTTTATTGATTGCCTGTTATACTCAAATGTATACTCAGATGTGCATTACGGGAAAGACAAAATGTAATTAACAGTCTCTTTTTGAAAACTTAGGGCTTAATATCTAATTTTCATTAAAATTGTTATTGTCAAATTTTATAAAATGGATTTTATGTGTTTAGGAGTTTTGGAACATATTCTGAAATGTTGAGTACCAACAGTTGTGTTACTTACATAGATTGTGCTTCTTTCTGAGTTTGCATGCCCAAAACCTCATTCCGTATTTATAAAACCAAAAAGCCCTCCTTAAAGTCCAAAAATACATTCACTTATAATGAACCCTAAAAGTAATTTCAGACTGTTTTGTTCCTGATATTCAGAATATCTGTAAGAGATATATATATATATATATATATTTTTTTTTTTTAAGTAAAAATTATTTGCATACTGTAAAAACAAGCCACAGGCCAAAGAAGTTTCAAGATCAGGTGCTCTCTAAAAGTCCCCTAAAATTTCACCCACCGAATTTTAAGTCTTTTTGTTTGTTATTGTTTGTTTACATTACATTGTTAAACACTTTGTCAATCACATATTTCGTTGATTGTAAAGTCTGCTCTATGGTTAGATTTTTTAATCCAAAATATATTCTTCTACTGAAACTCATTGACAACTTGTTGAAGTGTAGAGAAAAGAATTTTAAACAAAAAAATGTATATAAAGAGTTTAGGCTGTGAAATATAGGAAGAAGGAACTGATTTTTTTATTTTTTTTTTGGCATGAGACTTTGCCTCAAGTTTACGATTTATAATTTAGGTCATCATTTTGGTTAACTTCTAATGCAAGAAAATTCATGCCAGGTGGGTTTTAAGAATGCTTACAGACGAAATAAGACAAAGTGTATGGTGCTGCTCTGTTTTTTTAGACTTCTATGACCTAAATAGTGATGAATTTTTTCATTGGGACTCGGGATGAAAACTGCAATCTGAATAATGGAATCTTTCAAATCTCTGAAAAAAACAAAACAATTCATGCAGACACTGTCAACTTAAAGAATCATGGTTATAGTTTTCTGAAAGAGGAACTATTAATTGAAATATTATTACATGGAATAACAATAAATTCGGATATGCACTAGGCAACATTGAGAAAGCTTAACAGGGCAATCCAAAACCGCCGGCAAAGCATACTCACCAGCGGCATCTGTTTGCTTTGTAACGATGTTTAGCCATTTCAGAACTCAAGTACTGACATTGCTGTTACTGAGTAGCCTAGGTTTGAGTGGGAAGAACTTAATCACACTATAGTAAACTTATAGTCATAATATTACACTTACATATTTTCAAAGCTGAAGGAATATTTCGGGGAAAAAAAGCTAATGTTAAATAAGATGAATTGAGAAAACTCAGTTGTCGATTGATTGAATGGACAGGTGGCAGACTTCTTTGACAAAAGTCTTTGCCAAGTCTCAAAATGTGTTTAGATCTTCATGGAGATTACAAAGATATATCCATGTTTGTATCCAGTTGAAATTTTGCTTATTAATCAAGTTTTCTGTATTCTGTAACAAAACAGTTCTTACTTAAAATATGACTCTAATAATGAATGATTACTAACAGAATAAGTTAGGGTTATTAACCATTATAACTTCAATTAAACTTATTGTTTTCACAAATAAATCTGTGAAATATTTTTTATATTTTTATTTTTGCAGGTGGATGTACTGGAGTGATTGGGGGAAAGAGCCTAAAATAGAACGTGCAGGATTAGATGGATCCCATAGGCAAATACTAGTATCATATGATATCAAATGGCCAAATGGTATTACTTTAGATTTGGTTCGAAAACGTATTTTCTGGGTAGATGCAAAGTTAAGCCTGATTTCGTCATGCAACTTTGATGGATCAGGGCGTCATGCTGTACTACGATCTGTCGATATGTTACATCATCCATTCTCAATCAGTGTGTTTGAAGACTGGGTTTACTGGACAGATTGGGATAAACAAGCCATCTTTAAAGCGAATAAATTTAATGGTAGCAACATTACACCAATTACTGCTGTTCACATGGTGAGTTGTTCATTCATAAAAAGTGTAGTTCGTAAATTACTGTGCCAAAATTCTACACTCCAATCCCATTTAGTTAGCAGTGTAGGAAGTGAATTTAACTGTGTATATTAAATGAAAATTTCAGAACTATTAGCCATTACATTTAATTATTGACAAATTTATTTATTTGAACTTTAATTTTGATCTTTATACCATCATTAGAAATCTACTTTCTAACTAATTAAAAATGTTTAAATAGGAAAACTAAACTTTCAAATAATGTATATATTATTTTTGTACAATATAAATTATAAAATCTCTTTTTAAATTCATTAAAATTTAGTTTTTCAATCTATTCATTTGTAATTTTTGCACTGATGTTTCAATTTATTTTGCTTTTAGCTTCAAAATCCAATGGTTGTCCATGTTTATCATCCATACAGGCAGCCTGATGGTATTAACCACTGTGCTGCTGTGAATGGTCATTGTTCACATTTATGTCTGCCGGCACCACAAATAAATGAACAGTCACCAAAAATATCCTGTGGATGTCCAGATGGTCTAGTATTAATGCCTGATGGTCTTATGTGCACTGAAGATGGTAAGAATAACATTTATTTTTACTGGTATAACATAAAATAATTACTGCTCTCAGAGGCTTACATATAGGGAGTACAGGTATAGGAATCCCAAG